>CAUYUJ010020822.1:94622-119622 GCA_963575745.1 Prorocentrum cordatum | reverse complement strand
GGAGCGTGCTGGGGGCGGCGCCGGAAGGCGCCGCCAGGGGTCTCCAGCGCCGAACCAGAAGTCCGCGCGGACTTCAGATTGTTCGTGCTTTTCTTCCTCGATGATGCCCTCCCTCCCTGCCTCGCTCCGCTCCCTCCTCCCTCCGAGCCGCGTCTGGCGGTATGGGAGGAGGCAGAACTGAGGGCGCTGAGACGCCACCGCGCCACCCCGCCTTGGGACGGGTTTCGGGCCGACGGAGCGCGTCGTTCGTTCGAGGGTGTTTTCCTTCGCTCGGTCGCCATAGTGGGCGTTCTGCCCCCACCCCCCGGCCTTCCCCCCCATCGCCTAACGCTCGCCTCCCACGAATGCGTCCCGGCACTGCCGCAGTGCGTTCGGCACCACAGTCTGCAGTGCCAGACCCGCACGACGGGGGCGGGACGTCAGTTTGCCCCTCCCCTCCCAGCACCCTCCCCCCCGCTCCCCTCCTTCCCCCCGCCCATAACGCCCGGTACGGCCACGAACCAAACAGTATCTTCTGCGTCGCCCGCCCCCCCCCCTATCTCACACCGCCTCTCTGCATCTGGGCAACTCTTGGGGTGCAGCCTCGCCTGAGGGTCTGCGCCATCGATTGTCACCCTGGTTCGCTACCATCGGTCCGCTGTGTGTTACTCTTAAGTCGGGCCTGTCCCCCTACAGAGGGATTCTCGACGAAAAACAAAATATATTCCAAAAATAGTCCAAACATAGTCCAATAATGGTCTGGGGACTATTTTTCGAGTGAATTTTGACCTTTTTGGGATATTTTTGGGGCATCTTAAAATTCTCGAAAAGCCTCCTGTAGGGGGACAGGCCCGACTTAATGTTATTTTTGCTTTCGTATCAAAAACGCAGAGCTCCCCGCGGGTCCGCGCGCGCGCGCGGGGGAGTGGAGGCCCTCGCGGACGCGCTGCGCAGGCACCGGCTGCTGCAGGCACGGCCTCCTCGCTCCGCGGCTCTTTGCACCGCCGCCCCCGCGCTCGACGAAGGACCGTGGTCGCCTGCGCCGCCACCAGCGCGTGAGCTGCCCGCGTCGGATCGCGCGTAAGCTTAAGTCGGGCGTGTCCCCCTACCAGGGGGATGTTCGACGAAAAACAAAGAATACCCCCAAAATAGTCAAAAGATAATACAAAAATAGTCTGGGGACTATTTCTTCAGTATGTTTTGACCTTTTTGGCGTATTTTTGGGGTATTTCTATTTTTCGTCGAAAATCCCCCTGTAGGGGGACACTCCCGACTTAGGCGTAAGCGCCCTCGTGGCCAGTGTAGCGTGCCGCGCTGGCGGCCCACGTAGGCCGCCGCGTGAGGTCGCTATAGATATCATCTTGCGTGGGACCCGTCTCCTTGTGGCGCCGCCAGTTCCTGTCTGCTCCCGGGCGGGGTGGAAGAGAGGAGGGGAGGGGGGGAGGGGGGGGGGACAAGCTAGGTGCACTCGCGTCAACATCTGACATCCTACCCCTCCCTCCCATCCCTTCCCATTGAGCTACTTCATTGTCCTCTCACCGAATCGGGCTTCGCATCTGACCCTGTTACCTAAGAGGGAAAGGAGGAGGACGACGGCGCGATGAAAACGAAGACGACGACGACGAAGACGACGACGACGACGACAACCACGACGACGACGACGACGGCGGCGACGACGACGACGACGACGATGAGGACGACCGGCGACGAAGACGACGACGACGACGCGACCGCGCCGGAGCGGCACCCGCGCCGGGGCTTTCTGCGGCCCCAAAAATCAACGAATCGACACCGGATGTGTAATCACCTCCAATGTTTTTGCCGGGGATCATTTTCTAGATTTGGGGCTTCTTAAAAAGGATCGAAAACGTCGGCGCTGCAGCGGGAGCACGTTTTGGAACAACGAGAGGCGCAGAAATTGGGCCAGCGCTGCAGCGGGAGCACGATTCGGAACGAGCGGGAGCGCGGAAATGAGGCCAGCGCTGCAGCGGGAACACGATTCGGAAGGAGCGGGAGCCCGAAAATTAGGCCAGCGCCTCAGCGAGAGCAGCATTTTAGAAAAAAACACAAGCGAAAACCCAACTCCGGGGAATCCTGTGTGTAAAAAAACAGTACGCGGAGGGGTGCCGAATATCTTCCGGACGCCATCAGGGGAAGTGGGAGAGTAGTATTCATATTGTGTAATTGTTGAGGCAGGGTCAACCTCGATCGGATCCGACCGATCCGATTCGGTATCGATTTCGACCAGTTCGATCCGATTCGTTTCCGGTTCCCAGTGATCTGATATGGGCCCGTGTTTGCACGGCGCTGTTGTGCACCTGGGCGCAGCGGGTCCGATTCGATTTCGATTCCGTGCCGATGCAGCCCGACCCGTTGCACATTTCGATTGAATTCGATTTGCCGATTCGATGTTCATTGATCCTGTCAGGACGACCAGGATGAGCTTGTTTTTTGATGGCCTCCACGGCAACAGCACATGAGCGACGCAGAACAATACGCGTTCGACTGTGCCGGCACTCGCGCGTAAGCAGCCCGCGTCAGACGGCGCGTAATCGCCTGTGCTTCCACTGTTCCGTGCCGCGGTGGCGGCCCGCGCACGCCACCACGTCAGGGCGCTACGATGTGCGTTAGGCCCATTTCTTCTTGCCGCTCACACGAGCCTCGTGTCAGGCGACCTCTCAGTTGCACCTCTGGGTGGAGCAGCGAGCAAGGGACACCGACAGCAGCGACGGACACACCGAAGGACTGCAGAAGGCCGGAAAGCCCTGGTGCCGCCGCGTCTTCGAGGAAGGGGGGGGCCCACGGACAACGGCTAGGAGAGCCGGCCACACGACGGGGCGAAGGCCCCCGCATCCCACCGCCGCTCGGAAGTTACCCTGAGGCCCTCCCAGGCCGACGCGGCGACTAGTCAGGGATGAGTTCAATACATGCAACTGACCGTGGCGTAAGTATGCTCACCCTGGCCCTGCGATGAGGGGCAGGAGGAGTCAGAACTTGCTTCAGATCGTCAAGGGGTGGATGGAGAGGCGAAGCAAGAGGAGGAGTCGGAGAGGCTGGGATGGGGAGCGTCAGTGGAGTAGGAGAAAGGGGGGGGGGAGGGGCAGGAGGAGGAGGACGACGGGGAGAGAACACGGAGGTGCTGGTCTTGTGGAAAGGGAGGGCCGCAGGAGGAGGCTTCGTGAAGCGCACGCCCGCTCTCTCGCGCGGGCTCCCGCGTCCTCCCCCCACCTGCCCCCTCCTCTGGAGCTGCACCTCCGCTTCTGCACAGCTGTCTCGCGCCGCGTTGCAGCTCTCTTTTTTTTTGTTCTCTCTCTCTCTCTCTCTCTCAAAATCTCTCACACAATATTGCTCTCTCTCTCTATATATATGTATATATCAATCTCTCTCTCTCTCTGTCCTTCTTTTTTTTGTTCTCTCTCTCTCTCTCTTTCTCTCTTTCTCTTTCTGCCTCTCCCACTCTGTCTCTCACACGCACGCACGCACGCACGCACGCACGCACGCACGCACGCACGCACGCACGCACGCACGCACGCACGCACGCACACACACACACACACACACACACACACATACACGCACGCACGCACGCACGCACGCACACACACCATGGGGGGCCCGCCGCGTCGTGAGCACAAAAAAAGCAGAGCACGGCGCACGCGTGGTCTCCTGGCAGTCGTCGGCCTTCCCTCGGGGTGGCCCTCGCCCTTTTTGTGCGTGGGCCCCGGGGGCCGCTCCAGAGCCTTCCCGGGAGGAACAATCATCGGGGGCGGAAAAGAGGGGGGTGATGACTAGGGGTTGGTGGATTTCACGGCGGGGGCCATGATATTTCCCCAGATTTCATGGCGCCTCTTCTTGTTTCATTACGTCCCTGGCCCCCCCGCTGGGCCGCGCACATGCCGCCGGTCATGATTTGCACCCCCCCCCCTCTTGGACACCCCCCTCTTGGCCGCTCCCGACAATCACTGCCCAGTCCCCCATCCCGAAGAAGACACGACGGCATAAACAGGAACTCTTGGCGCTCCGCGCGGAGCGCGCCAGGGGCGGCGCCGGAGGCGCCGCCGGGGGGCCCAGCGCAGATTCCAGAAGACCGCACGGGGCGCCAAACGTTTGTGCCGTCGTTTCTTTCTTCTGCTGCTGTCGACAGATCTGGGGGCCCGGGGTCCTGGTGCATTGAGCACGCCATGTCAGCGGACGGATCGGCCTCGACGGGTTGCCTCTCCGCTCGAGCCACGTGCACATGCGCAATTGGCTACCGCGCGGTCCACCGTAGCCCCGACCGCGCCGAGCCCTTGGCGATGCGACTAGCAACAGTCAGGGTCTCTCTCTCTCTCTCTCTCTCACGCTCTCTTTTTCTGTCTCCTCTCTCTCACATCGATGCTGGTCGACACTTTGTTCATTATCTCTCGCTGGCTTCCGCGCCCCCTTGCCACAAGTCCTTGATTCGGCCTCCTCCAAGGTGACAGCGGTAGTCAAAATCGAAAAGAAGTTCGTCAAGGCCAGCGTGCTGTCGAATGTAGAATCTACATGATGCGTATAAGCGGCAGGCTCGTTACATCGGATGATTGTTTCTGGGGATCGCTATGAAGCCAGTCCACTGGTAAGGAACGCCTGTGCTAATGATGCGAACGGCCGGAAAGAATTGAGGATGCATGGCAATCCGGAGTTCGGTCTGAGTTTTTGCTCTGGAATGTGGGACTGGTACGTACGTCAGCTCCCAGCTCCTTTTTTATATCTGTACTTCATCGTCGTGTCCCGCTCCTTCATTGCTTCATAGCACGGGCGTCACCTGAGTGCGTGAATCTTGGGGCCCCTCGCGAATGCCCCTTTGTTACCGATTCCCGATGACCCTCTTGCTTCTCCATCGCCCTCTTTGTCGGCATGGCTGGCGTCATCTTTGTCGCCCCTTGCCAGCTGCTCTGCATCAGTCTCTGCCTGCCCCCACTCGATCCCCATCGCTTGCACAAATGAAAGAACCCTGGGTGGTGATGCTTTCGCCGTTCTCGAGCTGGCACAGCTGGAATACATGTTCTGATTGTTGCCCCATGCCGTGGTTCTAGTTGGTACCAGGTTATCGTCAAAACAAGCAGCGTTGACAGTGCTACTAGCCACGAACGGCTAGCACACACACTTTTACCAATATTGTCATGGCTGCCCGTGGAGACAGTGCCATTTGCCAGGACAACTATCAGCGTGCATTGATACGTTTGCGGTGGCTGTGGTTTCTGAGCAGTCCTAGAGAGCGTCTCCTTTGAATTGATGCCAGCGCGAGGATACCAGACAGTACTCGTCCCATATGGCTGGGGCACTGCGCAACGGGCCACTACGGCGCCGCGGACAGGGCCTGCTGTGCCAGAGCTCCTTGCTGAACAGTGCCCGAGACGGATGGGCCTTGAGCAACCGTCGAGAAACCTTGCACGCAGGGGCAATCTGAGGGCGGGACCCTAAGGGACTCCATGCAACCAATCACTGGAATATGAACCAACAGCGGTAGCCAAGGGCGAGACCAGTTCGGACCCTACGGAGCCACCACGATATCCAGCAGACAGGGGCATCTGAGGTTGGGTCCTTGTGGGTACCTGTGCAACGATTCGATATCGAACACACGGTCAACAAAGTGCGGGGTACATTATGCAACCAGCCAGCGGAATATGCATCAGACGCTGGCAACTGTGTGTGGGACCTGTTTTTGGCACCCTGCGCGATCAATGGAAGCCATAGTTCATTGCCGCACACGGCTGGCAAGTCCAACAGAAGTGAGGCATCTACGAGCGGTTCCTTGTGGTCTGGGCCCGATGCAACCACTGACATATGTACTAGGCAGTGGCATGTCAGGGCGGGATCCGATCGAAGACGCCTACAGCGAATCACCGCCGCCCCCTGCCTTTTTGGACGCACCTATGTGGTCGAACGTTGAGGCCAGAGCTGCCAAGCTATCGGACCATGCGTTCCCCGAATCGGTTTGGAAAGCCTTCGGGGAACACGTGGGCATCTTGAAGGTCATCTTGGCCGCCTGGAGGCCATTTTGACGCTTTCGGGCCCTTCTTGGAGGACGTCTTGGAGGGCTCTTGGGCCGTCTTGGAGGCCACCTTGAGCGTCTTGGAGACCTCTTGGGCCGTCTTGGGGGCCTCTTGGGGCCGTGTCTTGGGCCTCTTGGGCGATCTTTGGGGGCACTTGGGCCGTCTCGGGCCGTCGGAAGGCAGAACAAAACAAATGCCACAATCCTTCAAACACCCATGGGCAATCAGTGATTTTGGCCTTTTCGTGCCTTCCTGGAGGCCCTCTTGGAGGCCTCTTGGGCCGTCTTGGCCCATCTTAGGGCCATGTTCCGCCGTCTTAGTGGGCTCCTGGTCCGTCTGACGCCGTCGGAAGCCGTTTGGGGGGCCTCTATGGCCGACTTGGGGCCCTCTTGGAATGCTCCAGGGCCGTCTTGGAGGTCATCTTGGGCGTCTTAAAGGCCTCCTGTGCCGTCTTGGGGGCCTCTTGGGGCCGTCTTGAGGCCCTCTTGGTCCGTTCTGGGGCCATCTTGGAGACCTCTTGGGTGATCTTTCGGCAATATTTGGGGGCTCTTGGGCCGTCGGAAGGCCGAAAAGGCGCAAATGCGAAAGTCCATCAAAAACTCATGGAACCTTCATGTTTTTGGCAACTTCTGGCCTTCCTCGAGGCCCTCTTGGGGGCCTCCGGGGCCGTCTTGGGCCAGCTTCGAGCCAACTTCGGCCATCTTGGTGGGTTCCTGGCCGTCTTAGGGGCCGTCGGGAGCCGTCTTGGGGGCCTTTCTGGGACGACTTGGGGCCCTCTTGGGGCGCTTCGGGGCTGTCTTGGAGGCCATCTTGGGCGTCTTGGAGGCCTCTTGGGCCGTCTTGGGTCCCTCTTGGGGCCGTCTTGGAGGCCACTTGGGCCGTCATGGGGCCCTCTTGGGGGCCTCTTGGGCGATCTTGGGGGCCTCGTGGGCCGTCTTGAGCCGTCGGAATGCCGAGAAGAAGCAAATTCCACAATTATTCAAAAACCCATGGGCAATCAATGATGTTGGCCGTTTCGTGCCTTCCTGGAGGACCTCTTGGAGGCCTCTTGTGCCGTCTCGGAGGCCTCTGGGGGGCCTCTTGGGCCATCTTGGGCCATCTTCAGGCTATCTTAGGCCGTTTAGGGTACATCTTGGGCCGTCTTGGAGGCATCTTGGGGCCATCTGAGCCGTCTTGAAGGCCATCTTGGCCGTCTTGGAGGCATATTGGCCGTCTTGGAGGCCATCTTGAGGCCGTCTGGGGCAGGAAAACCGTTTGCAACCACCTCTTCCGGGTGGCCGGCGGGACGGGCCGAAGCCCCAGGGGGAGTTCTCTTGGAACAAGAGCCGAAACCAAAAGCCATACCATCCGGCACGCCGGGCACCCCTTTGATAGATCAAGAGGGGGCGGCGGGCCCAGTGGCTTTCGGCCCACTCCGCCACCGCGCCCCGTGCTGCGGGTCAAGGCGCAGCGGGGGCGACTGAAGGCCACAGCGCGTTCCCTGCCTCTTGGCTGGGACTACAGTCGGGGCCCTGAAGAAGGAGCCCTTTATGTTGGGGAGGGGCTCCGTGTTCCTTAGTTGCTTTACGGTGCTCCTAGGGTTTTCCTGAGGTTTTTCCATGGGAAATCGGAGTTCGCTACATGGGAAAAAGGGGCCTCGCTCCTGATTTATCGTTCCTTAGGTCAGCGCCCCGACTGTACTTCGGTTTCCCAGGACTTGGGCCTGTTCGGGACCCCGGGGCCCAGGTGGGGCGGCGCGGGGTCCGCCAGCGGCCTCTCGGAGACGTCTGGGGCCTCCTCGGGGCAGTAGTGCTTCGGGGGAAGAGAGGGCGGATTTCCAAACAAGGCTCATGGCTTAGCATCGCTTGGACGTGTGCATTTTTTCTCGGCGAGAAACCACGAGGGCCATCCTGGACCATCGAGGAAAAACAACACTCACGAAACCCAAAAATGCACGGGAAATGGACGCCCGAGCGACGGCAAGATGGGGTCTCTTCGCTGCCCCCATGTCGGGCTCTCTTGGGGGGCGTCTTGGGGACCTCCTGGGGGAACTATGGAAGTCCTTTGGAGAGCCTCCAAGGGCGTCCTGGACGTTCCAGAAGCCGAAAACGCATGCGAGCGTGGCAAAACCATACACATGTCTTGATAGGTTCCACCATTTGGGGATGTTTGAGCTGGCCCCGACAGCCCAAGAGACCCCCTAAGCGGGTGCCCAAACGGGCCCTTGGTGCAATCTTGGGGCATATTGGATGCCTCGGTACCGAGCCATTATTTCCTAGGATGCAGACCAAGCCTCGCATAGGTACAGGTAGACCCTGGTGACACACTCCACTTGAAAGTCGAGCAAAACTGACCCCTCGTTTACACAATAAGCAGGAGACCCTCTTAGCGCAAGCAATGCCGAGGGGAATATCCGCGTGCGCAGTGGCGAGGGGCAGAGCCTTATATCAGAGACCAGGCAGTGGTATCGAGCACTGTGGAGGTCAACCGGCAACACAGAGGATGATCACCATGGGCCGCACAGGTGCTCAGAGGGCGATGGTGCTTCCTTGCGTGTATTGTTGCAGCGAGTTCCGATAGCATTTGGTAAATATCGTGTGTGCTGAAGTGCTTCGGAGCCCACGAGCGCGTGCCCACGAGTGCGGGACAGGCGTGCCGAGCTGGTAGACAGTCACATGGAGGGCGCAGTCACGTGCAAGCTCCAACGATAATGTCTTTCTCTTGAAGGGATTGGTCCCTCTGTGGCCACTGTGTGTCAGGAGGGAAAGAAACACAAAGACACAATTAATCGTCGACTCCCCAGAAAAGATGGGAAAATATGGGAAGTGGTGGGGAAGACAAAAACCTTGAAAATATATGAAAATATGAGGAATCTTCTTATTTGTGTGTATTTATTTGTGTGTCCCTGGGCCCCTTCAGTGTGGCCCTCGTGGCTGCGGCCGTGCCGTTCGCGGTGCATGCGTCGCAACCAGAGGTGGTGGTGATGGCAGAACACGGGGGGTCCTTCGCAGACAGCAGCGGCGAGGGCTTGTCACGGGCTTCGCTGTGCACCCTTGCTCCCCCCCCACCCCCCCTCCTTGCCCCGACAGGCCTTGAACGTACAGCCGAGGCCCGAGCCGCTCCAGTGGACGGCTGACCCCTCTCTTTTTCGCGCCCGCTTGAGGGAGGGAAGGACGTCCAGGGGCAGGGGAGGGACGGCGGAGGAGGCGGAGAGGAGCAGGGACGGCGGCGTGGTGGTGGCTTGACCTGTGGCAGACGTGGATGGGAAGCTCCATCGCGAGGGGCACGAGGGCTGTGAACACATGCGCCGCGAGTGTCGCACCGGGCAGGAAAAGGAGGGTCAGGACCTCGACGACGCCGAAGCAGGCTTGCCCAGGATCGGCACCCCTGGCATGCCGTTCGCAGGAGCCGACGGGAGTGCGCCTCGCACCGCGCCGTGCTCGCCCAGGAGCGCGGCCGGGGGGCTCCGCTCGCGGGCGTGGGCCTCGGCCAGACGGGGGCGGCCGAGGCCCGAGGTCCCCCCCCCCCCCGCGCCAGAAAGACCACCGCCGAGACACCCCCGCGGGCTCGCGAAGGCCCTGCCGGGGGGCGGAGAGCTCTTCCTGGAAGGGGGGGGAGGCGGCGCCTGCGGAGGGGCCCGCGGGAGGGCCCCGGGGCGGCTTCCGGTTGCCTCCGCGGGCCCGCGGGAGGCCCAGCAGAAATGAGGCGCCCCGGAGCCTCGGCGCGCCTCCTCGCCTCCCTCGATCCTCGCCTGAAAGTCCGGCATGTCCTTCTACAGGAGGGTTATTGACAAAATGGTCACACAATTCTCAGGGGGCGACTTTTTGACTATGCTTGGTTCTTTCTGAGCAAGTCTGTGCTGACTGTTCTTCATTTGTCTTTCAAGATCCGCCTGCAGGAGGACATGCCCGACCTGAACCTCCTGCCTCCCTCGAGCCTCGCCCCCTCCTCCTCGGAGGGGGGGGCAGTCGAGCTTTGAAGAGCGTGGGGCTCGGGCCCTCAGGCGAAGAGGCCCGAGGCGCCGGGTTCGGGAAGAAGTTGTGTCGCCTTGTTCGGCCTCGCGGGGGCGGGCCCCACCGAGAAATTGATCTAGAGTGCAGCGTTGCACCAGGTGGTCTCTGGGAGGCGTCCGGGGACGTCTTTGGAGCGGACTCGGCTCCTCATCCCCCATCCTGACTGATTCTCTGGGGCCCCACCCGGTGCAGGCCCCCAAAGCTGCCTCCTCCAAGGCGAGCTCGCCCCGTCGCCCCCTCCGCGCGTGCGCGGCAGGGAGTGCTCCGAGCCGCCGCCCGGGGGCTCGAGCTTTTGGGGTGCCTCGGCGGGCCGTATATGTGCTCGGACCCTGGGGGGGCGAGTGTGTCCGCCTCCGCCGCCTCGCAGGTGGTCCCTGGAGGTCGTTGCCGCAGGCCGGGATCGTTGCTGAGCCCCCAGGTCGGCAATCTGACATTAAATCTGGCCTGTCCCCCTACAAACCCCCAGAATAGTCCAAACATAGTTTAGGGGACTATTTTTTATAGTATTTCTTGGCCTTCTTGGGGTATTTTGAGGGTATTTCCATTTTGTTTCGTCGACAATCCCCTTGTAGGGGGACACGCCCGACATAAATCTAACACGGATCCGTATGAGAGCAGCTGGAGCACGCATCCGCCGCCTCGAGGCGCAGACGCCCCGGATCGGCAATCGGAGCCGCCGCCTCGCAGCGTGGGCCGTCCCGCGGCCGCCGCCGTCGCGCTTCGTCGCCGTCCTCTGCCCTCGCCGTTGCCTGTGGCCGCCGCCGCCGCCGCCCGCGCGCCGATGAGGCCTGCCTTCTCCGCTCCCGAGATCGTCCGGCGCAGCGCGCTGGGCAGCCCCTTGGCGCCCGCCTGCGCCCCCCACCGCCCTGGGGGTTGGCGGCGAGGAGGTAGCGAGGATCTGAGCCTACAGTCGCAGACGACGTTTCTCCCCTGAGCCCCGACGTTTCGACGAAAAACGAAACTGCTCAGAAAAGGAGGGAAACCCTGGGATGCACCCCCAGGGGGCTATTCGGACGCACCCCTATCGAGGATGGGTGCCTCCCCATCATATTTCCCAGGGTTGGGCTCCAAATTTCTGGTCCATTCGAAAACCCCACGAAGTCTGGGATAGGTGTCGGCATATCCCCTGTTATACAGTGCCCTGGACAAGGAATGCAGCTTGAATTGTGGATTTGCCCGTTGTCGTTGCCTTCGGTTTTTTCTCACATTTGGCCTTCGCGGCTGTCGTCGTCGAGCTTCAGGGCCGTCAGAAACGGACCTGGGATGAAAACCTAACTCCAGGGAGGTCCCCCGGACGATTCTTCGACACGACCTGCAAAAGTTGCACTGCTTTTCCAGGGGGGCGTGGTCCTCGTCCTCGTCCTGCCTTTGGCAAGGCTTCGGGTTGCACGCATACATACCACCCAAGTAGTCCCGGCTGGCCTCAGCAGTCCCCCCGATTAGGTCGATTTGGGTCGTCTCGACACCTTGGCGCCGACTCTGGTGGCGCCCTTGGGTCGCTCCTCCGTGCTCCAGGGTTGAGGTGTTCAGACTGCCCCAGACTGCTTTGGGGCTTGTTGAGGCCAGCTGGGACTACCTGGGCTGTCTGTGCGCAGCCCGAAGCCTTACCACCTCCTTCGTTTCGTTTCCTCGTCTCCTGCCCGCGCGCTCCCTGCCCAGCGCCTCGTCGCGCCGGCGCGCACAGGACATAAGAGGGCACACCGATGAGGGAGCCAGCGGGTTTTTGCGCCCGCCAGTTCTTCTTAGTGCTCAGATCGCGCCCGTTCCAGAATGGCTTGCCTCTTCACGGCCCCCGCCGCACAAGCAAGTAATGAGGGCGCCAAGCGACGGACGTGGTCGGGCCCCCTTACCCCTTACCCCCCCCCCCCGAAGGCGAACAACCTGCACACACACAGATCTTAGCCATCTCGGGCCCCAAACAGTCAGCTGCAATATACGTGGTGCAGTGGATGTCAAGCAGCAAGTGTGGCACAGGCTAAGTTGTGCCATCTAGGTGGTAGCATACGTGTTGCAATATGTGTGGTGCCAGCTATGCGGTGCAATTGTTTTTTACAAACAAGTTGACACAGCCCATGCTTTTGCAAACGTCGCACCCAACCACCCGCAGCTTGGTTTGCAAAACCCATGCTGCGGCGATTGCCCTGAGTGCTTGGCGTTGGCTGGTGCATCTCTGCGGCCATGCCAGCCCAAGTACGCGCGCGCAGCGGCCAGTTAGTCTGGCGCGACCGACGCGGCCGCCTTGGCGCTGACAGCTGGGCACATCCCCGCGGGCACGTCACTGCGCGTCGGCGACTTGTGCGGGCGCGGTATCATGACAACGCCGACAACGGTATACGCGATGTTGATAGTACCGATGTTGGTGACGATGTTGACAACGCCGACAACGGTATACGCGATGTTGATAGTACCGATGTTGGTGACGATGTTGACAACGACGACGGCGCGGCCAATGACGGCGCAGATACTGGCCGCCGCGCAGGTGACCATGGCGGCGTCCTCGCGTCGGCGTGAAAGTTCGATATGCGCGCGCGGCCGACGCGCGAGACTGGCCCGCATGATATTATTCGACACGGGTCGTGCCTCCCCAGCGCGCGCGTCAGGGCGTGCGAATGATGCCGGCATGCGGCTCGAGAGGCCTGTTTGGCAAAATGCCATGAACATGTTGAACGCCAATGGTTTTTATTAAGAATTCGCAAGAGCGCGGGCGCAAGCTTTTTTGAAATTTGATGTTGCGCCATGTGCCTTTACAGGTGTTTTTGGCCACTCTGTTTTGAAGCCGCCACACAACTGAAGGTTTTTTGACGGATTGCGGCATGCGCGCGCGACGACGAGCGCCTGTGCACTTCGTTTCCTCTTTTGCAAAAAGGGTTTTCGCGACAGCATGCGCGCAATGGCGGTCGAACGATTCCGGCATGCGCGCTGTAGTAGCATGATATGAAAAGTTGAGAAATTGGTCTGGTGATCTCGACAATTCACAAGGGCGCGATCGCAAGCTTCTTTTGAAATCTCGTGTTGTGAAACCATGTGTTTGTATATGTGTTTGGACGGTAGATTTTGCAATTTCTGCGAAGCCGAAGGTTTTGTTGAACAAATTGTTTTAGGCTTGCGCGCGCGACGACGCGCCCGCGTGCACTTCGCAATTTCGTGGTAACGGGTTTTTGAAAACTGCCCATCATTGATAAACGAATTCGTGCGTATCCCGTTTTTTGCGGAGGATGGTGGCGGGGGGGAGATACCGGCTCGGCTGGAATGGTATGAGGTCATATTTTGGATGGACGGTGGGGCAGATTCGTATGTAAATTGCAATGCGAAAAGTGGAACGGATAATTTTGGGGGAAGGGGGATCGAATCTGATCTCTTTGAAGAGCGGAGAACCGATGTGGTGCCATTCGCCCTGCCGGAATTGAGATTGGCAGCCCCATTCAAGACCCATGCAGCGGCGATCGTGATGACCGCTTGGCGCTGGTTGGCTCGTCGCTGTGGCCGCGCTAGCGCGCGCAGGGTCGCGCGCAGAGCGGCCAGGTAGTTTGCCGCGACCGACGCGGCCGCGGTGGCGTTGACCGCTAGGGACTTCCAGCGTGTTTCGCAGGCCGCGCGGACGCGCGTGCACTGCAGTGCGAATCGGTAAACCGGTGGCGGTATCACGACGACGTGGACAACGGCAGTCACGATGATGTTGCGGATGATGATGATGATGATGATGATGATGATGATGATGATGATGATGATGATGATGATGATGATGATGATGATGATGATGATGGTGATGATGATGATGATGATGATGATGATGATGATGATGATGATGATGATGATGGAGGTGACGGTGATGATCGTCGCGATGCTGGTGGCGGTTCTGACAGTGACGACGGCAACGGCAATGACGTGACGGCGCCGATGCTGATGACGCCGGTGACGATGATGCTATCTTTGCAACGTTGATCAGACAAAAAAGGGGTCGGGAAGGATTTCGACATGCACGCGTTGCCGACGCGCGCGAATGGCCCGCGTGTCTAAATTTCGCTGGGATCGTGCCCCCGCCCAGCACGCGCGCAAAGGCGTTCGAATACATTCGACATGCGCGCGCGAGAGACGCCTTCAACATGTTCTCGGGACACCCGGTGTTGACAGCCATGCGGAATGTGAGTTTTTCTTTTAAGGAATGTGGCATGTGTGGGCGACGACGCCCTCGCGCGTGCATTTCGCCTCTGCGCCTTCAAAGGATTCTGGCGACAACACGCGCGCAAAGGCTTTCGACTGACTTCGACATGCGCACGCACGCGGGGGACACGCTGGGTATTATGTGATGGACATGTTGAAGACGGTTTTTTCTGGTAAAAGCGCGAGCGCAGTTTGTTGTTGAGAACTCTTGTTGTGCAGCCCGTGAGTTATATGTTTATTTTGTGTTGGGACATTTGATGTTGCAGTTGGCTTTTTGCATGGTTCTGGCATGCGCGCGACGGCCTGCGTGCGTGCATTTCGTATTGTTTTTTGCTAGTGCGTGGGGTTATTGGAGGCTGTTGGTTTTTGTCAAACGAGCGTGCGCGCACAGTGTTTTTCGCAGAGGAGGAGGAGGGTCGATAAACGGACTTCGTGGGACGGCTCGGACTCAGATTTAAGAGGGGCGCGAGCGCAGGATCAGATGGACTGGACGGTGCGGAAGCTGCCTGGCCTTGGCTGGCACATCGCTATTGCCGCGTTTGCGCGCGCACGCTCACGCACAGAGCGGCCAGCTAGTTTGGCGCGACCGACGCGGCCGCGGTGGCGCTAACAGTTTGGCAGTTCCCAGTGCGTTTCGCAGGCCGCGCTGACACGCGGGCACTTCGTGCGAGTCGGTGATTCAAACAGGCGCGGTCTCATGACGACGTCGGCGACGGGAGACAGGATGATGAACATAATGATGTTGGTGACGACGACAATGACGACGTCAAAGCCAGAGACGGCGCCGATGCGGATCACGCCACTGACGATGATGGTGTTCATGTGTCGGTGATGCGGGTGCTGGAAAAAATTCGACATGCGCACGCGGCCGATGCGCTCGAATGGCCCGGGTGCTTCAATTTCACATGGATTGTGCACCCTTCCTCCCCCCAAACACGCGCGCAAGGGCGTTTGAATGGTTTTCGACATGTGCGCGCGAAGGACCCGCTTGGTCGCGTTAGTCGCGCTTGATGGATTCGTACGCCGTGTGGGAAATACTTTTTTTAGAGTCCGCAGGAGCGCGCACGCAGCTCGTTCGCCTACGACCAAATATATAAACACAACTGATACGAAACCTTCGTGTTTCTGTTCGGACACAAGTTGTGTTCATGACCTTCGAATATCAAGTTGTTCAACAAAAATGCTCAGGATGTTGATGGTAAACCTATGCACGCACGACGGGCTTCATGAACATCGGCGGCTTGTGAAATACGAACGCGTGCGCACATGATTTTTCGACGGGCATGGGTTGAGGGGGGCGAACGCCGCTTCGGCTGGGATGGTACTAGCTCTTCATGTGTAGAATGAACGTTTCGGCAGAAATGCGTGTGATTGTCATAAGCCCTGAGGTGGCGATGAGTCCAGAGAGGGTGGTCGAACCATTGTGTTTTGAGAAAGAAGGCCGTGTGTGTGGCCTAAACTATTTGGAGCAATCTCTGTCGTGCAAGCTACGTGGTGCAACCTACGAGGCTCGCACCAGCAACATGGTGACGCACGGCGGCGGCGAAGGGCGGCCACCTGCCGGCCGGGCCGACGCAGGCCCAGCCCGACGGCGGCGACGGGCGGCTACATGCTGGCCGGACCGACGCACAGGCCCAGTTTCGGGTATAGCCAGGACCCCGGGCAGGGGGACCCGGTCAGCGGTAGGGCCCTGGGGCCCCTCAATTGGCCAGAGTCGCTAAACCAGGTTTGCAGTAATTGGTGTTTTTCGGGTGACGGCAGTTCCGGTTAGTGGTAAGGGGGCGGGGGGGGCGCCCCCGGTACAACTCACTAAACCAGGTCCCACTAAACCCAGTTTTGCCAACGCCCGACAGTTCCTGAGAAGACAAGTAAGAACCTTCTCATTGCAGGCGCTGTGTGAGGAACTTTTGGGGAGGTCCGCACGGGTTTCTTGGGCCATGGCTGGACGGAGTTGGCGGCGCCTGTTGGCGCCACCCCGCGCACGCTCGGCGCTCCAGGGAGGGGGGTCCAGCGCAGGTCGAAGACATCCACGCCAACCCTATGTCTATGCTCTTTTTCCTTCCTCTATTCATCCTCTGCCCGACTCTTCCGATCTCGTGTTGGATCTCCGTATAATGCATGCTGACAAATGCGATCGCCTCATCAGCGAGTGCCATGCCCGCGCTGCATCTCTCTTCCTTGTGGATAGCTCCTTTTTGTCGCACCACCAGACGTGCTGGTCAGGCGGTCCAGGCCTTTCTCCTGAGACTTGTCAACCTGATGGGTCAGTGTGCCATAGCCAGACCAACTAGGAGACATTTGTCTTGATGGGTTGGTCAGTTTTTTTCGATAAGAAGTCCTTACCACGCCTGGATCACTACCGCATCCATGGTCAACATAGGGAGTGGGTCGATTAGGGCTTTTTTCTGTAGAGGAGAAGCCCTGGCCACGCCTAGATCACTCCCGCCGCCTCGGTCGGAATAGTATGTCCTTCCTCCCCACCAGTACGGTTCCGAAGTTTAACGCATAGGACAAGGTACACGAATGTCAGACTAGTTGTTTAAAACCATGTGGTTTTTATAGCCGCGCATGTTTTTATGAATGCGTTCAATTGTCATACATGTCTAGATCGAATCGTTGTCAAGACAAGGATCCGAATCCGTGCGCGCACATTCTCTCTTCAAGGTATCCAAACGACATAGGGATGGAGGGCGATCCGTGTTCAACATGTGGGTGTCGCCATAGCACCGCACACATTGCCTTAAAGTTGCCCCAGCAACCACAACGGAGGAGGGCGTGCCGTTTTCAAAATATGGTTCCATCCGTAGCGCCGCGAACATTATTTGCAATAGCTTGCAACATTCGCCAGGGTGGAGGTCGGTTCCTTTTTTACACAGGGCTCTCGCTCGCTTGCAGGCCTTCGTGCATACAGAACCAGCAGCTATTGGGATGCAGGGCGGGTTTCTTTTCAACATGGGGGTCTCGCTTCGGAACTCCTGCTAACCTGCAACGCGACGTGTAACACTGCACAACCACTGTACAGATGAACGTGCCCTTGGAAACAAGCGGGATTCTCGCTTGAATGGATGGCCGTATCGCTAAGGAGTGCCTGTACGAAGTTATGCAGGGGGGATTGGGGACGGGATGAAGTACTACAGCATCGTCGGTCAATTATGGGGTTACTCTTGACGTCCTCCCTCCCCTGCCCCCCCTCCCTCCCTGATCCTGCCCCCCCCCCCCCCCCTCAGAGCCATGACCCGTGCAGGACCCGTGCAGTTGGACTGCACGCGTTTCCCGAGGCCCCTGTGACTGCTGGTGTTCCTGCTCCTCCTGCCACCGTTACGGTCTCTGATGATGCTGCTCCTCTTCCTGCCCGCCCCTCCTGGGTCCTTTGGTTCCGTCTGCCTTCTCTCCCTTCTCCAGGTGAGCGACGGAAGAGAACGAAGCCGACCGCGTGGACACACGCGCGCAAGCTTCCCGCGTGAGGTCGCGCGTGAGCGCCCTCTCCCACACGCCGGGCGCCGCGCCGGCGGCCCGCGCAGGCCGCGGCGCAGGGTCGGCTGTGCCATCGTGTGCAGGACCCGTGTTTTTTTTCGCCGCCCAGTCGCTCGCGCCACTCCGCTGCCCTGCCGCAGCACCCCGTGGCCCCCTAACCCTCCCAGAGAAGCGGCTGCCGCACGGGGCCCAAGGTGCACGTGCTCTGCAACCAGCTGGAGGCCCCCGGGCGCCCGGGGGGGCGCCTCGCCGACCGAAGCCCCGTCCCTCCGTGTGTGCACGCCTGTGTCTGCTCCTGGCGTGTGCGCGCTCGTGCGTGCGCGCGTGTGCGTGCGCGTGCGCGTGCGCTCGTGTGTGCTTGCGTGCGCGTGCATATGTGTGTGCGTGCCCTCGTGCGTGCGTGCGTGCGTGCGTGTGTGTGTGCGCGTGTGTATGTGTGTATGTATGTGTGCGCGCTTGAGCGTGTATCGGTGTGTGTGTGTGTGTGGGTGCGTGCGTGCGTCCGTTTGGCGCCGAAGCCCGCTGCTCTCAGCCACCGCCCGCCGCCCGCCGCCCCCCACCAGTGCCTCGTGAGGGGCTGGCGGTTCCTCACTTTCCACCGGCGGGTTGCGTGGGGCGTCCCTGGAAGCCACGCAGCTCCGGTTTAATTCACCCAGCCGGGCTGTGCCGAATTACACATTGTCCTGAGTACACATTGTCCTGAGTAGACCCCCGACGCGCGCAGCTTCTCATGCGAGGCCATGGCCTCACCCACCTCGCTTTGAAGGGGCCCGGGCGCATGCCCGCACAGGCGATCCGTATCCGTATCCGTAGCCGGGCTGTGCATGTTTGATCGGCCGGGCCATGTGGCTCGTCGCCCCGCTTGCGCGCGCACAAAAAAAGTGTGTTTGTGTTTGTGTGTGTGGCAGTTCACGAGGCAGCGCGTATCAGTCATGGCAACCACGGCTGTCGGCAAGGCCCTGGTAGTCGATGCCATCTACTTGTGCTTGCACCCCGTATTTTGATCGCTCTGGCTACCAACGCGTGGGCATATGTTGCAGATGGTGGGCACCAGGCCCCGCCAGCGTGGGCATGCGATGGCATCCACGCCCGTTGGCAAAAGCCAGAGAGGTTATCGATGCTCATCGTGCCCCACAGGTCTCTCTCCCCCCTCGCTTCCTCATCCTGCATCTGTGTCTTCCTGCGCCTTCCCCCTCCCCCCGCCGCTCTCCCACTACAACATCGAAGCACTGCAGCGCTGGACAGGCCCGACCCTGTGAGATCGCGAGCTGTGCCCGCGCCGCCGCGTGGAGCTGGATTCCTCCCTCATCGCCCCTTTGCCCCCGCCGCTCTCCCCCCTGCGCTCGGGGACACCCCGTACCCCCTGGCCCCCAGGTCCTCGTCGAAACGTCAGGAGCCACTCCCTTTAACTTCCCCTTCTCGTTAGACCTGCTTGGGATGCTTGGCGTTGTTGCCAACTTCCTACATTCCCCCCTCCCCCATTTTCGCCCCCCCCTCCCCCAGTCGAAACATAGGGGGGACGGGTGAGGGAGTGAGGAGGGGGAGGAAGGAGGAAGGTGAAGGGACGAGGGAAAGAAGCCTCCCCACTCTCGCCCCTGAAGCTCCCTGACTCCCTCACTTCTTTTCCGTTTTGCCTCCCCCCTGGCCCCGCTCCATCCGTCCTCCTGTCCCCTCCTCCTGTCCCCTCCGTTATGCTTCGGCCCTGGCCTCCCTCCCTCCCTCTCCTCCGTCCCTCTTTCCCTCCTCCTCCTTCTACTTTTTCTGTTTTGTATGTTTTTCCAGCGGGGCTGGCAGGATGGAGGACTGCCAGTCAGGGCGCCTCAAGCCGTTCCCAGTCTCCGTTCGCCCACCCGCCGGGCCCGCAGCAAGCCGGGCGCGCCGCGATGTCTTCTACCGCCGCTGCCCCCGCGGGTGCTGTGGACCTGGACGCTACCATCCGCGCGTTCCTCGCCGATGGTGCCCTCCCCTTTTTGCCCCTACCTTCGAGAGCACCAAGCAGTATCAACGCCACGCCGCCGTTGAGAGCCCGTCAGCGTGTGACTCCTCCAGTTCGTCCGATTCCCAGTGCCTCTTCGAAAGTAGCACGGTAATGGGTTCCCAACGGCGGCGCGTCATCCATGTTGTGCTTGCTCCCCCATGACCGGGCCGCCTCTGGTGCTCCCCGACGCCTCTGGGAGCCTTCGCCCCGGGATCCCCCCCGCGGGGACCGACCTCTGTCTGGGAGTCTTCTTTCTGGGAGCCTCCCGACACGAATGGAGGAGAAAACATGACAAACATACGCGTTTGCGGACTTCCGCAGACGCCTTCCCAGCCGGCGCCAGCCGCCCCCTCGGGGCTATGCTGGTTCTGCGCCGTCCTCTGTGTATAGGAGCGGGGCGCACGCGTCCCTCCTCCTCCTCCTCCTCCTCCTCCGCCTCCTCCTCCGCCTCCGCCTCCGCCTCCGCCTCCTCCTCCTCTCCTCCTCCTCCTCCTCCTCCTCCTCCGCCTCCTCCTCCTCCTCCTCCTCCTCCTCCTCCTCCCCCTCCCCTCTCCTCCTCCTCCTCCTCCTCCTCCTCCTCCTCCTCCTCCTCCTCCTCCTTCTCGTCATCCCCTCGGCGACCACTTGCGAACCCTACTCATGCGGGTCCAATCGGCACTGGGGTATCGGACGCCGCCGCTGGGGTTTCACTTGGCTGGAGACGTCCTTCGGTTTCTGCAGAACCGAGCCGGCGTTTCAGAAATCCGAAGGATTCGCAGATGGTTGCTTGTCCTTGTCGCTCGCCTGTGCCAGGAGTCTGGTCCACCTGAATCCCTCGAATCCCTCGACATGTGGTCGGGCCTCGTCTCTGGTAGTTTCTCCCTTGGCTTCCAGGATTCCCAATTTTCTGCGGGCCGCCCGGGGATCTGATGTCGAGTATGGTACACCGATTTGTCAGGACAGGCTCAGGTTCCCAGCGCGCGAAGCGCGCCAGGACAGGGTGCGAGAAGGACGCCCACCGCCAGCGGGGAGCCCGTCCGCGGACGTCCGACCGTTTCCCCCAGTTCCCTTAGGCTAAAGCTGGGCGACAGAGGGGAAAGGGGGTTGGGAGAGGGGGGCACGAAGTCTGCTGCATGCAGCCGGGTTCGGCCCCGCCGTTTGGCGCTTTCGAGGTGAGCGGACACCTCTTGCGCCCAGACGCGCCAGGAAAGCGAGCGGTACACCCTTGCATCGAGGATGCCTACGTTGAACTAGCGCAGCCCGCTGCCTTTTGGAAGTGCCTGTATGGCCAAACTTTGGACCGAAGTCTTGCCGATCAGTTGGACTACGTGGTCGCCCAGCTGTTGCGGAAATCCTTTGGCCCATCCCGCCACCGCGCTTTCGTTGCATGTCAGAAGCCTCTCGGATGCTTGTGGGGATATTTTGGGATGCATATCGGAATCCTCGTGGAGGCGGTTTTGCAGTGCCTTGGGGGCCTCTTGGGCGGCCTCTTGGCGGCCCTGGTGTGGGCCTCACTGGGGCCTCCTGGGGGTCTGGAGGGTCTCTCGAGGGCCTCTTTGGGGTGTCTTGGGGTCTCGGAAGTATTCTTGGGACGGAGAGCTCGACATATAGACTCGTGCTCCTTCTTGAGGCTCTATTGGGGCTATCTTGGGCAGTCGTGAGTGCCTCTTGGGCAGTCTTTCGGCCCTCTTGGGCCGTTTCGGGGGCCTGTTCGTTAGGGGCCTCTTGGGCCGTCTTGGAGCGTTGGAAGCCTCAAGAGGCGAGAACGCTAACATCCTCCAGATACTTAGGAAACCAATGATTTGGGCATCGTGGTTCCCTCCTGAGAGGGTTCGTAGGGCTTCTTGGGCCGTCTTGAGCTTTGGCCGATTCGGTGCCCTCTTGGACTGTTTTGTCGGCCCCTTGGGCTCCCTCTTGGGCTGTTTCTTGTCGGGCCTGGCCTCCGAGCAGTCTGGCGAGAGCACGCGGGGGCACGCGGAGGCGTGGGGCACACCCAGGAAACACCGTGAATTTGGGGCGCGGGCCCTTCAAGATTGGATCCTGCAGAAAGAGGACACAAAGCTCAAGCGACCCGAGGACGCATTGTGTGACACTTTCGGCTTCATTCATGAACTAATTAGGGCTGCGCGCCACTGGCGCGCCGGCAGAGGCAAGGCCACCAGCACGCCTACCTCTTTTCACCCTTCACCCGAGGACGCATGAGCTCGTGCCTCGGGGCAACGGCGGAGAAGCGCATCCGCACACCGAGCAGCGCCTTGCACCTAGGGTTCTCACGCTGCTCTGTCACTGCCTGGGTACGCCGAGGAGTTTCCACGTAGCCGCCCCGTGCGGCCTCGTGGATGCTCGTGGGCGCCCCGTGCGCTGGTTGGGTCCGCCGAGGAGTTTCCGCGTGGCCGCCCCGTGCAGCCTCGATGGCGCTCGTGGGCGCCCCGTGCGCTGGGTGGGTCCGCCGAAGTCGCGGCACAGTGCATTTCGTGCCGCCTCGTTAACGCCCTGTGCGCTGAGCTCACACCATGTAGCTTGTAGCTTGTGCGCACTCCATAACATACACGACATAGTTTCCACGGCCTAGCTTGCACCACATAGCTCGAACAATTTGGCTTACACAACACATCTTGCACCGCATAGCTCTCTCGTCCGACTCACACCACGTAGTGAAGCCACCATCGACTACAACACTTAGATGTTCTTCCACCGCTCACATCACATATCTTACATGGCACCGCATGCGTTACACCGCATACATCCCACCCACACGGTGCAATGACGCACTATTTGGGGTCCACGCTGGCAAACATATATTTCTAAGACCGGCCACGTGCAGTGTCGGAGGTTGTGTTGGGTGGGTTGGACCAACCAAAAGGACAACCAGCGGGACAACATTATCCATCCACCGAACAAGTTCCATTTTTTTTCTTTTTATCGACCTCGCCGTTCGTTTGGTTTTTATGCTTATGCATGTACCACATTATCTGCATTGATCGCATGGCCTATGCGTCCATTGATATCACGCTGTCTGTTCTCGCCATCGCGATCCATCTGCCGATATCACTATCTACCCACATTCGGGGCGTTCGTTCAGGAATTGTCCCAGGAGGCCTGAGATACTGGAGGATGCATCATCTGATGAGGTGGCGGTGATATCCATGACCAAGCCCCAAGTTGTGTCCCACCGGCTTCCAGCCTCGACCTATCGATCTATCTATCAGCCTCATTGTCTATTCATATATCGATATCGCGCTTGATGAATCATTCTACACTCGGGACAACCGTCCAGACAAGAACTGGAACATTTTCTATCGTTTCGCCTCTCGATCGATTTCACAGGATTGTTCAGCCGTGCAATTTAGAAACGGATATCATTATCTATGTATCGATTGCACTAACTATCGATCGACTTGCCGTTCCTAGGACCGCACTACCAATCCCACGATTCACGCATCGATGTGACGATCTGTCTGCGATCTCATTATCACTGTATTGGTCGATCCACCCATCGCCCGGCCCAATGATCTGTCCACCGGTATCATTGCACACCAATCGATCCCATTAACTGTTTTGCCGATTTCCGAATCCATCGATTGGTTCGTGAAATCACCTTTCCATCGAATCATTTTTCTGTAGTGCCACCTCTACTTGTTACATAACCAGATGCATTCATCTCTCTACTTGTGTGTATTTCAATGCCATTATGTACCGGCCGATCTTTCATTATCACGACCCATGTATCGCTCCCCCTGTTTGTGTATTGATCTCACTATCAATCGATCGATTTCACCGTCGATGTCTTGGTCTTTCGATCTGCAGTTTGACCCCGCTGTCTATCTATCGGCACCAGTATCAATCCACGAAACAACTGTCGTGACACACATGGGGACAACCATCGGGACGGGACAACAATCGCGACACTTGTCGTGACAACCATCGGGGCAACCGTCGGGGCAACCATCGGGACAATCATCAGGACAACCACGGGACAACCAGCGGGACAACCTGGGACAATCGCGCGGCACCATCCGCCAATAGGGGGGGGCGTAAGAACATTTGCTCCGACTTTGGCCTAGCAACGGCGGGATCGCTTCTCTCGCCCGCGAACGCAGCTTGGCCTCGCCCGCACGCACGGCGCGAACACGAAGCCAAACTGATTTATTGTCATTCCCACCCTCCGATATACACATTCACGCGTGTACATGTTTGTAGATGTGCGTGTTGTACGTGAGGTGGTTTGCTCCCCTCCCTCTCTCGGCAGTGCGGCCGCGGCCGCAAGACACCCTCGCAAGCAGCCCAGCCCCTAAGACTCTAAGACCCGTTAGCGCGAGGTGCAAGTGGGGTGGGAACACAGAGCACGATCATCGCAGCAGCTTTTTACAGCGGCCGCGGCAAGTCCCCGCGCAGCGCGTGGAGCCTTTAAGAAACGCAGGGTACCCTGACAGAAAGCGTTCCCCTCCCCTCTCCTCGTCGTCAGACCCGACAGGTGCCCAGAGCACCCTGGTGCTGCCGAACCTGTCGCCCGATGAGCGCAAGCAGGCCAAGCGGCTGGTGGACGGGCACCCTGGGTTGAGGTGCGGCTAGACGCAAGAGCCATGGCATCCGAATTGGGTCGAAGTAGACGCGGCCGGAGGATCGCGCCGCATCGCCGATGCATCGGCGATGCGGCTTGATGCGGAGCTCGATATTCTTTACGCTGGCGTTGCGGATGCATCTCCGGCATCGCCGATGCATCGGCAGTGCGGCGCGAGCCTCCGAGCACCATCTACCCGGACGCCATTTGGGAGGCCTCCAAAGAGTGACCCTTCGCACCAGAGTGACCTTTTGGTGCGGGGCTTCCGGGGGGCGCAGGGCGGGGCCGAGCCGGCTCACGCGGGCCGCCCCTGCCGCATCGCATCTCTCACGATCGGCAAGCCGCGCCCCAGCGGTCACGCCCCTGCCTTGGGCCGCTTGCGCGCGGGGCCGGGAGGTGCGAGAGCTACGGCCTCGGCGCAGACAGGCAGCTGCACGTCTTCAGGGACGCCGCCCCGCGGGCGTCCTCGGGCGTGGCCGCCGCCCCGCTGCTGCCGGCTCGGTGCGTCAGCCGCGAGTTTGGGGATGCTGATTGCGGCGATGCCGCCGAGGATCGAACAAGAATAGAGGCACGAGCATGGAAATGTCTGCCAGCGCAGCGTGGGCCCAAAGCAGTGCATTCTTGCACTCTGGGTGCGCGTTGTATGTGGCACGAGTGGTGTGGTGCCATCGATCGGGCGCAACCTATGTGGTTAGAGGTATGTGTTGCAAAACGTTTTGCTCAACATGTGGTGCGAGCGATGTGGTGTAGGGTATGCGGAGCAAGCTAGGTGATACAGCCCATGTGGTGTATCGCATGCGACGTGAGCGATATGGTGCACTACGCACGTGTCGCAACGCACGAGGTGCACCTCCACGTG
>CAUYUJ010020822.1:36212-94522 GCA_963575745.1 Prorocentrum cordatum | reverse complement strand
CCCCAGGAGAGGGCCCGGGAGCAGCGGTTGCTGAAGGGCCAGGCAAAACGATCTCGGGGGCACGCGTCGTTCTGGACAGCCACGTGGATGGACCGGTCTCCGAGGACATCAGACGGTCCGTGGGCCCACAGTCCCGTTTCCCCGTCTCCGCCCATGGCCCCCCGGTGGTTCCAGTGGTGCCCACTGAACCAAGAGACGAGAGCCAAGAGCAAAAGCCGCTTGGAGATGTTGACGGCGACGCTGCTGATGATGATGATGATGATGATGATGATGATGAGGATGATGAGGATGATGAGGATGATGAGGAGAATGAGGATGAGGATGATGCTGATGATGATGATGATGATGAGGATGATGACGGTGATGATGAAGATGAGGATGATGATGAGGATGAGGATGAGGATGATGATGATTAGGAGGAGGAGGAGGAGGAGGAGGAGGAGGATGTGGGAGAGAACGAGGACAGCGACACGCCATAGCGTCGCGCCACGCGGAGCGCAGCGACACGGCATAGCGTGTCGCCGGGGCCGCCGCGGCGACACGCTTAACAACAGCTCCCGACCGTGTAAAACAAAACACAACAAAAAAACAGCTCCCGACCGTGTTCCGCTTGCCCGCCTCGGAGGCACAGGGGGTCAGTCGCGCCCGCCAGGCCGCCGGGGACGCAATGCTCAAGCTCGGGCTCAGCTCGCCCTACGACCGAGGCGCTTCTCCCCGGGCTTTCCGCAGTCTTTGCGGGAGGGAGGAGGGAGAGGATGCACCAGGATAAGGAGGAGGAGGATGAGGAGGAGGAGGAGGAATCGGATTGGGGGAAAGGAGGCGGATGATGATGATGATGATGATGATGATGATGATGATGATGATGATGATGACGGTGTCGATATCTATGTCGATCTCATTGTCGATGCCAATGCCGATGCCGATGCCAGTGCCGATGCTGATGATGATGATGATGCTGATGGTGTTGATGGAGTGGATAATGGTGAGGATGCTGATGCTGGTGATGCTGCTGCTGATGATGCGGCTGATGATGATGATGATGATGATGATGATGATGATGATGATGATGATAATGATGATGATGCACATGCCGATCTTGGTAATTGTGCTGGTGCTTGTGCTTGTGCGGGTCCTGACGCTGGTGCTGATGCTGAACAATATGATGGTGATGTCGATGGTCACGATAATGAGGATGATGAGGATGATGATGATGCTGATGATCACGATGATCAGGATGATGGTCATGCTGATGATGTCGGCGATGATGATAATGATGATGATGACGATGATGATGGTGATGATGATGATGATACTCATGATGATACTGATGATTAGTAGGGTGGTGATGGCGATGCTGACTACGCTGACGATGCTTGTGATGATCATGCTGATGTTGCTGCTGAAGGTGACGAAGGCGATAGCGCTGCGTGTGATGATGATTGCTACGATGACGATAATGGTAAGTCTCATGCTTATCCTGATGATCGCGGTTATGGTGCTGATGATGATACTGCTGATGGTTGGTGATGATGGCGATGCTGCTGCTGTTGCTGGTACTGATGCTGATGATTCTGATGGTAATGATGACGTTAGCGCTGACGATGGCGACGGGGGGGATGATGTTGATGTTGCTGATGATGATGATGATGATGATGACGATGATCATATTGTTGGTGATGCGGAGTATGATGATAATGCTGATGTTGCTGATGATGATGTTCATTCTGATACTGATGATGAATATGAATATTATGATGATGATCATGGTGATGATGATGATGATGATGGTGATGATGATGCTGATGCTGATGCTGATGCTGATGATGATGATGATGATGGTGATGATGATGATGATGATGATGGTGATGATGATGATGATGGTGATGCTGCTTATGGTGATGATTATGACGACGCATGTTGTGTCATCGATGGGGATGCTGATGGTGGTAATTGTGATGGTACGTGTGATGATGGTGATGCTCATTTTGGTGACGAGGAGGAAGAGAGGGAGCAGGAGGAGGAGGCGGTGGAGGGGGGAGGAGAACTAGGGGGATGACTACTCCTGTGTTGCGTCTGTCTGCGATAGGGGCCTTTCTTGAATGGGGCTTTAACTTGGATGCACAACTCTTATCAGAGTGAGGGGGCCGAACTGTCATTCACTGTCACTGGGCGCGTGGCCGAAGTGAGATTTCGCGGTGCGGATTGTTGCTGTGGTTCTTTGTTATTGTTGTTATTGTTGCTGCTGTTGTTGTTATTGGTGTTGCTTGTTGCTTGTCGTTTGTTGTCTGTTGTTGTCGTCGTTCCAAACGCGCTCCGGCCCGCGACCCACCCGCGACTCACCCACGAGCCTCCCCGCGAGCCACCCGCGACCCAACCGCAACCCTCTCGCAACCCACTCCGCGATCATTTTGCGAACCACCCGCGACCCACCCGCGACCCACCAGCGACCACGTACACGACCCACTCGCGACCCACCCGCGACCACACCGCGACTCACCCGCGACCCACCCCCGACCAACCCACAGTGCTCCAACGAAAAATTGGCGCTTGCGGCGAGATCGCTGTATAGTGTGTAAAACCTCGCAGACTGCCGATGTCCCCGCCGCCCCCTCACTCGTATCCGTAACTGCGGGGTGCTGCTATATTGGTGCTGAAACGTGTCGCGTGGAAGCTCCATCCCAGTGGCACCTCGGCCACTGACACGCCCTCGATATTCAGCGGGCCAAACGCCCGCTCCGCAACAGGGGTTTCTGGAATCACCCCAAACCACCTCCTAGTGCTCTTCGCACTGTTCTTTTGATTGTTTCCGGGCCTAGAACCCTTCCTCACGAACGGAAGAATCTACCACTCCCATGCCCAAACACAGAATTCAGGATGCAAATGCACGGAAAGGATTTGGTCTGCCGTAGTGTACGATAACCGTCAACGTGTACATCGTCATGCCCTTGCAAACTGCTTGGGGCAAGTGTGATCCCGTGCGCTCTGGAAAGGCCTCGGCGCCCTCCAACCCAGGAGGGAGATAGACATTGCACTATGCCCCCTGCCCTCCCGCAACACACGCACACGCGCATACACCCACACACACACACACACGCGCACACGCACACACGCACATTGTTTGCGTCGGCGGCTAGGCAGGCGAACTGCGCTGTCGGAAGGAGGGGGTGGAAAAGCAGAGGAAGAGACCGAAAGAGGGGGCGGAAGGAGCGAACCGCTCAGGGGGACGGGTCACGCCCCGAGCATGTGGCGCGGCCGGCCCCGCCAGCGGGCCCGCGGCGGCTGCTGCACCAAGGGACCGGCGGCGGGGGGGCTCTGCGGGGGCAGGTCATCACCACCCCAGAGGGGCAAGCGTGGAACGCGGTCAGTGTCAAAGCTTGGTGGCCGCCCGTGTTTGCCAGCAAAAAGCTGGGGCGCCGGCGGCGGGCGGCAAGACCAGGCCTGGGGGACCGGCGCGGCGGCTGCGAGCAGCCGGTCAGCGCCATGGCAGCGCACGCGCGTACACACGCACACACGCACACACGCATACACGCACACACGCCCCCCCCCACCCACCCCACCCCCACCCACACACAACACACAACACACGCAACCACAAACACAAACACACACACAACACAACACACAACACACAACACACAACACACTACATGCAACATGCAACATGCAGCATGCAACACACACACACACACACCACCACACACATACACACTCACACTCACGCCCGCACTGGTACTCTCTCTCACACACACTCACACTCACACCCACACTCACACTCACACTGACACCCGCACGCACTCACACTCACGCTCATACTCATTCTCTCCCCCGCACTCACACACTGGGGCGCACTCGCGCAAGTGGCCGCGGGCCCGTGGCAGATGACGCGCGGAACAGGGGTAGGCTTCCAGCGACGCTCTGGCCGCGGGGCGCCGAGGTGTCACCGCGTGTAGTCTCACCTGTCCCCCGTTGTCGCTGGGGCGGCGCACGATCCCTTTTCACTTCCCTGCGCCCTTGGAAGAACCTTCAATGTACTTGCTACCCTCCTGCCTGCTCCCTGCCGCGGTCCATGTCGGCTGGCTCCTTCTCAGCACTGCCGCTCGCGACTTTGCCGAAAGGGCCCGAGGTGGGCTCGGGGCCCCGCGCGCGCGCGGCGCCCCGCCCCCTCCGCCCGGGAGAAGCAGCTGCAACAGAGGGGGGGGGAAGTGAAGGAGACGGGACAGGAGGAGTTGGGGCGACGGGGCGCGCGGGGAGCCAGAGCGGGACAGGGTTCCCTCCTCCTCGTCCTCCCTTTCCGTCCCTTCCTGCCCGCTTCTCTTCTTCTGTCCGCTGCTTTTGCCCACGGGTCCCCCTCCTCCGTTCTCTGGCCCCCAGGCGGTCGTTTCCGGCCCCCGAAGGGGGTGGAATGGCCAGGGGGGGATTGACGAGGAGTGTGGAAGAATGGACAGGTGAACAGGGCGGATAAGGGGGGGGGGCGGGGGGAGGGGGGAGGGGGGAGGACAAGCTAGGTTGCGCTCGCGTCAAATGTTGCGCTCGCGTCAACATCTGACATCCTACCCCTCCCTCCCATCCCTTCCCATTGAGCTACTTCATTGTCCTCTCACCGAATCGGGCTTCGCATCTGACCCTGTTACCTAAGAGGGAAAGGAGGAGGACGACGGCGCGATGAAAACGAAGACGACGACGACGAAGACGACGACGACGACGACAACCACGACGACGACGACGGCGGCGACGAAAACGACGACGACGACGATGAGGACGACCGGCGACGAAGACGACGACGACGACAACGCGACCGCGCCGGAGCGGCACCCGCGCCAGCTGCCCGCTGCCGTTACGCGCGTCCCCCACCCGGATTGAAGGACCGGAAAGACTCGGATTTTCAAAAACATAGATGAAAACCAAATTCCCGGGAATCCTGTGCGGAAAAGGACGCCGCCCAAAAGGGGGGGGGGCTTTCTGCGGCCCCAAAAATCAACGAATCGACATCGGATGTGTAATCACCTCCAATGTTTTTGCCGGGGATCATTTTCTAGATTTGGGGCTTCTTAAAAAGGATCGAAAACGTCGGCGCTGCAGCGGGAGCACGTTTTGGAACAACGAGAGGCGCAGAAATTGGGCCAGCGCTGCAGCGGGAGCACGATTCGGAACGAGCGGGAGCGCGGAAATGAGGCCAGCGCTGCAGCGGGAACACGATTCGGAAGGAGCGGGAGCCCGAAAAATAGGCCAGCGCCTCAGCGAGAGCAGCATTTTAGAAAAAAACACAAGCGAAAACCCAACTCCGGGGAATCCTGTGTGTAAAAAAACAGTACGCGGGGGGGTGCCGAACATCTTCCGGACGCCATCAGGGGAAGTGGGAGAGTAGTATTCATATTGTGTAATTGTAGATCAGGAGGGAAAGGGGCCACGAGGAGGGAGAAATGGAGAGGAGGAGGAGGAGCAGGAGCAGGAGCAGGAGGAGGGGACGGAGGAGGAGGAAAAGGAGGAGGAGGAGGAGGAGGAGGAGGGGGAGGACGAGGCGGTTGAGGGAGGAGGCGGAGGAGGAGGAGGAGGAGGAGGAGGAGGAGGAGGAGGGAGGAGAGGAGAGGGAGGACGAACACGAGGCAGGAGCAGAGGCAAACGGAGGAGGGGGAGGAGGAGGAGGAGGGGGGAGGATGGGGGAAGGGGGAGGGAGGAGGAGGAGAAGGGGGAAGAGATCGAGAAACATGAAGAAATGGAGGAGCAGCAAACAGGAGAGGATGATAATGAGGAAGGAGTAGGAGGAGGGGGAGGAAGAGGAGGAGGAGCACGAACACGAACCACGAGCAAGAGTAGGAGGAGGAGAGGGTAGGAGGAGGAGGAGGAGGAGGAGGAGGAGGAGAAGGAGGAGGGAAAGGGAAGGAGGAGGAGGAGGGGAAAGGGAGGAGGAAGGAGCGAGGAGGAGGGAGGAGGAGGGAGTGGAAGAGAAGCGAGGGATGAGGAGGAGGAGGAGGAGAGGGAGGAGGAGGAAGGAGGAGGAGGGAGGAGGAGATGGACAGGAGAGAGGAGGAAGAGAGCACGAACACGAGCAGGAGAAAGAAGGCAAAAGCAGGAGGGGGAGGATGAGGAAGAGGACGAGGACGAGGAGGGGAGGAGGAGGAGAAGAGGAGGAGACAGAGGAGGAGGAGGAGGAGGAGCAGGAACAGGAGGAGGAGGATGAGAAGAGGAGGAGGAGGGAGGAACACGAACACGAACAGGAGCAGGATCAGGAGGGGAGGGGGAGGAGGCGGGAAGAGGAGGAGGAGGAGGAGGGAGGAGGAGGAGGGAAGAGGGAGGAGGAGGAGGATGAAAAGGGAGGGGGAAGAAAACGGGGAGGAATAGAGGAGCAGGACGAGGAAGAGGAGGAGGACGAGGGAGACGGGAGAGGAGGTGGATGAGGGGCAGGAGGAGGAGGAGAGTAGGAGGAGGAGGGGAGGAGGAGGAGGAGGAGAGACGGGAGAGGAAGAGGAGGAAGGGACGAGGAGAGGAGGAGCTCGAACGGAGCAGGAACGGGAGGATGAGGAGGAGGTGGAGGAGGAGGAGGAGGTGGAGGAGGAGGAGGAGGAGGACAGGGAGGATGAGGAGGAGGAGGGAGGAGAGCGGAGGGCAGCAGAAGTACGAAAAGCAGACGGATGGCGGACCACAGGAACGGGGGAGGAGGATGACGACGCAGGAAGAGGAAGAGGAGGAGGATGAGAATGAGGAGACGAGGACGAGGACGAGGACGAGGACGAGGAAGATGACGAGGAAGATGAGGAGGAAGATGAGAAGCAGAGGGAGGAAGAGGAGGAGGAGACGGTGGAAGAGAAGGAGAAGGCGTAGGAGGAGGTCGAGGAAGATCATGAGGAGGTGGACGAGCAGGAGGAGGAGGAGGAGGAGGAGGAGGGCGATGCGGAGGAGGAGGCGGTGGAGGAGGGGGAGGAAGAGGAGGGGGAGGAAGAGGAGGGGGAGGAGGAGGAGGAGGAGGAGGAGGAGGAGGAGGAGGAGGAGGAGGAGGAGGAGGAGGAGGAGGAGAGGGAAAGGAGGAGGATGGGATGATGATGAGGAGGAGGAGGAGTAGAAGGAGGAGGAAGAGTAGGACGAGGAAGGAGGCGGAGGAGGATGAGACGGAGGTACAGGAGGGGGAGAAGGAGGAGGGGGAGGAGGAGAACGACGAGGAGGATGAGGAGGAGGTGGAGGAGGAGGCAAAAGAGGTGGAGGAGGAAGATGAAGAGGAGGTGGAGGAGGAGGAGGAGGAGCAGGAGGAGGAGGATGAGAAGGAGGAGGAGGAGGAAGAGGAGGAGGGGGGATCAAGAGGAAGGGCGGTGGGGGGCTGGCATGAGTGGCGGGGGGCAAGAGACACGGGGGGAGACGCGGAATGATGATGACATGGATGATAATGAAGAAGAGGATGGCGGGCGACAGCGATTGACGAGGACGAGGAGGAGGACGAGGATAAACCGGAGGGAGGCCACGGTGACGAGGCGGAGGGGGTTAAGGATGGGCCGTAGGATGAGTTGGGAAGATGGGGAGCGGGAGCAGTGCTGCTGAAAGGGGAGTTCAACACAAAACAAAACAACACAAAAAGATGCAAGCCAGGCGGGTCGGATGACGTGGCAGCTTTTGGAAAGCATCTGCTGTTGGGTACCGTCCTCGTGTTTCCATCCCCGTCCTGGGCGTGCCAGTTTAAGGCCCCTGGCCGCCGATGGGGGAGCAACCAACTACAACACATGTTCTTAACACTGATCGGTCCCACCGCCCAGCGTTGTCCGACGACGAGCTTGACTCTTTCATGTCCTTTTCGACCCCTCCCCCCCTCCTCCTCTTACCTTATACCTCCTCCCTCTCCCTCCTCGCCGTTTCTCGATCCTCGTCCTCCCCCTCTTCCTCCACCTCCTCCCTCTCCTCCCCCCGCTTGGGCTCCCCAGCGGAAAGCGCACGCTTCAGGCGTTCGTTCGTTATTTCATTTCCCTTTCGCAATGATTTGGCATCGCTCGGACGTGTGCATTTTGCCTTCGGCGAGGACCGTCGAGGAGCATCCTTGATCATTTGTCGAAGAACCACGCACGAAACCGAACAATTACGCTACCGAGGAACCCCACATACCTATTTAATTTCCCATGTGTACCATCGGTGCGTCTGCTGCTGCTCCTCCTTCTCTTCCTCGGTGTCCTCCTCCTGCTGCTGCTTCTGCTCCTGCTGCTGCTGCTGCTTCTGCTGCTGCTGCTGCGTCTGCTGCTGCAGCTGCTGCTGCTGCTGCTGCTGCCGCTGCTGCTGCCCCACCTCCCCGTCCTCCTCCTCCTCCTCCTCCTCCTCCTCCTTCTCCTCCTCCTGTACCTCCTCCTCCTACCTCCCAGCGCACCCCCTGTGGCGTCGACGACATGCCACGCCTGCCACGCCCTGGGAGCCTGCAGCGCATAGGGCCCCCACCCCCAGCGCGCCCCCTGTGGCGTCGAGGAAATGTCACGCCTGACACACCCTGGGAGCCTGCAGCGCATAGGGCCCAGCCCCAGCGCACCCCTTGTGGCGGCGAGGAAATGCCTCGCCTGCCACGCCCTGGGAGCCTGCAGCGCATAGGGCCCCCACCCCCAGCGCACCCCCTGCGGCGTCGAGGAAATGCCACGCCTGCCACGCCCTGGGAGCCTGCAACGCATACGGCCCCCACCCCCAGCGCACCCCCTCGCCTGCCACACCCTGGGAGCCTGCAGCGCATAGGGCCCCACCCCCAGCGCACCCCCTGTGGCGTCGAGGAAATGCCACGCCTGCCACGCCCTGGGAGCCTGCAGCGCATAGGGCCCCCACCCTCAGCGCACCCCCTGTGGCGTCGAGGAAATGCCACGCCTGCCACGACCGTCGTGCATAGCGGCCGAGCTCAGGGACCGCCCCCCTGTACACCCGCTCTGGTGCGAGAATGAGAAGGGGAGGGGGGAGGTGTGAGACGCGGTTGCGGCGCGGCAGGGAAAAAACCAGAACCCTACGAAACATGTGGGAAAAACACAGGGAATGGACGTCCGAGCGATGGCGAGATGATCGGGGCCCCTCAGACGGTGCAGTGGCCAGCGGCCACGCCGTGTCGAGAGTCGGCGGGGTCCCGGGTTGACAGGACGGTTTTGGAGCCCGCGCCGTTGTCCGAGGACGCCCTGGGCGACCGGGCCCCAGGGGGGGGGTTAAGAGCGCACGGTGACGGACCGTGCGGTGTGGTCTTGTGTGGAGCTTAGAGCTCAGCGCAGGGTCTGTCACCGCACCGTCTCGGGACCCCCAAACAGAAGTGAAGTACGTCATCAGGGGAACGGATCCTCGACCCCAGGGCTTGTTCCAGGACCGGCTCCAGGACTCCGTCGAGAGGGCGGCTGGGCAAACTGGATGGCATGGAAAAATCCAGTCGTCGGGTTTTGGGGCGACTCGTCCTCCTCAGGCCTCCGCCCGATTAGCGTTCTGACGGTCCTGGGGCCCGTGTCCGAAAATGGCGAAGATTTTATGGGACCTTGTCCTTCAGGACTTGTTTCATGATACCATGTTTTTCCTGTCCTCCCACCTTCCTCGAAGGAGGGAGGAGAAGCGACACCACGACCGCCATCGGGCCACCTCGAGCGCAGAGATCCACGATGCGTTTTTGGGCCAGAGATTGGAGATGCCTCGAGCGGGGCGCCAGAAGACAGGAAGACCACACCACCAGGAGGACCCTCCCTGGCTCTTGCACCCTGGTGGTGCTGGCGCCGTCTTTCCTCGCCCCGACTCATCAAGCGTAAAACACCCCCCAACCTTGATAACACAACAAATTCGGTGCCTATCCCTGAACACATGGGTGGTCTCGCCTGACACATCTGCAAGATAAGACCCCCTATCCCTAATGCTTCTGACCCTCTGACCCTCCTGGCTTAGGTCCCCTCCCAAAGGATTAGGGGAGCTCCTCTTGCTCACCACCAACCCCCAGCGCTGCCGCGGCGACGCCGACCCGGCCCCCGCCCCCAGGCTGCGAGGAGTGCAGCGAGGCCTGCTCCATCTGCCTGGACGGCCTGGTCTTTCCAGGGGGGGGCAGGTCGTGCCGGCGCCCGGCTGAGGAGGAAGCGACGGGAGGGGCGTGGGGGGGAGGCGGGAGGGAGAAGAGGAGAGGAGGCAGGAGGAGGGAAGAGTGAGGATTGCCAAACGTCGGGGGGTGATGTGCCATGTCTGTAGGGATGATGCGGCCGTCGGCGGAGGGGGCGGAAGAGGAGATGCGGAGGGAGACAAGGAAGACGGAACAAGAAGAACGGGAGAAGGAACAGGAGCGGGAGGAGCAGTAGGAGCAGGAGAGTTGAGCAGGAGGAGGAGGAGGAGGAGGAGGAGGAGGAGGAGGAGGAGGAGGGAGGAGGAGGAGGAAGAGGAGGAGGAAGAGGTTGGATGAGGAGGAGGAGGAGGAGGACGAATAGGAGGAGCGGGAGGGAGGATGAGGGGATCAGGATGGATAATGAAGTGGGAGGAGGAGGAGGACAGAGCTGGAGAAAGAGGAGGAGGGAGAGGAATATCAAGGGGGAGGATGGAGAGGAGAAGAGGGAGTATGAGGAGGAGTAAGACGAGGAAGAGAGAGAGACAGGGGAGAAAGCAAGAGCGCTGCTGGAAGAGTTGGGCCGGGCATCCCCGCAGGCATCATGCTACACACCAGGCGTTACAGATATGGTCGGGCTTACCACGTGCTGGATTTTTTTGAAGTCAGTCTCGGCGCCCCCTCGACGGCCTCCGCGCTGGCAGTTTTGGGGCCATCTTGCGGGCCTCGTGGCCCGTATGAGAGCGTCGGGAAGCCGAAAAGGGAGACACGCGGTGATTACTCCAAGGCTTTCGGACATTCAATGCATGTTCCCTCTTGGGGCCCTCGTGGGATGGTTTAATGAGCTTCTTGGGGCGTGTTGGGGGCGTCTTGGGCCGTTTGGTGGCCATCTTGGGCGGCTTGGAGCGATCTTTGAACGACTCTGAGTTCTCCTGGGCTCCTGGTGAGGTATCTTGGAATTGAATTGCCGAAGGCGCCCTCCGAAAGGGAAAGGGGGGGAGTGGCTTCTGACCCGGGACCCCCCCCCCGGGCTGGGGAAAGGACCCAAAGGAAGGGGCTCCCTTTCGATCTAATTGTTTATGCTTCGGCTTCGCGAGTCACAGCCAGCCCCCTCAGAAGCCCTGCCCACGAGAGCTGACGAGAAATGGGCAGCAGAGACGCATATGCTGAAACAGAGCGGTCAAATAGAGGAGGGGGATGGCCGAGGATCGTCTTGAGCCATGTTGGAAGTTATCTTGGAGCATCGGAGGCCTTTGTGGAGCTATCGGGCTTTTTGAAGGGTTCCTGGGGTCCTCTTGGGGCGATGTTGGTGCATCTTGGGATCCTCTTGGGGCTCTTTGGGGTGTCTTGGGGTCCTCTTGGGGCTCCTCTTGGGGTCCCTCTTGGGGCTCTCTTCGGGCTCTCCTGAGAGTTTGGGATGGCCTCCTGGTGCCATCTTGGAGGCCATCGATCAAAAGGGGAGGGCATCTTACCTAGCCTCCCCCCTAGGAGCCGTCGAAATCGCATCTGGGGGCCCTGTTGGGGCGCTGCTGGGGCGATCTTGGGCGCCCTTGGGATCATCTTGGGGGCCTCGTAGGCCTCTCTTGGAGCTCTCTTGGGCCGTCTGTGGGCCATATTGAGGCCTGAAAAAGAGCATCGGAAGCGAAAAGGCGAGAATGCCAAACTCATTGATTGGCTTTAGGTTCTTGAAGGATTTTGGCTTCTCGGGGAGTTCCCGAGGGGTCTCCAACAGCACTTGGATCCGTCTTGTGGCCCTCTTGGGGCCTCTTGGTTAGCTATCTTGAACCATGTTGGGCTATCTTGAGCGATCTTGGAGGCTATATTGGGCTCTCTGGGGCCCTCTTGGAGCCATCTTCTTGGGCCAACCAGGGCCCTCTTTCCTCGTCCAGGTCCTGTGTAGGGGGTAGGGGGAGGAGTCAAGCAACCCACTCGCCCACAAGCCGTCTAGCTCACTCCCACCCGCGCTCCTAACACATAAGTAACACCCGAGCCTGAGCATGTTCAGCGGTCGTCTTTGGATGGGCAGCTACTGGGAACCACCGCCGATCCCAGGTGGGCGACGCTTGGGAAAGGTTCGCCACGCGTGCCAGGGGCGCCACGCGCGCCAGGCACCCCTGGGGCCCGAGCGTGCCAGGCGCGCCTGGTGCGCCAGATGCGCCACGTGCTCCGAGTGCGCCAGGCGTGCTGCACACTCCAGATGCTCCACGATCTGGGCACGTGCAGGGTGCGTCAGGTGCGCCTGCGTACGTGACAGCACACATCGAGAAACATGTCGGCCTCCGCCATCCCTGTCGAAAACCAATGCCCATCATTGTGTCTGGTGGGACTGCGCGCAGCAGGCCCCGTGCCACCACCCCCGCCGTCCCTGTCAAAAACCATTTGACAGTGATCGCGAAATGGCCGCGCATGGTCCAGATTTAGCCGCGAGGTGCATGTTGTATTGTCTTTGTCAGGGATGGTAGCCTTGTGCGCAGCAGGGAGTATGCTACCCCCCCCGCCGCCCCGGTCAAAAACAATACAAAGTGCTCGCGGGCCTCGCGAACAAACTCAAGACTTTGCCCCAAAGTGCACTTTGCGTTGTTTTTTGACAGGGATGTAAGGGGGGGCACATCGGGTTGGCCGCGCATGATCCAAATGTGGAGGCAGAGCGCGGCTTGTATTGTTTTCTGAAAGGGATAGTGGGGGGGCGGGCCCGCATGGGGTCGGCATGGTTCCGGGTTGGCTGCCGGCCGGGTGTGGGAGGGTGTGGGAGGGGGAACGACATCGTAAGACAGCTTGCGCCCAGAGGGCTGGCGGGATTACGACTCACTGCGACCGCGACCTGGCTCGGATCACTTCGAGTTGACGGGCGTGCCGCATGTCAGACCACCATTCCTGGGGTTTGAGTTGTATGAACTCTTGAAACTGCTGCAGCATATTTAGAACACGGCGCTATGGCGAGAGCCGCATTTTGAAAGGGATTGCTCTGCATCCTTCAACTAGCTGCAAGCCTTTCAGACGAACGCGCGCAGCGCTGAGACGAGGCTCGCTTTTTGAAAAGGCCCACCCTCCATCGTTGAAGCAGTTGTAAGCTTTACAGTCGAATGCGCGCGGCGTTCAATCGAGAGCCACATCTTGAAAACGACGGGCCTTCCATCCAAACGTTGAACACGAACGTGCGCGGCGCTCGGATGAGAACCGCACGTTGGAAATCACCTGCCATCCATCCTGTAAGTTCTTGAACATGTCATGCTTCAGGGCCACAAGTGGTGAGGAGGTCTCCAACGAGACGCCCAGACCACCCTGCCAACATGCCTGGGGGCGCGACAGGGAGGAGTTAGAGGAGTTAGTTATTGAACATATGTTTACACATCAGCGCACAGTTTCCCAACGATACAACAGACGGGTGGGCGAGCCCCGCCTGAGGTCGCTCCTTGGCGAGAAAGCCGCTGCCACACAGGTGCAAGAGAGGGCACCATGAGCGAGGTCCGCCTCACCCCGCAGAGCGGGCCGGGGCCAAGACATTTGCAAAGCCGAGACCACACGCCTGCAGCAGCAGGCAGGAAGTGCACGCTCCGAGATCGTGTCTCCCGTGCAGCAGAACAACAAAAGGGCGACCTCGCATCGGCGAGCGCCGCTTTGGGGAGGGGGCTTCGCGAGTTCCTTTCGGAGCGCCCACTGTGGCCCCCTCCCCTCACTGATCGACCCTCGGCTCAGCCGCCAACAACAGGGCATCCGTCGGTTATACAAGACAATAGCCACTGTTGAGGGTGGGAGGCGACGGGGTGCAACGGGCGGGGAGGACAGGGAGACCTCCCCCGTGCCCCGACGTTCTCGGCAAAAAAGGCGGCCCCACTGTGCAACGGTCGCCGCAGGGGGAGAATTACCTCCAGCGCCCCACGGCCGTGCTAGCAGGGGGACGTGGACAGCACGCATCAGTGAAAAGGACGGCCTCGGGGACCCCAGATCGAGCCCGCGACGTGAGTCCAGCGACCGTGACACAATGGAGACTGAGCGGCCCCCCTGAGCAACTGTCACCGCAGGGGGAGAATTACCTCCAGCGCCCCACGGCCGTGCAAACAAGAGGATGTGGACAGCACGCAGCAGTGAAAAGGACGGCCCCTGGGGACCCCAGATTGTACCCGCCGCGCGTGCCCAACAAGTTATCGAGAACAGAAAAGAGTGGAGTAGGAGGAAGAGGAGGAGGGATAGGAGGAGGAGGACGAGGAGGAGGAGGAGCAGGAGGCGGAGGGGGAGGAGGAGGAGGAGGAGGAGGAGGAGGAGGAGGAGGAGGAGGAGGAGGAGGAGGGAGTATGAGGAGGTGGGCCAGGTGGACCCGGCGCGGCTCCCCTGCGGCCACCGCTTCTGCGTGCACTGCGTGCTGCCCCTGTTCGGCCACCCGCCCGAGGCCTCGGAGCCGCGGCCTCTCTCCCGAAGGTCGGGGGCGGCTAAGAGGGGGGCGATGGGGTCGGGGGCGGCTAAGAGGTGGGCTAAGGTCGGGGGCGGCTGGGAGGGTGGTGGTGGATATCATGGCGGGGGCCTTCGTGGGCCCCGGAATCGGCAGGGCCGTTTGTTCACCGTTTCCGAACAAGTGTCCCCTGAATTAATGGTAACGGCAACAGAACCTGCGACCGGAAAGGGCCACAAAAACGGCTCCAGGAGTAGAACCTGAGCGGGAACCCGTAAAAGAACGGCGACGGAACCGGTAACAAAAACGGCGTCGGAACCGGCAACAAAACGGCAAAACGGAACCCGTAACAAAAATGGTTCTGTCGTTTCCAGGGCCCATTAAGGTGGTGGATATCATGGCGGGGGCCGTGATTTCTCCCCAGATATCATGGCGCCTCTTCTTATTTCATTGCGTCCCCAGGCCTTCCCCCCCTGGGCCGCGCACGTGCCGCCGGCCACGATTTGCACCCATGCTCTGTTGGACGCCCCCCTACTTGGACACCCAACGGAAAGGGGGCATGACGCGTTGCTTCTTGGGGGGCCCTGTCTGTCCTCTTCTTGTTCGAGGCGCGCGTTCGAAGGGGAGTTCGACGCGGATTTTACGTGGATTTGATGTGGATTTGACGATTTTTATATGTTGATTTGATGTGGATTTGATGTGGATGTATATGGATGCGACGTGGATAGCGGCGCAACGCGACAAAGAAGGTCCCACAAAGGTGCAACATCATGGGCAGTGGATCAGTCAGCGATCGAAGAACGGTATAAAATACATTTTCCGCCGTCGGAGATACCTGCCCCTGGGCGGCTGGAAAGTTTATCCCCCTACGGTGCCACCGTAAGGGTATAAACTTTCCAGCCGCCCTGTGACAGGCGCCCCCGACAGCGAAAAAGTTTATTTTACACCGTTCTTCGCCTGTTAGATCAGCACCGTCAGGCACATCCCCACTCTCCCACCGGGAACCCCTTCCCGGATCTCCAGCGATGTGTGAGTGTGTGTGTGTGTGTGTCTTGCAGTCCCGGCGCGGTTCCCCGATGATGTCGGACTCTGAGGCCCGTTCTGCAGACCCAGACCCTGGCGCGAGAAATAATGTATTCGTTTACCAACACGCCAAAAGGCGATGACAATCTTAGGGATTCGCCCTCACAAAATAAGGGAATCCCTACGATTGGCAGAGGAGGTGCCCAGCATAGGGATTGGGATATGTTCCAGGCTGGTAATTCGTGAGAAAACGACCCTTTGGAAACTGGGCGAGACCGCTTGGGCCACGGATGGAAAAATCAGATCGTCGGGTGTCTGGGGCATGAACGCCTTGGCCCCGCTGGCCGACCTAGACCCTCGCGAAAACAACGACGTTGATTTCTGTTGCGTCCTCCGCCTCCGGGGGGCCGCTTCCCCGGCCCAGGACCGGCACAAGGTTGCTCGGAGTGAACAGGAAGACCAGGCTCCATGGGAACGGGTCGAGATTCCCCCCAGACCCCGAACGTGGCGACAGTTTCGCAGATCGCACCCCCCCCCCAGGGATGGCGAGGTCTAAACTGAGTTTGCTGCGAGTGCCCACTATGCTGGCCTCCCAGCAGCCCTCGAAAGTGGTTACAGTTTCGCAGATCGCAGCCCCCCAGGGATGGCGAGGTCGAATCTGAGTCTGCGGCGAGTGCCCACTATGCTGGCCCCCCCAGCAGCCCCCGAACGTGGCGACAGTTTCGCAGCCCCCGTGGGGTTGGCAAGGTCTAGTCTGAATTTGCGGCGAGTGCCCACTTTGCTGACCCCCTCCGGCAGCCCACGAACGTTGCGACAGCCCCCAGCAGATGGCAGCTCCCGTGGGGTTGGCGAGGGCTAGTCTGAATTTGCGGCGAGTACCCACTATGCTGACCCCCCCCGGCAGCCCTCGATAGTGGCGACAGTTTCGCAGATCGCAGCCCCCCAGGGATGGCGAGGTCCGTAGCGCCGAGGCTCGATTGACGGCAAGAGAGGAGAGAAGGAGAAAAGAGAAGTTGGGATGAGAGGAGGAGCAAAGAGAGGAGAAGGGGATCGGGAGGTGGAGACCGCAGTGTCCTCTTCAGAACGACAACCCATAGAAGGAGGGTTGGGAAAACATAGGTTCGCATTGCACGCCAGTTTTCTTTGGCATGGCTCGCCTGGAGAAACTAAGGGAGATCGTGGGGTATTTCTCAGACGACTAAGGTATGGGGGGGGACCAAGGTTCACCGAGCGCGTCCCACGACTCGCAAAGTGCCTTCTCGCAAACGTCCGAAAAAACATGTCCGTTCTGGTGTAATCTATCGTAGATCCTCCGCGGAGGATCCAGGCCATCTGCGAGTAGTTATTTTGCGAGCAGTGGAGCGCTCTCCTCTAAAGCTACCACCTGGCTCTGCTGATGTCGGCGGCCTGGCGGGCGCGTGCTCTAAGGCCTTCGGACCCTGCCCTCTTTCCGCGTCTTGTTTGCCCTTCGCGTTTCTTCCTGCGCCCGCCCGGCCTACCTCGTTCGCGCTTCGCCCAGGCCGGCACATCAGTATCATTAGTTGATGCACTAAAAGGCGACAAGCTTGCGCTTCACGTCGGGGCGACGTCAAAGGAGGATGAGGAGGAAGAGGAGGAGGAGGAGGAGGAGGAGGAGGAGGAGGAGGAGAGAGAGTGAAGCAGGGAAGGAGGCTGGAGAGTCTGAGGGGATGACGGAGGAGAGCGAGGAACCCAGGAGGACCAGCATGGCCTCGAATTTAGCTGCATGCGGATGCCCCGTAGCACTTTCTGTCATGTGGCGCGCCCCAATTGTTCTCGTCCTCGTCCTCCGCCTGGCTTATCCTGGAGAGGAGGCGGAGGAGGAGGAACGGGACGGGGAAGCAGGCTTGAGAGAACGCAGGGGCGCGAGAAGGAGGACCAGCACGGCCTCGACTCTGTTTGTGTGGTGCAAGCGGAGGCCCCGTAGCCTTTTTTATCAAACACCACGGCCCCCCATCCATGAGAGCTGACGTCGTGAAAAAGATATGGAACATCGCAACAAGAAATCACGACCGGACCCCCAGACCCCATCTTTCTGCTGCAATTGTCGAGCCCGATCGATGCGTGACGGTCCCGTTCCCGGAAGCTGACGAACATGCCTTTTGCGAAACAATGCGAAGCCAGGAGCCATCTCAGACATGCGATGTCTTGATTGTTTCGTCAACATGGGACCTCTAGAAGTCCCGATTCCGCTCCCTGCGCCAGTTCTGCATCCCAGGTCATTTTGTTGACGGTCCTGGGTCCTGGCCAGGGCCTCCAGAGGCCGAAACACTCCCACCCACCCCCCGACGATGCCAGGATCTCAGGGATCCCCCTCCCCCGCAGCTCCCCCGCGCGCGGGCGCGTGATGGGCGCCCGCTGCTCCAAGAGCAGCACCGCCAGCGGCGGCGCCGGCAGCGACAGCGGGGAGCGCTGCCGCTGCTGCTGCTGCTGCTGCAGGGCCGGCGCCGCCCAGCCCGGCGGCGCCCCTACGCCGGACGAGCTGTGGCGGATGCCGCTGGAGGACCGAGCAGTTATTCAGAGGAGTAGACCGCTGCCCTCCGCCCGTTTTGCCCTTTTGGGGTTCCCCGGAGGGCCCTCGGCTCCACCGCTGGAGTCGCCCCGAAGATCTGGCCAGAAGGCACCCCAGGAGAGGTCCGGGGAGGAGCGGTATCGGTTCGGTTTGGGTTTCGATATCGGGAGCTTTTGTTGGCGTGTCGCTCCGCCGGTGCTAGCCCACCACGCCTCCCATAACCCCCGACGCAATGGTTATTTCGTTGCGTCGACCCCCAGTATAGGTCTCGACCCGTTCCCCGGGACCGGTTTCTCATCCTGCGAGTCGTTTTTGGACGGTCCCTGCCCGGCGAGGGCCCCCATGGATGCCGAAAAGGACAGAAAAGACCTCGCGTCATGATTTTTGTCACAACTCTCGGGGCGGAAAAGAGGGGGGTGATGACTAGGGGGGGGGGGATATCATGGCGGGGGGCAAGATGTTTCCCCAGATTTCATGGCGCCTCTTCTTATTTTAATTACGTCCCCGGCCCCCCCCTGGGCCGCGCACATGCCGCCCGCCATGATTTGCACCCCCCCTCTTGGACGCCCCCATCTGTGCCGCCCCCGATACTCGAGGGGGTCTGGCTTCGGCGCGTGCGCGCTGCCCACGTCCCCATGCCCCGAGTGTCAGCCTCCCGGGCTCGTCCCAGCCTCCCGCGGGGCGCCGCGGAGCGGCGCGGCTAGCTCCGCCTGCACGGCATAATATATTAGCGTGCCGCCGGGGCCGCCGCCGCGGCAGGCGAAGCAAGAGTTCGACCGAGCTCGGGGGACTGCCTGTCTCGTGACTGGTCGTTCACGACCCATCAAACCATCCCAACCCAATCCGAAGGCCTCAATTTGCCCACTATTTCCAGTGGGGGGGGGGTGGTCGGGGAACGTTGTAAAAACACATGGAACCCGTACCCCCCCCAACCCGAGATTCGGGTCAAATTCGTGTCTTCAGGTTGGGTTGGGGTGGTCTGGTAGGTAGTCAGTCGTATGCTCCCATGGGCGGCGCCTGGGGTGCAGTCGTGGGGGGCCCAGCGCCGTTCCAAGACGTCTGCATAAGCCCAAAGCCCAACAGTGCTGTAGCAGGGGGGGGGCCTCTTACATCATCACGAGGATCGCGTGCTCCAAGACCCCTGCCCGCTTTGCTCTGATGTGTTATGACGGTCGTGAGCTCAGGGGCCTTGCCTTCGAGAGCCGAAGGAGTTGGCATCTCTTCCGCGGCGGGAGGCGGCGGGAGGCCGGCGGAAGCAACACGGGGGCGGCTCCTCCGCCTGAAGCCGGCGGAAGGCGGCGGACGCAACAGGTGCGCCCCTCCCAAGAAACGGCAACGTTTTTCGCTTCCGGGTCTCCGGCATCCGCCCCAGGTTGGGTCGAGAGGCTCGGGGCAGAGCCTGCGCCCGCAGAGGAGCTGCTGGGGGCGCTCCGGGCGCACCCCGCGGCGCAGGAGGTCCAGGCGAGCGGCCTCGCCGCCCTGGCGCATGCGCTGGCCGCCGCACCCGGCGACGCCCAGGCCCGGGCGGCGGGCCTGGGCGCGGCGGCCACGGTGGCGGAGGCCATGTGGGCGCACGCCGCCGCCCCGGCCGTGCAGAGCGCCGCCTGCCTGGCGCTGTCGAACCTCGTGGCCAACAGCCCGCCGGGCAAGGATCGGGCTGGAAGAAAGGGGGGGGATTGGGAAAGGGGGGGGTACAAAATTTGCTGCGTGCAGCTGGTTTCGGCCTCACCGAGGGTCCCATTCCTCGATACATAGCCGCCTCTGGCGCCGGGAGGCGCCGGGAAAATCAGCTACGTGAGCTGATTCTCAACCCCCCCTTTGCTATCCCCCCCTTTTCCCCGACCCTAAAGGAGGCCGCGGCCCAGGCAGGCGCCCTGGTGGCCGCGCTGGGGGCGCTGGCGCGGCACGCGGCGGAGGCATCCGAGGAGGAGGGGGTGCCGATGCCGCTGCCCGTGGGTCGTGTGCGCCCCTGTGGACGTTCTCGGGGGCCCCCTCGACGCCATCGCTGGATTCTCCTCGAAACGCTGGTCCGCAAGCACCCCGGGAGGGGTCTCGGGAGTATATATATATATATATATATATGTATATAGCGGTGTCCGTACCTTGTGTCGGCGGCGAGCGAGGGGCGGAAGTGAGAAGGAGAAGGCCTTCTCGGAAGGCGGCAGGGCTTCTCAGAAGCCTTCCGGCCTTCCGAGAAGTGTTCCGTGTTTGGGGGGAGGCTTAGAAAGCTTCTCAGAAGGCCCGAGAAGCTCGGGCTTTTGGGAAGGCCCGCCATTCCTCCAGATTTTTGTCAACACGGGGTCCCTGGAAGTCCCGACCTTCCCTGGGACCCGTTTTCCATCCTGAGCTGTTTCTTGACGGTCCCGAGGACCGGCGAGGGCCCCCCGTGCAGCCGAAGTTGGCCAAAGACCTCCCGTCCTGAGTTGTTTTACCACGCGATCGTGTCTGGGGATGCTCGGGCCGGGCGAAAGGGGGGGATCGGGAAAGGTGGGGTTACGAAATTTGCTGCATGCAGCTGGTTTCGGCCCCACCGAGGGGCACATTCCTCGACACATGGGCGCCAGGAGGCGCCAGGAGGCGCCGGGAAAATCAGCTACGTGAGCTGATTCTCAACCCCCCCCCTTTGCGATCCCCCCCTTTCGCCCGACCCGGGATGCCCGTCTCCCCGACAGCAGGTGGCGGTGCAGGAGGCCGGCCTGGCGGCCCTCGTGAACCTCGTGGCCGGCTGCACGCCCAACGCGGCCAGGGCCGCCGCGCTCGGCGCGGTCGGGATCGCCGTGGCCGCGATGCGGGGCCACGCCGCGGCGGCCGGGGTGCAGGAGGAGTTACCAGCCTCGAGCGTATCACTCTCCCCAGGATTGACACGCCAGAAGGCGATGACAATCTTACAGTCGGGGCGCTCAAGAAGGAACCCTTTTCGCTGGGGAGGGGCTCGGCGTTCCTTGATTGTTTTACAGTTTGCCTTCAGTTTTCCTTACGTCTTCCATGGGAAATCGAAGTTCAACGTATGGGAGAAAGGGCCCCCTTTCCTTATGAAGAGGAATACGCCCTCAAAAAATAAGGGAATCCCGAAGATTGTCATCGTGATGAGGAGGTGCCCCAGCATAGGGATGGGGATCTGTTCTAGGCTGGCGAGAGGAGGGCTGCGCCCTGCTCGCCGCGCTCGCCGCCCGCAGCGCGGAGGGCCGGGCCGATGTCGCGGGCGGGGAGGGCCTGCGGTGCATCCTCGGCGCGATGGCCGCGCACGCGGGCGAGGCGGGGCTCCCTTCAGTTCCCCGGATTCGGCTCGAGTCGATGTCGATGGATGCCGATTCCGATTCGATTCGACTTGGGTCAGAGCGTGAATTACCTGCCCCGCTTTCGCTTCCAGGCAAAACCAAGTCATACGACGCGCCTCCTCGTCAAGCGGCCCGACCAGTACAGGCCGTAGTTTGGCATCGCTTGGTATCTCTTGGAAGGAAGCGAGGGTGGTCAAAAGCGAGGTAGGTTTGTTTGCCCCCTATTGGGATTCGGATTTGGGTCCCGATGTCTCACTGGACGCGTACAAGCCTGCCGATTTCCGCCGATCCCTTTTGTTCCGGCTCGGCTGTCAATGTCCGCAGATCGGATTCAGTTCGATCGCCGGTCCGATTTGTCGACTCCATTCATTCCGATCGCCGATCCCCTGGTGAGGAGGGCGTGCAGGGCAGGGGCTGCGCGGCGCTGGCGAACGTGTCGGCGAACTGCGTGGAGCACAGGCGGAGGTCGGCCACACGCGCACAGGGGGGGGTCATTACGGGGGGAGGGGGGTGATGCGGCTTCTCAGAAGCACCCCTGCTCCCTAGTAGGAGGCTCGAGCAGTCTCTATATAGATGAAGGGCCGGCGCCTTCTAAGAAGCGGCCTCCTTGTAGGAAGCCCTCCACCCTCCCCCCCTACTACCTCCTTGTGCGCGCCGCCCGCGAGGGTCCTGGACGCGGGCGGCCTCGAGCAGGTGCTGAGCTCCATGGGCGCCCACGACGGCTGCGAGCACGTGCAGGAGAGAGGCTGCGCGGCGCTGTCCTGCCTGTGCGACCCCGGCGGCGGCGCCGCCGGCCTGGACGCGGAGACGTGCGTGCGGGCCGCCGGGCGCGTGCTGAGGATAAAACGACGCGCAGAGGGGGGTGGGGGGAGGGGGGAGGGCTTCTTAGAAGCACCCCTGCTTCTTAGAAGGCGCGGGCCTTCTCTGTAGATGTAAGGCCGGCGCCTTCTAAGAAGCAGCCTGCTTCTAAGAAGCCCTCCCCCCTCCCCCCACCCCCTTGTGCGCGCCGACAAGAGGAGCATGGAGCGCCACCCGGGTGCGCCCGGCGTGCAGGAGCAGGGTTGCCTTGCGCTGGCCGACCTGCTGGGCGCCGGCGGCGCATCCGGGGCCGCGCTCACCTACTGCCTTCAGGGCGTCCTGGACGCAGTGGACAGGCATGTCTCCGAGGCGCGCGTGCAGGAGGCGGGGTGCGTGGCCCTGTCGCACTTCGCTGCAGGCAGTCGCACGGATAGGGAGCTGGTCGCGTCGCAGGGCGGGGTGGAGCGCGTGCTGAGGGCCATGGAGGGGCACGCCGGGGTGGCGGACGTTCAGCGGCGTGCTTGTGCGGCCCTCGTCAACATCGTCCTGAACAGCGACGCCAACCGATCCAAGGCAGCTTCGCTTGGAGCTGTGGAGAGCGTGCTCAAGGCGATGGAGGTGCACGCAGAGGCCCAGACGGCATCGGCTGCCAGCGTTCAGGAGCAAGGCTTCGCGGCCCTGGCAAATTTGGTGTTCGGCAGCGCTGCAAACCAATCAGCGGCCGTGGCCCTCGGTGGGCTGGGGGCGATCCGCAGGGGCATGGAGCAGCACCCTGCGGCCGAAGCGCTGCAGGCGCAGGCCTGCGCGGCGGCCGTGAACCTCGTGTGCGACAGCGCGGCAGGGTCGCAGAAGGCCGTGGAGCTGGGGCTCACCGAGCTGGTCCTGGAGGCCATGGGGCGCCACGCCGCTTCGGCGCGCGTGCAGGCGGCCGCGTGCGCGGCGCTGGCCGCCCTGGCGTGCTGTGCCGCCGGGGCGGAGAGGATGCGGCTGGCGGGGCTGCAGCGCGTCCTCGCCGCGATGGACGAGCACGCGGCGGAGGCGTCCGTGCAGGAGCAGGGCTGCGCGGCGCTGGCGACCCTCGCCGGCGCCAGCGCCGAGGGCGGCGCGCTCGTCCTCGCGAGCGGGGGCGCCCAGGCGGCGCTCCGGGCGATGCGGGAGCACCTCGACGCCGCGCCCGTCCAGGAGCAGGGCTGCGCGGTGCTGACGAACCTCACCGCCCACGCCGGGTGCGGCCCGCTGCCCCCCGGCGGCGTGCAGGGCGTGCTGGCCGCCCTGGAGGCGCACCCGCAGGAGCCCGGGGTGCAGGGCCGCGCCTGCGCGGCGCTGGCGAACCTCGCGGCCGAGAGCAGCCCCGCCGCGGCCGAGGCCCGCTCCCTCGGGGGCGCGGGCCGCGTGGAGAAGGCCCTGGAGGCCCACGCGGGGGCGCCGCGCGTGCAGCAGGCCGCGCGCGCGGCGCTGCGGAACCTGCGGGCGGGCGCGCGCGCGGGGCATTGAGGCCCGGGGGCGGGCCGGCGGCGGCTCCGGGAGGACGGCGGCGTGGGTCCGCCTCGGCGTGGGGGGCCCAGGCATGCCGGCGTCGTGGGAAAGTCCCGACGGACACTTTTGTTGGCCGTTGTCAGCCCCTGGGGGCCTTCGCCGGGCGTCAGGACCGTTCACGAAGCGGGGCTCGGGGGCAAGACCGGAACCTGGCGAAGGGGACCCCGTCCTGCAAGAAACGGGGCACCGCCTGTCTGGGAAGCGACCCTTCGCCAGAGTGACCTTTGGTGCGGGCCCCACTGGCGGTGGCCTTCCCGCGTTGGTCGGCCCCTCCTGCGGCCCCCGGACGCCGCGCGCCGATGGCCCCGCTTGCACAGGGTTACTCCTGCGTGCAGGCGTGAGATGCGCTCCGAGATCTTGCGTGTCCTCCTGCTGCCCTGCGCGGACTACGGCCGGGTGTCGCAAGAAGTCGGTATCGTGTATCCGATCCCCATCCACATCCCCATCCCCATCCCCATCCCCCTTCGAGACCCCCACCACATTACCCCCCCAGTTGGGGATACACCCCTCGAAACCCGAATGGAACGGCCTCTATCCCCATCGAGGGGGGTAAATCGGCCAGCGGGGCCCAGGCCAGGCAGCTGCGGATGGGGATCGGTTCAACGATACTCAAGAAGTGCCGCTGGCCCAAAGTACTCCCAGGACTTCCAGGCAGGCCCCCACGGCCCTCGGAGCACCCCTCGCGAGGCCCAGGGGGTCCCTCGGGCTTCCAAAAGTGCAGCGAAAAGCTGGGGGCACCTTCGGCCAGGGGCACCTCCAGCAACCCCGGATGCAGAGCTCCAAGGCGAGAGGCCGCCGAGTGTTCCGGACTTTCTGAACGTACCCCGCCCTGCCCTCCCAGTGGGGCCTAAAAAATAACACACATCAGGACCTTGAGACCGAAACTCCAGTCGAGGTTTTGAGCAGTCCGGATAGGTCTATAGGTCTGCAGTGCTATTGGTTAGCACTCTGGAAGGGCAAGGAGCGTTCCCTGGGCCAACGCCCCAGTGTTGGCGACGGGGTCCGAGCAGCGTGGCCGCACTTTTTGGTCCGGCCCCGCTATACGGTCGCGCCCACCGCGCGGGGAAGCCACAAGTCGCGCCTCCGCGCGAGCGCGGGTCTCAGACCGGGCATGATGATCCTCCCCCAATCCCTCCTCGGCCTCCTCGTCCTCTTTTTTCGGAGGTTGATAGACCTCCTGCCATGACGCGTCGATTAGCGAATTGGCCGATTGCGGTTCGCGAGAGGGCGTTGCGGCCGTCATGCTTGCGGGTCCAGGTCCTTCGGTTTCGGTCCGAGGCCATTTTCACTAAAGGGTGGTTTACTAAAGGGAGTTTTGTCCACCGCCGATTTTTCTCAGGAGGGATAGATCTGCATGCGCATAAGTTCTCCGACGGTAGGGCCCCATCTGAGGATCTATTTAGCTTGCCCCCCGCACTTTCCTCTTGTCGCCCTGGCGGAGACCCTCCTCCCGCCCTCTGATTTGCCTCCTCTTCCTCCTCGTCCTCGTCGTCCTTCTCCTCGTCTGTATCGCCATCCCCCTTACATTTGTAATCCTCCTCTTCTTGTTCCTTCTCCTCCTCCTCTTCCTCCTCCTCCTCCTCCTCCCCTTCAACCCCCCAGACGCTCCAACCTCCTCCCCTTCAGATGGTTCGAGGGAGTGGCCCGTGAGGGCCTGTGGCATGCCAAGCTTTTGACGCCACGGATTTGCCGAAACGTGTATCAGCTTTTTTCTTGGTTTTTCGATGACCCGCTTCGGATCCCGCGTGGGATTCGAGAATGTAGCGCGGGCCTCCTAGGGAGAGGGTTTCCGCTGCAGACTTCCTCCACATTGAGCGTTGAAGTGCGGGCCCCAAAGGGAGGGTGCTCCCGCTTTAGACTGCCTCCATACTCAGCCCTGAGAAGCGCAAAAGTGGTCGAGAGCACCTCTCGGGACGCTCAGCTTCAATGTTTGCTGGAGTACTCCGATTACCCGCCTGGGATTCGAACTTGAAGGGCGGGCCGCATAGGTACGTGGCTCCTGGGCGAGACTTCTTCGCCATTCACCCGCTGACAAGGCAACCACTCTGAACGTCCTCACGTTTTGCCTTTTCGGTGTGCTCAAGTGATGCGCTCGGTAACACACTGTTATGATACCTTTAGGATTCGTACATTAAAGTTCGGGCTCCATAGGTTGGGGGGGAGCTCCCGATCGAGCTTTTCTCGCCATTCGCTCACAGACGAGGCAACCGCTCCGGATATTCTTGCGGTTTGCACCTTTGCCGTGTTCTAGTGTTGGCTTGGTAGAGTATGCCGATGACCCGCTCGGATGAACATGATGTGCGGGCCCCATGGGGAGGGGGGTCCCGCTTGAGACTTCCTCGGCATCCACTTACAGAGAAGGCCTGCGCTTGACACATTATCACGATTTGCCATCCTGGATGCTCAAATGTTTTGGCTGGTAGAGTGTGCTCATGACCCTGTCGGATTAGTAACACGACCTGCGGGCCCCATAGGGACGGGGTTTTCGCTTGAGACCTCTTCAGTCACATTCGAGGAACCCGCTGGAGACATCCTCACGATTTGCCCCATTGGGGTGCTCCAGTGCTTTTCCTGGCAGAGTATGTCGAAATCCCGCTCGGGTTAGTATTATGAGCTGCGGGCCACATGACGACGGGACTTCCGCCTGAAATGTTTTCTCTGCTCTTTGGTAGAGCATGCCGATGAGGCGCTCGGATTAAGAACATGAGCTGCTCGTCCCATAGGAACGGGGCTCCCGCTTGAGTCGTTTCCTGTACTTTATCACACGCGAGGCATGCGCTCGAGTTACCATGTATATGATTGTGTGAGTGTGTGTGTGTGCGTGAGAACGAATGGTGACTGCAAATACATGGTGTGCTGATGATTGAAGATGGTAGTGCGGCGGTGATGACGATGATGGTGATGGTGATGGCGAGTGTAAGAACATGGCGTGGTGATCATGTGTGTGCGGACATGGTGTGTGAGCGATGATGATGCTGGTGGTTTTGACGTTGAAGACAGTGTTCATGATGGTTCGGATGTTGATGTTGATGCTGATTATGAGGAAAGAAGTACTTGAGTGAATGTAGGTGGTGATGAGCATGATCGAAATTTTGGTTACGATGATGTTGACTTTGGATGACGATGATTCATTATGACGACAACGATTTTGGTATTGACGAAGGTGATTATGTTGATTATGAGGTTGATGATGTATATGGTTATGATGATGGTAATGCTGTTGATGATGATGATGCTGATGATGATGATGATGGTGATGATGATTCTGATGATCATGGTGATGGTGATGGTGAGGAATCGAGGAATCGAGGGGGGGGCATAGGAGATCCTGCGGGGGGGGGTGCAGAGCAAACAAGAAGCCCACAGGGGATGTGTGGAAGCAGACGCTGATCCGTCATTCAGCTACGGGAAACTACGAGGAGTGGAGGGGGAGCGAGTCCTGCATGAAACATGGAAATCCATTGAGGATCCTTGGTTTTGTGTCGATGTGGTTGTGCCTCCCTGGGCCCCTGTCCTCGCCCGCCTCGATGCTCTCTCGCCCTGTCCCCTGCAGCTCCGGCACAGCGTCGGCAAAGGCCAATAGTGTCTTGCTTAAGCGCTGCTGTGTCTGCGCGCGCTCGCTAGAGTAAGTTTTACCGAACATGCAGGCGCGCGAGGTTCTTGGCGAAGGCGGAACGGCACGCGGCCGTGACAGAAGCAGGCGATCCCCAGCCACAAACATGTTGCATCTGATCTGGTTGCCCTAGGATGTCCAGCTGAGTTGCAGCACGTGTGGTCAGATTGAAAATGTACCAGTGTTCGCCGATACGTGCAGTGTTCTCAGATTTTTCGATTTCTGGTGCAGTTATCATTCGCAAAAGCATAAGAAAAAAAAAAAAACATTCATTTCTGACTGTGATTGTGTTCGCCCGACAGGTTCGACATACTTCAGTGCTGGGTGTCGGTGGTAGTTGTTCGAAGTATCAATTTCGATCCTGCGATGTAGGCACTCTGGCAATGGTTGAGGCTCGAATGCCTTCCCCGTTGTGATGACAGCGAGGCGCAATCACGACTTCTCGAGCGAGAACAAAACAACGACGCAAACAAACGGGGTCGTCTGCGCCGACATTGGCGCGTAAGCTGCCCGCGTAAGCTCGCGCGTGGGCGCCCTCATCTCCACTGTGGCGCGCCGCGCGGGCGGCCCGCGTAAGCGATCGCGTCGGGTCGCTACGTCATCTCGCGTAAGGCCCGTTTTCTCATCGTCGCTCAATTGTTCTGAGCTCGACGCGGAGGTGGGGGAGGAGGAAGGGGGAGGAGGAGGGGGAGGCGGAGGGGGAGGGGGGATGGAGGAGGAACGAGGGGAGGAGGAGGAGGAAGGAGGAGGAGGAGAGGAGCCAGGAGGAGGAGGAGGAGAAGGAGGAGTAGAAGGAGGAGGAGGAGGAGGAGGGAGGAGGAGGAGCAGCGATGAGAAGGAGGAGCGAGAGGAGGAGGGAGGAGGAGAAGGAGGAGCGAGGAGGAGGAGGAGGAGGAGGAGAAGGAGGAGGAGGAGGAGGAGGAGGATTGGGAGTTGCAGGAGGAGAAGAAGGAGGAAGAGGAGGAGGAGGAGGAGGAGGAGGAGGAGGAGGAGCGAGGAGAAAGCGATCCTCGAGCCTCGATCTTCGAATCTCGATCTTCGAACCTGGAACGTCGAGGGTATGCGTGGCCTCCCGGGGCAGGGCAGCGGCGGGCCCTCGAAGGGGTGCTCGACGCAGTGCTACACCGTGCCGTGGTGGCCGGCCAGGCGGCCAACAGGGCATTTCGCGGTGCACGGGCGTTCCAGCATTCCGCGGCGAGCGAGGGGGGGAATCAAGCAGTGCGGGCAAGACTTGTATCCATATCCATTGCGTCTTGAACCTTTTTGGGAGAAGCGCCTCAAGGCCGAGGCGCACTGGATATGGATAAACACCTAGCCTCTACGGTGGGCAAAATTATCCATATACAGTGTGCCTCGGGTTTCTGGGGAAGGGAGCCCGAAACTCCATACTGCAGTGGATATGGACAGAAGCATTGCCTGCAAAGCAGTGGCGAAGCGTCCCGGCTCGCCTATAGCCCCACCGAGCAACGTTCTGGGAACCTTCTGCGTGGTTCCCAAGAAATGTTCTTGGAACATTTCTGGCTGGGACTGTCTCGTTTTCATATACATCGGGTTTATGTTCTAAGAACATTGTTTTTGTTCTTAGAACATTGTCGGGTTCCAAGAACATTTCGTGGTATGACTATAGGAATGCCGGGACGGTCGGTCCCTGCTCAAGGGAAGTGAGAAGGAGAAGACCTTCTCAGAAGGCGGCGGGACCTCTCGGAAGCCTTCGCGCATTCCGATAAGCTGTTTATGTCTTCGGGGAAGTTTTGGAACAGTTCCCAGAAGGCCAGGTGACTTCCGAGTCTTCTGCGAAGGCCTTCTCCTTCTCGTTTCCCTCCCTCGCTCGCCGCCGAAGTACCCCACAAGGTGGGAAAGTGAGGCGTCTGTACACCGAGCCCCTTGGCCGACCCGATGGCGCATACATCGAGCCCATTCCCAGGCCCAGGCTCAAGACGCCGCGTTTTTTTCCGTGAGCGTGGACCCTCAAACGTCTCGACACATTCCCCAACACTAGCTGGAGGAGGAGAATGAGGAGGAGGAGGTGGAGGGAGGTGGAGGGAGGTGGAGGAGAAGGGGGAAGAGGAGGAGGAGGATGAGGAGGAGGAGGAACGAGAAACGAGGAGGAGGAGGAGGCGGAGGAGGAAGAATGAGAAGGAGGAGGAGGAGGAGGAGGAGGAGGAGGAGGAGGTGGAGGAGCCAGGAGGGAAGGCGCGAGGAGGAAGAGGAGGAGGGAGGAGGGGAGGAGGGACGAGGAGGAAGCCAGAGGAAAAGGAAGGAGGAGAATGAGGAGGAGGAGAGGACGCGAGGAGGGAAGGAGGAGGAGGAGGAGGAGGAGGAGGAGGAAGGAGAGGAGGCGAGGAGGAGGAGGAGGGGAGGAAATGAGGACGAGGAAGGAGGAGGAGGAGGAGGGGGAGGAGGGCGGGAGGAGGGGAGGGGAGGAGAGGGAGGAGGGGGAGGAGGAGAGGAGGAGGGAGGAGGGGGGGGAGGAGGGAGAGATGAATCAAGGAGCGGGCGGGATAAGGAGCGTCCTCCTCTTCCTCCTTCTCCTCCTCCTCTCCTCCCTCCCATCCTCCTCCTCCTCCTCTCTCTCCTGCCATCCTCCTCCTCCCTCCCTCCTCCTCCTCCTCCTCCTCCTCCTCCTCCTCCTCCTCCTCCTCCCCCTCCTCTTCCTCCTCCCCCTCCCCCCAGAAGCACGATGACCGCGACCAAGACGTCGCGGGATTTTGTCGACGCCGATCGTAGTCATGGTTCACACTGGCCGTCGCCGAGTCGCGAGGAGGATCCACGAACTGACAATTGCCAGGATGGACGGTGACCCAGACCAACACCGACGTTTCCACGGTCGATCTTGGTCATGATCCTCGTCCTGCTTCAATGTGCGACCCCAGAGTTTCGACTACACGTAAGAGTGACCCTTCGCCGGAGTGACCTTTGGTGTGGGCTCATCGGGGTCCGCCCGATCGCCAAGCGCGATGCGACAGCAGCTGATTGCGCGCTTGGATTTGACCACCTTGCGCCCCCTTAAGCCGCGCACCAAAGGTCACTCTTACCCAGGGTCATTCGGCTGTGTATCTAGGCCTTCTAGACGGGGTCCAAGCAGATGGGGTCGGAGGATCGCGCCGCATCGCCGATGCATCGGCGATGCATCGGCGATGCGGCTCGACGTGGGGCCCGATTTTCTCCACGCCGACGTCGCCGATGCATCGCCGACGCCGCCAGCGCATCGGCGATGATGCGGCGCGATCCTCCGACCCCATCTGCTCGGACCCCATCTGCTCCGACCCCATCTGCTCGGACCCCATCTGCTCGGACCCCATCTGCTCGGACCCCATCCAGGGGCTCGAGCCTTGGCTCAACGAGTTCAGGTCGAGCCGTGCCCGCACCCCCCTCTCGCAGAGCTGCGCTCGAGATGTGGGCGCCGGCCCTGCTCCTCCCGCTCCTCGCCGCGCCGGCCCTTGCGGGCGGCAGCGGCGGCGCGGGGGCCGCCTGCGCCGAGGGCGAGGAGGAGGAGGCGCACGCCCTGCTGCAGACTGCCGGGCAGAGCGGTGGAGCCGGCGCAGACGTGGCTGCCATTGGCGACCCCCACCTTCAGAACGTTTCTGGCCAGCGGTTGGGCTGGATGAAACCAGGAAAGCATGATCTGATTACCACGAACGCCCACGGCATTGTCGATTACGAGTCAAAGCAACCGAACCGCAGTCTTTTGTCCGTACCGTGTCGTGGCCCCAGCTCTGTCTACAATGATAATTGCTGTTTGGGAGATAACTTCAGGGACAAATGTGAAGCATGCATGTGCGCCGGCGATGACGCGACATTGTGGTGCAACCGCGACCAGGACCCGTTCCCAGGCTGCAATCACGACGTCCAGTGTGGTACAAGCAGCGGGTGCTTCAAATTATTGCCTTTTGGTTCACCATGTGCGGAGAGCTTGCAGTGCGAACACCCAGGCTGGTGCCCAAACGGCAAATGCAGCAGAGTCTTGCATGGTTAGTCGCTTCCTCTCGTCTTGCAATGTCTGCTCTCTGCAGCGCGGCATTCAGTGCAGCTTACCTTTCGTCTGTAACCTTCGTTTCGGATGCATCATCTTATGATAGCATAGCATTCAGTGCAGCTTACCTGACGGTTGCCCTACTTTCAGATGCAAGTGACCGGGCTCCGGCCCGCCCGCGCCGCCCCTAAGGGGCCTGCCGGCCCGCCGGCCGGCGGACTCGCGCGTCTGCGTCTGCGTTCCCCCTCCTGCCTGCCTGCCCTCCTCCTCCTGCCTGCAACGTCCTTCCTGCCTGCCCTCCTCCTGCAACGTCCTTCCTGCCTGCCCTCCTCCTCCTCCTCCTCCTCCTCCTCCTCCTCCTCCTTCCACATGAAGACCTGGTCAGCTCCCCGCCAGGCGTTTTCCCACAATTGGGGAAGCACGCGAGACCTTCTGAGAGTTATCGGTTAAACTCTCACCACAGTTTTGAAGACCTGGTCAGCTCCCCGCCAGGCGTTGTTCCGCAATCGGGGAAGCATGCGAGACCTTCTGAGAGTTATCGGTTAAATTCTCTGCCTTCGTGAACAAAAAAATCTAGGAGGCCTCTAGTGTAGCCGAGAGTTCCCGACCACCTCCCACTGGAGCCGCTTTTGGATGGCCCAAGGGACCCTGTGGCGGGCCCCAGGGGCCGAGGTCGAGGACACTTTTTTGTCAGGGCGAAGGCGTGGTTTGGTCAGCGGCGAGGGCGAGCGCCAACGTGGCCAAACAGCCAAAGAGACCGAAGGCGCGGTGATCGTTTTCTTATTCGTTGTTCTGCCGATCGGCGCGGGCCCTGGCCCCCCCCCCCCCGGAGCAGATCTTGGCTGTTTTTGGCGCCTGTTTCGGGCAGGTGGAGCCTTCCCCACAGGACGCACTGCCGCGAACAGTCGCACTGAGCAGAGCTCCGGAGCCAGACCCCCTCTCCCCCCCCCTTTCGCCCGATGTCGAGACGCCAAATAAAAAACATTCACACGCGCCCGGATCGAAAGAAGCACGCCCTCGGAGGTCCGGGAGCGCGCCACGGCCCTCGGGCTCTCCGCGTCGAGGCCGCCCCGCGGCGGCGCCAGGCGGTGCCGAGAGGGTCTCGGAGGCCGCTCATGCGTGGCCGCGGGCCGGCCCGCCGCGGGCGGAGAGGCGCCGTGCGTGGTCCTGACGGCTCGGGCCCTGGCCTCCAAGCCTCCAGGCTTGCAGACGCTGGTTTCTGCCAACGTTCCATGGCGCCAGCATCGCAGAGCGGATTTCGTTTGGAAAACGACAGGATGGACCCGGAGTGTCCTGGAGAATGTCGTTCCGGATTTCGAGGGGAATTTCGTGCGGATCTTTCTTGGCCAGGAACGATAACCAAAAAGAACCCACGCGAAATTCACTTCGTTTTTCGCTCGCCGTTTCGGGCAACAATCCACGAAGAAATCCATGCAGAAATCCGCTGCAAAACGTCTGCAAGGTCGGTGCAATGAAACGTTTTCCTGGTGCGGAAGCAGAGCGCACCTCCACCCCGACCTGGCCCCCCCCCTCCCCTGGGAGCCCCCTGGGCCAGGGCCGGGGAGCTTCGAGATCCGACTGTGAGGCTGTTCTGCAAATCTAGGAAAGAGCGTGTTCTACCGCTGCTAGCGGAAAACCGGGGGGGTCGAGGAGGAGGAGGAGGAGGAGGAGGAGGAAGAGGAGGAGGAAAATTGCGATCCTCGAGCCTCGATCTTCGAACCTCGAACGTCGGCTTCGAGCCCCTCCCCGACGCGGCGGCGCGGACCCGCCGGGGGCGGGGAGCTACCTCGCCAGGCCCGCGCCGCCCTTGCCCCGTCGCCGTCGTTCATGTCGTCGAGGTCGTCAGGATCGTCAAGGTCGACTGTGTCGGTCAGGATCGTCAAGGTCGGCTGGGTCGTCGTTGTCTTCGTCGTCGTCTTCGTCGTCGTCGTCGGGTCGTCGTCGTCGTCGTCGTCGTCGTCGTCGTCGTCGTCGTCGTCGTCGTCGTCGTCGTCGTCGTCGTCTTCGTCTTCGTCGTCGTCGTTGTCGTCGTCGTCGTCGTCGTCGTCGTCGTCGTCGTCGTCGTCAAGCGGCGATTCGGTCCCCTTGGGGCGGGGCGCGCCATCGCAGGGTTTGTTTCGTCTCCTCCGGCTCGATTCAAGTCCATCGATGCCAATTCCGATTCGATGCGCCTTCGGGTTCCGACTTGGACTTCGGCTTCTCAATGTAGGCGTTCCTTGCCGGCCGATTCCCGCCGATCCGATTCCTTCAGCAGCGCTGCCGCGCGACTCCGCCACCGCGCTCGGGCGGGTGGGGAGGGGGGCGCCTTGGGGGGAGGGAGTGAGGGTTCATGGACCCCCCTTTTGCTAAGCCTTGGAGTAAGTGGGGCCACTGTCTGTTTGGAAAAGCCGAGGACGCCTTGGACTTGGTCACAGCACGGAACGCAGCTTGGGCTCGACGCGTCGGGGGGGGGCCGGGTGCGGCTCCGCCGAGCGCGGGAGGGGCCCGGCGCACGCCAACGGCTGCAAGCGCGGTGGCAGGCTTCGATCGCCGAGATCCGACTTGTCGATTCGGTTCAGGGCCCCCCCTGCCAGACTCTGCCCGAGGGGCCCCCAGGCTTTCCAGGGAGGCCCCCACGGCCTCCAGAGCACCGAAGCCAAGGGGGCCCCTGGGGCTCCAGAGCGGAGCGAAAAGGCGGGGGCACCTTGGGCCAGGGGCACCTTCAGCAACCTCCGACACCTGTCTCTCCACAGCGATCCGCCCTCGGACGCCCCTCGAGGCCTTGGTGGGCGGGGTGCGGAGGAGGCCGAAGGCGATGAACAGCCCCCATCTCCCCCAAGAGGCCCCCCACCCTTGCATCACCGTGGTGAGCACGGGCGCGCGCCCTTCTATCCAGAAGCGCCGCTGCGACGCTCGCGTGACAGCATCCTGATCCGCCTCGTGGCCCTGCCGGCGCGGAAACAAACGCGTTTCCGTCAGCGAGGGCAGGGTGGGGCACGCCGCTGCGGTGCAGCTTGGCCTTGCATCTTCGTAAAGCTGGGCGCACCGTGGGCCAGGTGCCCTCGGATTCCGAGGCGGCCGATTTCGCCCGTGCTGCGCATCTTCCAGCTGACCACCCGCGCAGTGCGGGGCTCGTCGATGATTGCGAACGGAGCTCTCGGGGACGCTCGGTCTTCTCCCCATCCTCGTCCTCCTCATCCTCCTCACTCCTCGCTTCTCCTCCTGATTATCCTCCTCCTCGCTCCTCTACCTCCTCCTCCTTCTCCTCCTTCTCCTCCTCATCCTCCTACTCGCTCCTTCATATTCCTCGCTCCTCCTCCTCCTCCTACTCCTCCTCCTCCTCGTCCTCGCTCATCGCTCCTCGATCCCCCTCCTCGCTCCTCCTCCTCTCCTCCTCCTCCTCCTCCCCCTCCTCCTCCTCTCCTCCTCCTCTCCTCCTCCTCCTCCTCCTCCTCCTCCTCCTCCGCCTCCTCCTCCTCCTCCTCCTCCTCCTCCTCCTCCTCCTCCTTCCCCTCCTCCTCCCCTCCTCCTCCTCCTCCTCCTCCTCCCTCCTCCTCCTCCTCCTCCTCCTCCTCCTCCTCCTCCTCCTCCTCCTCCTCCTCCTCCTCCTCCTCCTGACTCCTCCTCCTCCTCCTCCTCCTCCTCCTCCTCCTCCTCCTCCTCCTCCTCCTCCTCCTCCTCCCTCCTCCTCCCTCCTCCTCCTCCTCATCCGTAGCCGCTGTTGCTCAAGCCGCCTCATGGCGCCGGATGCGGGGTGTACGCTTGGAGTGGTTGCGGACTCGCCCTGGGAGTGTGGCGAGCCAGTGTGGAAAGCGCGGTTGCTGCACGGCGGCAGCGGCGTGCGAGGGCCGTCGACTCGGCCGACAACCTCGTCAAGAGGCTCGTGAAGGATAATCGCGTCTTGCAGGAACAGCTAGAGGAGCTCCAGGCGATCGTCGGTGACGACTCCGAGCTGTCGGTGCGGCTCCTGCTTGTGGCCCCTGTGCTCGCGGCGGCGATTGCGGGAAGAGCGCCGAGCAAGCTGCAGATTGCGCGGCGGAGCACGGCCTCGCATTGTTTCCACGTCCAGGCCAGCGTTTTGTAGGTAGCGTCTCAAGCTGGACTGAACTGCATCCAGCGGCAGCCGGATAAGTTGGAAACGGTTCAACAGGTGGAAACCACGGAGCAGGTCAAGGCGGCAGATGCTGTGCTGCCTTCGGAGGAAGAGCTGGACTCGGAAGTGCAGGTCGTCGATATTGCCCCGCCTTGGTGCGTCATGCTGTGCTTTTGCGGCGCCACTGTCTTCCAGAGCGCGGCGACCGTGGAGACGGGTCAGGCCGAGATCGAGACGGCGGCGCCTTGGGCGCCGAATCCGGCGGCTCCGCCTTTCACCCTTCTCGAGGCCATGCACGCGCAGACCATGAGCTTCGGCATGCGCTCGCGGTCGCGCGGGCAGCCTTGCGTGCGGCGCCGTGCGAAGCTGGACGAAGCGTTCCGCTGCCAGCGTTGGGAGGCGAGCGCCGAGCGGGCTCGCTTGCTTGCCGACGCTGGCGCCATGCGAGGCGGCGCGGCGTCTGGCGACATCGGGCCCCCGCGGGGGATGACTGCCCAGCGGGTCGCGGTGCCGTCGGGGCTGACGGACGTCCACATGCTGTTCCTCGAGCTCGGGGCGGCGACGGCGGCCGCAGTGACGGGGCAGGCTACTCCATCGACGGCAGCTGCAGCAGCGCGTCCCCGGAATCGCGATTGCAAGCGGATGTGATGCAACTTGGCCAAAGGCGTACAAGCTGGAGGGTATCACCACTCTTTGTCGGCAGTGCTGGAACGATCCACGTTTTGTCACATGTGGATTGGAATAGTTGCCCCACGGAGGTTTGCGCTAACAGTTCGCTTTCTCCGCCGTGGAGCTCGGAACAGAGTATGTTGTCCCCCGCTTTCCTGCTCTTCGTCGCGTATGGCGTCAATGTCGACGCGCTCGGCTTCGAGGTCAGGGGCGGGGCACGAGATATGGATGTGACATCGTCATTGTTCTCACTCTCACCCCCTCCTCCTCCTCCTCCTCCTCCTCCTCCTCCTCCTCCTCCTCCTCCTCCTCCTCCTCCTCCTCTCCTCTCCTCCTCCTCCTCCTCCCTCCTCCTCCTCCTCCTCCCTCCTCCTCCTCATTCCCTCTCGCTTGCAGCCCCCAGCTCCAGGGGCCGCGCCCCCGCCCACCCACCCGCGGCGGCAGGCGGAACCCGCCGCGCTGCTGCTGCGCTGCCCGCTGTGCCGGGCGGAGGGCCCCGCGGCGCCGCAGGCGCCCCCAAGGGGGGGGGGGTCCGCGCTTGCGCGGAGGTCGGGCGTTGCGCACCGGGGGGAGCTGACTCACAGAAGGCATGGCGGCAGCAACGACAGATCCTGGAGTCACATGGCAATCACTGGCTTAAGGTGGGGAAGCATGGAGCACATGACATGCGACGTGGGAGCATTCCAGTGCTTCCCTGAAGGCTACGGCTCCTCTCGTCCCGCCCACATGGGCGCGGCTTTGCCCCGGGGTAGAGCCGGATGCACGCTCGCTCGCTCGCTTGCTCGCTCGCTAGCTTGCCCACTTGGGTTAAGTCGGGCATGTCCTTCTACAGGAGGCACATTCAAAATGAACAAGAAATAGTTTGGGGACGATTCGGGATTTTTGTTGTGCGAATATGTTTGAGTATTTGTTTGCCTATTTGTAATTTTTCTTCCCGAATCCGCCTGTAGGAGGACATGCCCGGCGTAACGCTGGAGGGAGGGGCGGTCACCCTGTCCTTCCAGGACGGCCTGCGCGGAGGTCGGGCGCTGCGCACTTGGTGGGGGGGGCGACCACCCTGACCTTCCAGGTGTCGAAGGAGAAAAGTGCAGTAAACAGAAGCAGTCGTCACTCCCAGCGGATTTCTCGGATCTTCGCTGGCGCCTCCGGCGCCGTCCCTGGCGCTCTCCGCCAGGGAGGGGTTTCCAGCGCAGGTCCAAGAAATCTGGGCGGAACGCCAAAAGTTTATGTTTCTGGCATTTGTGTTCTTCTAAGAAGAATTCAACATATCATCGAGGATGAAACAACCCGCAGCCCTAAGACCAGAGTGAGGCCAGGGCCTCCTTTAGGTCCCCGTCCTGTCATCAGGGATAAGAGATCGGGGTGGTTGGGTCTGACACATCATCTGCAGAAGAGACTCCCTATCCCTAATGTTACTTGTTACTGGCCTTCCTAACCGAGGTCCCCTCCCAAAGGGTAAGGGGTCAGTGCATTGCTTCTTCAAGTAGCACCACGACCTGGATGCCGAAATTCCAGTCGAGGCCTTAGTAGTCCAGATAGGGCTGTAGGTCAGCAGTATGTTTTTCAACATTCTGGAAGGTCAGGGACGACTTGGGGCTGACAGGTTCACCCTGTGTGCCCCAGAAGAGCCCCCTGGGGCCCAAGAGGGGCACGAAGGGTGCATCGCTCTCCCGCCCCCGCACGCATCGCCCCGCCACGCCCGAAGAGGGTCACCCGCGGGCTTCCTGCTCGTTGGTGTTGTTCGCCGTGAGACACCGACGAGTAGGAAGCGCGCCCAGGGCGTTCCAGGGGTGCCCGGATCTTCCCGAACGACCAGCGCAGACCTTGAGGTATGTTCTGCAATTGAACCGGAGAGTTCTATTAGGGCAGCTTCATGATGGCTTGCGCGAAATAGTCGTGCAGCTTTTGTGGCCGGGACCAGTCTTGCTTCAACGCATCGGTGCTATATCCTCGAAGGAAGTCCTTTTCTGCTGTTGGTGTATTCTTGCGCATTCCGTGGTATGCCAAAAGGAATGCCGGAACGGTCAGCCCCTGGTCAGAAGACATGCAATGACACGGTTTCACGCAGTCGATCGGACCAAATCGCGGTGGCAGGGCGCCAGGAATGTTGGGAGTTGCTGAATCTATTTCTCATGGCCTCCCTACGTATGTTGTTTCCGCTTCCGACGGAACTGCCTGGAGCGGGGGAATCCTTTGCGACCATGTTCTTGAATTGATGTATGTCTGTTGCAGAGGGGGGATTGGCAGGAATGAGCGATTTTGTGGCTACTGCTGTCTGCTTCCGCAGTCAAAAGCTCCCCAAACAGGCCGCACCACCATTTCGTAATCTGCATGGTGGTTGGCCAGTCATGCAGTCGTCCATGCAGCCCGCCTTTCCCGCTGGTGGTCAGGGATTGGTCATTGTGGTCAGGGATTTGTGTGTTGCATATTTGGAGGAGGAGGAGGAGGACGGCGTTTACCGCTCCTACTAATGTTGCTTTCCTAGAGGCTCCAACTCCTAGGTAGGGTCGCACTGGGATAATTCCAATTTTTCGCCCCAAATCCCCCTGTAGGGGACACGCCCGAGCTAACCCTTGCCTAAGGTCACTCGTGCGTGCAGCCGAGCGCAGGCAGCAGGAGTCGGCCCTGGTGCGACCACGCCTCACCCTTCCTGGGAGCAGTTGAGCGGGGCGTTCCTGGGGCTTCCCGAAGGCCCAGGGGGTGCTCTCGAATCGCCGCCCTCCGTCGATCCCGGCACAGGGATGCCAAGATTGTCCCCAGCGCCCTCCTGGGGCCCACGCTGGACGGCCCCCGAGAGGAGCCCAGCGGAGGGACGCAACGGGTGCTGGCCCAGTCCCTTCTGGCGGACCCCCGGTTTGGGAGCCACCCCCCTCCCCTCCCTCTGCTGATCCGCGATTGGAAGCGGCGACCGAGGTTCGGTTAGGGGAACAGACGTGGCCGAGCCGGGTCAGGTTCGGTTTTGGGTGCGCCATGTTAGTGTTGGCGCGGGTCAGCTTGTCCCCGAGGAGGATCGAGTCGAGGAGGATCGAGGAGCGAGCATCGAGCATCATGGTTGGAGGAATGCAGATCGAAGCAGGGAAGTCACGAGGATCGAACTTTCAAGTTTTTGTGAGTATCGGTGGCGTTTGTGCGCAGGGAGCGAGGGCAGTTCGTGGACGGATGCTCACGGTTTTCGCGGTCGTTACTTTTTCAGACCGCGGAGCCGTTTGAGATCGATCGGGTATGGACATCTGGTCAGGATAAACACCGGGAGGCGTCCTGTTGGATTGGTGATGAAAAGATTTCGCCGCCGGGAGATTATCGGAGATTAAGGGTAAGTCTACCCTATTGTGTTGGGTATTCGTTTTGGTCAGAGCATTGCTGTTCCTCTCCTTGAAGTGCAGATGCCACCGTGCGGACCATGGATCGTGTATATGTCTATGTGTTTTTTTCTTCCTCGAGACCTCCTCCTTCGCCGCTTCGCTTGGGCAGTATAGAGGTGATGCGATGCCATCGGACGCCCACAGAATACACCTCCTCTGCGGCCACCTCCAGACTCCAGTTTCCCACAGGGCCCCCTCTCAGTGGGAAGTCGCTGATACAAGTTACTGAGACCAAAAGGTTCCCTTCGTCTCGCAGCTCGGAAGAACCTACGGTCCGATACGGTGGGGCCGTTCGTCACAGAATGTGCCCAGGAGGCCTCAGACCGTGGATGATTCCTCACCTGATGAGGGCGGCGGCGATGATGGGCCAACTTTCCACCACCTTTACCACGGGTAGCACAGGGGGGAAGGGAGAACGGGGAGGTCCTCCTCCTCCTCCCCCTCCTCCTCCTCCTCCTCCTCATCCTCATCCTCATCCCCCCCTCTCCCACAAGTAGTAGCGGTGGTAGAAAACCGGCCCATGAGGCGATATCCATGGCCAAGCCTCAACTGGCGTTCTACTGGCTTCCAGACCCCGGATCCTCTATCCCAGCGCGCAGGAGAAAGTGTGTTACCCTCTGGGCCTAACGTAACGCTCCCCCCCAGCACTGCCGCAGTGAGTCCAGCACCACAGTCTGGGGGGTGGTCGCCAGGTTATGCCCCCTCCCGCCCCCCCCCCCCATAACGCCCATTAGGGCCGCGAGTAAAAAGATTGGTTCCTGGCGTTCCAGTGGCTTCTAGACCCAGACCCCGACGTCATGATTCTTCACGTCGACCCCCAGAGGTCTCGACCCATTCCCCTGGACCGGTTTTTCATCCTGAGTCGTTGTTTGACGCTCCCGAGGCCGAATATATAGTGAAAGGGCCCCCGGAGGCCGAATATATAGTGAAAAGCCTCCCGTCAGGCTTTCTTCATTACGCGAGGGGGCCAGGGGACCCTGGATCCCTTCTCCCCGCGCGCAGTCCTCTGCTCTGCTCCCGCGCGGGCCGCGCCTGCGTCACCCCACGTTGGATCCAGAGGGCCCCCCTCGTCACCCCATGTTACCACACGCCCCCTCCTGCTGCTCCTCCTCCTCCTCCTCCTCCTGCTCCCCCTCCTCCTCCTCTCCCCCGCTCCGCGGGCCCTGCCTCCCGCGCGGGCCGCCGCTCCCCCCCGCGGGTATACGCCGGCCGCCAGGCCCTGCGCCTGGACACCCTGCTCGGGCGCCTCGGCCGACGCCTCTCCCCGCAGGCCCGGCCCTTGCGACGCGGTCTCGCGACAACCGACGACCAGCGACCGGTGCCGGCGGCGACGCACGGCGACGGCGTCCAGGGGCAGCACTACCCTGACCTTCCAGGAGGGCAAACGAAAATAGCACCTGGGCCTAGATACCCAGAGTCCAGTCGAGGTTTTTGAGCAGCCCAGATAGGTCTATATATATATATATATATATATATATATATATGTAGGTCTGGAGTCCTCTTTTGTAGCGCTCTGGAAGGTCAGGGTACGGGGGGGGACCGGCTCAGAGGGGGATGCGTCGACCCCCGATCGCCCATAGATCGTTAATCTGGCTCTGATAGCCCGCCCCGCCCAGCACCTTCCGGATTCGCTGTTGGGGGCCTGCCGCCGATCTATCGGCGACGTACAGGGCCGCCTCAGGCTCGACGCTGGCCCCCCTGAGCTGGTCCTCCCCTGCCGTTGCCCCTCACCGCACGGCGCCGGCGCACGCTGGCGACGATGGCGGCAAGGACCGGCGGCGGGCGAACCCTGAGATCCTGGCGTTGTTTTTTTCACACTGGGCGCTTTCGCCGGGTTTCGCGCCCCGGGGGCTACCTCGGGGGCGGCAAAGAGGTGGGTGATGACTAGGGGGGGTGGATATCATGGCGGGGGCCATGATATTTCCCCAGATTTCATGGCGCCTCTTCGTATTTCACTACGTTCCTGGCCCCCCCGCTGGGCCGCGCACATGCCGCCGGTCATGATTTGCACCCCCCCCTTTTGGACACCCCCCTCTTTGCCGCTCCCGACTACCACAAATAGACCCGGCTCGGAGAGTGCGGCGTCGTGAAGATGGGGCGTGGGGCTCCGGTCGCAACTTTGCCGCAACGCAGGAACTCAGGGGCGACGACGGCGGCAACGGCCAGCAACGGATGACGGGCGGCCGCGACGGCGTCGAACGGTTGCGGACGACGACGGGCGACGACGACGCTGACGACAACGATGACGACGACGACGACGACGACGACGACGACGACGACGACGACGGCGGCGGCGGCGGTGACGACGACGACGACGACGACGACGACGACGACGACGACGACGACGACGACGACGACGACGACGACGTCACGACGACGGTCGGCGAAGGACGACAATGGCGGAAGATTGCGACGACGCCGATGGGATGGCGCGGCGCCGACCCGCGGCGGTGGCGAATCTGAGACGTTTTCGACTTCGTGGTCCAGCGTGAAGAGAGGGAGAGATCGAACCCATGGCTCCATGTGTTCGGGCGTGCCCCCGTCACCTGGGGAACTGCAGAGGAGCAGGCAGACGTGGTACCTCGAGGGTGCTGCAAGCTGCCTGACCCAACATCCTGGAGGCAGCGATGCCTCACAGTGAGGTGGGAGAGTGAGTTGGGCGACGAAGCCTCAGGGAGAATCGTAGGCAAGTGGGCCATTCCGGAACGCTGGTCCCAAGATCAGGCACGACATAGTCCTCGTAAGCCCAGCCGCTACAAGTCATCTCACGTTGCATACTCGGGAGGTCGTGTCTGTTTTGTAAGTTGCCGTTTTTGTGTCAGACGCGGCTTTGACGCAGATTCGATGTGGATTGGGGTTGATTTGGCGCGGATAACGGCGCTGTGAAACAGATCGGAGATTGGGGGGTGAGATCGCAGTGGAACGGATACCCTCAAACGGGAAATCGTTTCGTTTCGTTCGTGTCGTGCGTGCGGGCGAGGCGAAGCTGCGTGGGCGCGCGCGAGGAATGAACCCGCCGTGTTAGGGCGAAGTCAAGACAAGTGATTCTCCCCCGCCCGCCCGCCCGTCTGGCGGTGGCTCGCGGTGTCCTGCGGTGTCCCGCGGTGTTCCGTGGTGTCCCGTGGACTCCTGTGGTGTCCCGTTGAGTGAGATCGACAGTGAGATCGATAGTGAGATCGATACTGAGATCGACAGGTGCCCCGTGGTGCCCCATGATGTCCCAAAAAGTGAGATCGATAGTGAGATCGACAGGTGTCCCGTGGTGTCCCGTTAAGTGAGATCGATAGTGAGATCGATCGTGAGATCGATATTGAGATCGATGTGGTGTCCCGAGGTGCCCCGAGGTATCCCGTGGTGTCCCGTAGTGTCCCGTTAAGTGAGATCGATATTGAGATCGATAGTGAGATCGACAGGTGTCCCGTGGTGTCCCGTGGTGTCCCGTCAAGTGATATCGTTAGTGAGATCGATATTGAGATCGATAGTGAGATCGACAGGTGTCCCGAGGTGTCCCGTGGTGTCCCATGGTGTCCTGTTGAGTGAGATCGATCGTGAGATCGATAGTGAGACCGATAGTGAGATCGAGAGGTGTCCGGCGGTGTCCCGTGGTGTACCGGGGTGTCCCGTGGTGTCCCGTGGTGTCCCGTTGGGTGAGATCGATAGTGAGATCGTGTTCGTCTGATGTTGCTTCCCCCCCCCCACAACCTCCTCATCACCCGAAGGGTGGTCGGATAGGTCAGGTCTCCCCGATATCCAGTGTGGGCTACTGTAGGCCAGGGTGGGCGCGATTGCACAGGCCTGCGCTGTGTGCGGGAGCGGGTGTGCTTCCCGCCGAGCGCCCGCGCAGGGAGAGGCGCTCTTCACCAAGGACCTGGCTCAGACGGACTCCGAGGTGCAAAGCTTCACCGCAGTGGCGCGCCCCCCCTGCCTTCGCTGACGGAAGCGCGTGGGCTCCCGCACCGGCAGGGCCCCGAGGCGGACCAGGATGCCGTCACGCGCGCGCGCCGCAGCGGCGCTTCTGGATAAGAGGGTGCACGCTCGTGCTCACCATGAGGATGCAGGTGTCGGGTGGGCGTCTGGGGGGAAATGGGGGCCCCGAGGCTGTTCATCGCCTTCGGCCTCCTCTTGGCCCCTCACCCAGGCGCAAGGGTCCTCAAAGAGTGGATCGTGATGGACAGACATGTGTCCGAGGTTGCTGACGGTGTCCCCGGCCCAAGGAGCCTCCAGCTTCTCGACCCAGGCTGAGGTCCCTGGGGCCCTCTGGGCCCTTTTGAGGGGTGCTCTGGAGGGCGCTGGGGGGCGTCCCTGGAGGGCCAGCTGGGGCACTTCTGGCAAGGGCCACTTCTGGCAACATTCGAGGGTGGTGCAGGGCCGGGGGGACGCCCCATCGGGGTCTCATCATCGGCGGGGCCATCCCGACCCCGACAGGGACAGGCCCCGGCCCCCCTCGAGTCGAGAATCTGGGATCGCGGCGGGCGGTCTGCTCGCCGGTCTCGGCCTTTAGGGGGGGGGCGTTGCCGGGCCTCGGGGCCGTGACAAAGACCACTCGGGTTGGAGAGCTGGTCGTAGGGAAGTGGTGGTCGGGAGGTCGGGGGTCCGCGTCTCGAGACGCTGGATGTCAGTGGAAGTTATTGGCCTTTCCATCGTCTGCAGACGGGGATAGTGCTGCAAAGCCCGCAAAACCACGGCCCCCCTTCCCACCTAAAGGGGGTTGGACCAGCCAGCGGGGCCAGGCTTCTCGAGTGGGGGTGGGGGTGGCCCAGTCGCAAGTCCTGGGAGGTCGACTGCAGCATCGGCGCTTGCATACCCGCGGTCGAATTCGCCCGACCATTGATTTTTTCCCTAACAGAAATAATTCGCTGAGCAATTAATGCTGTAGCTGTACTGTAGGGTGCTACAGTAAATAATTCGCTGAGCAATTAATGCTGTAGCTGTAGCTGTAGCTGCGACGAAGCTTTCGCGCGGCGTTTTTTCTGTTTTTTTACGACGCCGGGAGGTCTGGGCCAGGAAGGAAAAAGGAGTTAGAAAGGAATTTGATAAGGGATTTCAAAAGTTAGAAAAATCAGTTTTTTTCGATACATTTGTTTTTTTACGACGCCAGGAGGTCTGGGCCGGGGAAGAAAAAGAAGTTAGAAAGGAATTTGATAAGGAATTTCAAGAGTTAGAAAGGAATTGCGTTGTTGGGGTCGTTTTTTGTTTTTTGAAACGACGCCGAGATGTCTGGGCCAGGAAGGAAAAAAAGGAGTTAGAAAGGAAATTGATAAGGAATTTCCAGAGTTAGAAGGGAATTTCGTTTTGGGTGTTGTTCTTAAACAAAAACGAAACGACGCCGGGAGGTCTGGGCCAGGAAGAAAAAAGGAGTTAGAAATGAATTTAATAAGGAATTTCAAGAGTTAGAAAGGAATTTCGTTTTTGGTGGTGTTTTTTTTTGTTTTGTTTTTTACGACGCCGAGAGGTCAGGGCCAGGAAGGAAAAAAGGAGTTAGAAAGGAATTTAATAAAGGAATTCCAAGAGTTAGAAAGGAATTTCGTTTTTGGTGGTGTTTTTTTTTGTTTTGTTTTTTACGACGCCGAGAGGTCTGGGCCAGGAAGGAAAAGGAATTAGAAAGGAATTGAATGAGGATTTCCAAGAGTTAGAAAGGAATTTCGTTTTTTTGGATTTTTTTTTACGACGCCGAGAGGTCTGGGCCAGGAAGGAAACATGAATTAGAAGAGGATTTAATAAGGAATTTCAAGAGTTAGAAAGGAATTTCGTTTTTTGGGGCTGTGTTTTTGTTTACGCGCCGAGAGGTCTGGGCCAGGAAGGAAAAAAAGGAGTTAGAAAGGAATTTAATAAGGAATTTCCAGAGTTAAAAAGAAATTTCGTTTTTGGTGTTTTTTTTTTTTTCGCGACGCCGAGAGGTCTGGGCCAGGAAGGAAAAAGGAGTTAGAAAGGAATTTAATAAGGAATTTCAAGAGTTAGGAAGGAATTTAGTTTTTGGTAGTTTTTTTTTATTTTTTTTCACGACGCCGAGAGGTCTGGGGCAGGAAGGAAAAAGGGGTTAGAAAGGAACTTAATAAGGAATTTCAAGAGTTAGAAAGGAATTTCGTTTTTTTGGGGGATGTTTTTTGTTTTGTTTTTTTGCACGACGCCGACAGGTCTGGGCCAGGAAGGAAAAAGGAGTTAACAAGGAATTTAATAAGGAATTTCAAGAGTTAGAAATGAATTTCGTTTTGGTGGTTGGTCTGTTTTGTTTTTTTTTACGACGCCGAGAAGTCTGGGCCAGGAAGGAAAAAAAAGGAGTTAGACAGGAATTTAAAAAGGAATATCAAGAGTTAGAAAGGAATTAGAATAACTCCTTTTTCCTTCCTGGCCCAGACCTCTCGGCGTCGTAAAAAAACAAAACAAAAAAACAACACCAAAAACGAAATTCCTTTCTAACTCTTGAAATGCGTCATTAATTCCTTTCTAACTCCTTTTTTTCCTTCCTGGCCCAACCCCCCCGGCGCCGTAACAAAACAAAGCAACAACACAACCTCAAAAAAAACGAATTTCTTTTCTAACTCTTGAAATTCCTTATTAAATTCCTTTCTAACTCCTTTTTTTTTCCTTCCTGGCCCAGACCTCTCGGAGCCGTTTTGCGCTCAAGCCATTGAGCGTTGCAGGTGCAGGATTCAAAACGGCACTTCGCGCCTGCGAGTCATTCAGCTTCGGAGAGGGCCGTTCCCTCACAGTTCATAATCATTTCGCCGCCATGGGGAAGGGCGGCTATGGCAAGCGCGGCCCTGGAGGTCAGGGAGACAAGGGCGGCAAGGGTGGCAAGAGCTTCCCCTCGGCGGCCGCCCTCGAGCGCGAGATCGCGCTGTTCGACGGTGGCGGCTCGCCTCCTCCTCCTTGGGCTGCACGCATTCCTGGGCTGCAACAAGATGCTCCTCCAGCCCTCTGGACATGCTCGGCTTGCGGCTGCAGGAAGAATGAGATGCGCTGGTCTCGCTGCAAGCATTGTGGCTCTCAGTGGACCCCGTTCCAGCCATGCACGCCCTCCTCCTTCGGCACGCCTGGTGGAGTCTGGTCCGCTGGCTTCTGCGGCAACCTGCCGTACTCCCCATTTGCTGCTGCTCAAGGGCCTCCAGGCACCTTCGCGCCCGGCGACAATGGTGGTGGTAAAGGTGGCAAGTCGCCAGGCGGTCCAGCCAAGCCAGAGACCCTTCTTTCTCGAGAAGAGCATGCGTCTTTGGCGGAGCTGCTGGCCAAGTCTGGCGACGCGCTGGGAGCGGCTAAGCATCGTGAGTTGGCCAAGCCACCACCTGTGGCCAAGGAGCCCACCCTGCAGCACCAGGTCTCCATGGCCCACAGCAAGCTGCGAGGCCTCGAGCGGAAGTTGCAGGGCGCTGTTCAGAGGTACGAGGAGTGGTCGGCGCAGATGGTGGAGCAGCGTGCTTTGGTCACCAAGTTCACTGAGGAGTGCGAGCAGGCCGACGTTGAGCATCGTCGACTTGTGGCCGCACTTCATGCCCAGACGTCAGCGGCCGACATGCAGAAGGTGCCAGAGGACAAGGCCGTGCCATGTTCGCTGTCTTCGATCATGGACGGGTCCTTCACGGACAAGCTGGTCATCGACCCCTCGGAGCTGCTTGGTGGCGTCGAGGATTTCGAGCTCTCGGAGGCCGACAAGGAGGAGCTCGAGAAGAGGGGCAACCAGCTGCGAGAAGGCATCCAAAAGTTGGCACAGCGTCTGTTCGCGCAGGCCTCCGAGACTGCCAAGAAGATCCAGGAGGCACACAAGGAGCATCTCGGACGCCTGGCCAAGAAGAGGAAGACTGACGAAGGTGCAGCTCCTGGCGCTGATGGAGGTGGAGATGCTGAGACAGCCGCAGCCGACTCTGCCACTGGTCCTGCGGCAGCAGCAGCGCAGCCTCCAGAGGTGGATGCTGAAGCTACCGCTTCTGCTGCTCTACGTCAGCGGGCCGCCAAGATCATTCAGCATGGGCAGCCTGAACAAGACCCTCCCCCTGCTGTCGCGTGAGCTTCAGCAGGGGGGCCTTCATCGTGAACACGTTCAACCCAGCGGCACGCTCACTTGCCCAGCCTGGCACATGTTCTCTCCGTTCCCCTCGGCAGGGGACTTTAATGCTCTGGGCCTCGGCCTTGCACCTTGGGGCGGAGACGAGAGTTGCCCAGGCTGGCAAGCAGAGCCCGCACCCGCTGAAGCTGCAGTCGACGCTCGCCCTCGTGGGTACCTTCAGCCTGCTGCTGACGGAGTAGGGCTGTCTTTTTTCTTTCGGCGCCGTGGACCTTGAGGCCTCAGTTCCTCTTGTGCTGCATCCTGGATCCCTGGATTTTTTCTGGGGTTGTCTGGGCATGCCGTCTTGCCGTGGGAACCTCCAGGAAACGTTCGTTAAAACTGGAGGATCCCACGAGCAGTGCCCACCTTTTGCTCGAAGCAGCTTGGAATCTTTGGTCAGGGCGCTCCCCCAGCCTCTGGGGGCACCCGTTTTCGGGCCTGGTGAGCTTTGTGCCACCAGGGCACCATCTGGCTCGGCCTCAGTGTGCAGTTGCAGCTCTTTTGCCTTTCGGCGTTCCCGCTGGACCCCTCCCCACGTGAAGCGACTGTCTGCCTTTAAGAGATCGCACTCGTCGCTCAGTGGTGCGGTCAAGCACACCCTTTGGAGGGCCAAGCGAGTTCTTGCCTCTGGCTTTGCCAGCTTTGCACGAGCTGTTCACAGTGCTGCCTCTTGCGAGGCGCATTTTTTCGGGTTTGCCAACCCGTGTGATGAATATCCAGTGCTCGTTGACCTGCAGCCGAGCAGTCCTGTTGAGTTTTTCAGCGGCCCCTCGGATCCTTCGGTGAGTTTCGTCGCCTCGGGTTCCCCTGAGGCCTCTGGAGGCCACTGCTCGGCCCTTCTGGACAGTCTTGAGATTTGCATCCACACGGTGAATTGCAACCGATGGTCGACCATGAAGGAGCTCATGGCCAAGACTCCTGCGCACATTATCTGGTGCCAGGAGCACAGGATGCGAGAGGAGGAAGATCTCTCACAAGCCTCGGCGTGGTGTGCTCGCCAAGGGTGGAAAGGCATCTTTACTGCGGCCCACGGGACCTCTTCTGGTTCCACGTCTGCTGGCACTTGCATCCTTGTCAGAGACTTTCTCGGCCTTCATGAGCCCCCTGGGGGGGCGGTGGTTGCTGTTGGCAGGGCGACTGCTGGCATAGTGCACCTCCCGCGAGGTGATCGTTTCGCTCTCTGCTCGGTTTATCTCCATCACTCAGAAGGGTTGTCTGAGCGTAATGTCGATCTCCTGGCCATTATTGGGGAACGTATGTCGCCCCTTTCTCTTCCGTTCTGTATTGGAGGGGATTTCAACATGGATCCAGGCACTTTAGCCAGTTCGAAGTTCGCTGAGAAGTTGGTTGGGCTGCCTGTGGTGGCCGAGGGCCACACTCACTTTGGCGAGGGCCCCCCGTCCTCCCTGGACCACTTTGTGTTTTCGGGGGGTCTTGGAAAAACGGTCAAGAGCTGTGAGGTCGTCCAGGACATTACCTTGAGCCCCCACAGGCCGGTGCAAGTTGCGTTGCATGCTTCGTTTGGCAAGTTGAAAGGTCTTAGCTTCAGGAAGCCCCCTCCTCTCCCTGCCACGGCTGTGATAGGACCGCGTCCTGCTCCCCCTGACTGGAGTCTTGTGCGAGAGCTTGCTGACCAGGCCTCCCACTGTGTTGCTGTTGGTGACGCTGGGGGCGCATCGTCGCTTCTCTCGCCTTGCTATGCTGCCTGGGCTGACAAAGCCGAGGCCGAGCTTGTGCCGATTTTGGGACAGTCTGTCCCCTGTCTTGGTTCGAGATCCAAGGGCCCTCAGCTTGTTTGGAAGAAGCTTGTCGGTCGTGATCATGCTATTCGAGATCCTGAACTTCATGCTGTGCGGTGGCTCAGCGTCCAATATCGGGCCCTAGCTTCGCTCCTGGATTCGAACCAAGGCGACACTCCTCAGGCGAAGTCGCTGACGACGCTGCTACAGGAGCCTCCGCAACATTTTGAGGTTTCTGCTGCTCTTCGGCCTCTCTTTGAAGAGGTTGCCCGTGCTGTCGCCAAGCCTTGTCGGGATCTCTTTGGGGGTAGGTGTTACGACGTGGCTCTTCGGGACAAAATTGACGTTGCGGTCAGCAATGCTCAGTCTGCTGCCAAGAAGAGATCCCGTCAAAGTTGGCAAGCTTGGATTCGCGCTGGCCTGGATGAGGGAGCGAAAAGAGTTCACATGTTTACCAGGGACCCGTCCCCTTGGAAGGCCACCACCACCCTTTCTGCTGATGGCACCATTGTGTCTGATCCCCTGGCGCTTTTGGCTTCGGAAGGTTTCAAGTTTGCCGCCTTTGGGGGCCGGGGCTCTGGAGCCTCTAGGGACCCCCCGTCTCTTGGTCCGGCGCTGCCGAGAGTTTCGGCCGACGAAATCAGGGAAGTCTCCAAGAAGTACAAGAGGGGTTCTGCGGTTGCCTACGATGGCTTCAGTTGCCGTCACTTCCAGTACTTGTGTGATGATGCGTTGAACTCGCTCGCCGTCTTGTTTGAAGTTATGGAAGCGCTCGGTGAATTGCCCGAGCAGATTTCTGCCGTGCTGCTCGCGCTTCTCTCGAAGCCCACTGGTGGCTACAGGCCTATAGGGGTGTTCTGCTCCTGGCACAGGGTGCGGGGGAAGCTGCGGCGCCCCTTCGCCCTCGCCTGGGAGCAAGAACACCCCCGTAGGTACTGGGCTGCTGGTGGGCATCGAGGTGCTGCCGACGTCGTTTGGAGGCAGTCTGTTCGGGCTGAGCACGGCACTGCGTCGAATGAGGTTTCGTGCAGTGTGTTCTACGATATGCTTAAGTATTACGAGACCATTGACCTTGCCAATTGATGTCCCAATGTCAGCGACACGGTTTTCCCTCCCCGATTGCTCGCCTTTGCATCTTTGCCTTTCGGCGTGGCCGTTTCCTGTCCCTGGGTGGCATCCTCATGGGCCCCTTCTTTGTCGAACGAGGGGTGGTGGCGGGCTGCAGCTTCGCCACCACCCTCATCAGGGTCTTTGCCCTCGACGCGTTCGACTCGATTCCCTTGTCCCCCAGATGCGACCTGGACATTTACATCGACGATTCGGGGATTTCTGCGACGGGCCCTCGTCACCGTGTTATTGCCTCTATTGTCTCCAGCTCGCAGGCCTTGCACACGGCTGTGACCGACATGCTTGGCTGCAGTTTCGCCCTGTCCAAAGTGTGCACGGTCTCCTCTAATAGGGCGGTGGCCAGAGAGGTTGGCAAGCAGCTTGGCAGTCTGGCAGGCAGGATCGAGGATGTCACTGTCAACTTAGGTGTGGACTACACGGCGGGCAAGTCCATTCGTGCCTCTGGTCGGGCTAGCAAGTTCAAGTCGAGGCTGGCTACTATGTGCCGTCGAGCTAAGAGGCTCAAGAGGCTTTCAGGTGACCTTGGGAGAAAAACTCTGCGGGTGTTTTCCTCGGGCCCTCTTGCGGGCGGCTCCTACGGGGCCGACATTGTGGGTGTTTCCGACCACGACCTGTTATTGATGCGGAGACAAGCCTTCTCGATTGTGCGGCCGTTTTCTCAGGGCAGGAGTCTCACTGCCTGCTGTATTTTAGCTGGAGATCCCACCTGGAGGGCGGCCTGCGCGCCTGTGCTTAGGTGGGGAAAAGAAATATGGCTTGCTCAGACTAAGGTCTTCCCGCACTCCCTGGCCCTCAAGGAGCTTAGAGATTCTTGGAATGCCGTCTGGGGCCTTAGCAGGATCAGTTGGGGTCTTGTCGGGGGCCCTGTCTTTGCCCTTAGGCTTAGCCTGGTCAGGTTAGGGTGGCATATGGACAACTTCATGACCATTATTGATGACAGAGGGTACCACATCCCCCTCGGAGTGACCTCCCCTGCTCTTTTGTGTATTTTTTGTCGGGAAGGTATGATCAGAGCTCTGGAAACGGATTTGGGTTGCAAATGGTCGTCTGGAGGCCGCCTCTGCTTGGATGTCCCCCGAGCTGCTCTGGCGTCTAGCAAGCTTACTCCCAGTGAAAAAGGCATGGTGCGTGCTCTGGCGTGCAACGCCATCTGGACTCCTGATCGTGCCATTGCCTGTGGATATCAAGTTTGTTCTAAGTGCGTCCATTGCGGTGCGGCAGACTCGCTGCACCACCGTCTGCGAGCATGCCCACATGTGAGCGATCAGAGAGCGGAGCTTGCTAAGGACTGGATCATTGCTGCTGCCCTAGACACTGAGGCTGAGGACTACTCGGACCTCCTTTTCTGCTTCGGGGCTTTCGCCCATCCCGCCGATGCCCTTCCGAGGCCCTGCCTCGAAGGCAATGTGGTGTTCCGCTGGCATCGTGATCTGCCCGAGGGCCCCGAAGGCTTCGAGGCTCCCCAGGAAGGTGCTGTCTGGGGTTCGCTGTTTCTCGACGGGTCTTGCAGGCGGCACATAATTCGTCAACTTAGCCGTGCGTCTTGGGCCATCACGATGCACAATGACAGCGGGGACCTTTTAGGGGAGGTTATGGGGCCTGTGTGGGCTCAATACCCTCAGACCCCGCAGGCTGGTGAATATTTAGCGCGTGGCATGGCTGGTAATATGGCCAAGTACCCTTCCACCCTGTTCTCAGGCTGCTTGAATGTGGTCAAGCATTCTAAGTTGCCTCCTGTCGATCGCCTCTCGGGTAAGAGGGTGTACAGTGGCATAATCATGGAAGCCAATGCTCGAGAAGGCACGTGCATTAAGGATATTGTCAAGGTTGCTGCTCACAAAGATTTAGATGAAGCTGGCATCGACCAGTTTGAACGGTTTTGTCGCAAATGCAATAATGATGCAGACGCGGCGGCCAAAGCTGCGCTTTCGTTTCATGCGACGGATGTTAATGAGATTGAAGATCTCAGCAAGAAGATCGACATTGCTAAATCAGTGTGTCGACTGGGGGCCAAGCTTCTTTTAGAGTGGCCCCGTCTAGACTTATCTGATGCCGAATACATTCCGCCTGCCCCCAAGCCCAGGTTTTCCTGGGACAAGCCTGGGCACGACTGGGCCCCTTGGTCTGGTGTGTGGCGCTGTCGTGTTTGTTTGCTGGGTTCCAGGGAGTCTGGTGTCCCTGATCTTGGTGTATGCACGGGCAGGTGCAAGCTTGATGAAGGTGTGCTTGTTTCACTGCGTCATCGTGTTTTGGCTTTCTCCTGCAGTGACGGTTCGCATCTTTTTGTTTGCGTGAAATGCCGCTACCACAGCACAGGTGCTCGTGTGGACGGCCTCGGGAAGTTTTGTAATGATCGGCCCTCCAGGAATGCTGAGTATTCTTGGAGGCACCTCTGTCGAGGAGTACATCCGAACCCCAGGAAGCGGGATGTGACGGTGAATACCCACCAGATCTGTGCTCTGTTTGGTTCTCAGGCCGAGGAGCCTTCCTCGTGCAGCAGGGCCGTGGAGGCCCCAGCTGGGAACCAGTCGGTGGAGGAGGAGGAGGTCCCTGCTTCCTCGGTCGTGCCTCCCCCCCCCCCTCGGAGGAGGAGGTCCGTCAGGCCCGTCAGGCCCGAGAGCTCAGCGTCTCTTCTAAGTCCCTCCGCCTTCTTGAAGCCGCTCGGAGAGGCGGTGAGGGAAGCAGGGACCTGGATGCTGAGTCGGGCTCTTCAGACTAATTTTATCCTGCCACCTTTGTGGCTTTACCTCCTTGCCTCAGTGGCATGGTGGACGCAGCAGCGATTTCCCAGCCGTCGCTGCTGACAGGAGAGGCTGTGCGGGCGCTGAGCTCAAAAAATCCTCCTTGTCCTTCTCCTCCTCCCCCTCCTCCTCCCTTATTATCCTTCTCCTTCCTCCTCCTTCCTCCCTCCCTCCTCCTCCTCCTCCTCTTCCTCCTCCTTCTCCGCCTCCTCCTCCTTTCTTCCTCCTACCCTCCTCCTCCTCCTCCTCCTCCTCCCCCCTCTCCTCCTCCTCGTTCCCCTCTTCCTCCTTCCCTTTCTCTCCCTCCTCATCCCTATCCTCGCCTCTCCTCCTCCTTTCTCATCCTCCCTCCTCCTCCTCATCTCCTCCTCCTCCTCTGTCCTCCTTTGCCTCCTCCTCTCATCTCCTCCTTTTCTTCCTTCTCCTCCTCCTCCTCTCCCCCTCTCCTCCTTTCCTCCTTTTCCCCTTCCTCCTCCTCTTCCTCCTCCTCCTCCTCCTCTTCCCCTCCTCCTCCTCCCCTTCTCTCCCCTCCTCCTTCCTCCTCTCCTCCTTTTCTTCACCTCATCTTTTCTATTCCTCCTCCTTTCTCCCCTCTCCTCCTTCCTCTCTTTCCTCCTCCCCCTCTTTCCTCTGCTCCTCCTTTCCTCTTCCTCTCCTCCCCTCTTCTCCTTCCCTCCTCCCCCTTCTCCTCCTTCTTCTCATTCCTCCTTCATCCCTCCTTTCCTCCCTCCCTCCTCCTCCTCCTTCTCCTCTCTTCCCCTCCTCTTCTCATCTCCTCTTCCTCCTCCTCCTCCCCCTCCTCCTCCTCGCGTCCTCCTCTCCTCCTCCTTCTCCCCTCCTTCTTCTCCTCCTCCTTCGCCTCCTCCTCCTCCTCCTCCTCCTCCTCCTCCTCCTCCTCCTCCTCCTCCTCCGTTCCTCGAGGCGGCCCGAGGAGGAGCACGGCGCCGCCCCCACCGCGCCAGGCGGCGGCCCCCGCACCCGACCTCGGGGCGGCGCTCGCCGGCCTGCTGCGGCGCGGCCTGCCCCAGGGCGACGACGCCCCCGGCCAGCCACGGCCCGCGCCCCGGGGGTCGGCCTCCCCCCCCCCACCGGCAAGAAGTCACCGCCGCCGCCGCCGTCGGCGTCGTCGTCGGCGTCGTCGTCGTCGTCGTCGGCGTCGTCGTCGGCGTCGTCGTCGTCGCCGTCGTCGTCGCCGTCGTCGTCGTCGTCGCCGACGACGAAGACGATCAGATGGCCCCGCCGCCCCGCCAAGGCATCCGAGGACCCAGAGCTGAACAGACCTAATGATGTTCCAACCTATTCCAGCCGTGATCACAAGAAAGAACTTCGAGCACCAGAAGGAATACCTAAACTCGAGGGTTTTCACGTGTCGGGCCCTGGGAGACACTCGCCCGACATTGTCTCGACACTCTTTCGATAATCTTTCGACACTTTTCCGGGTGTTCGAAATTATGTCTGGGATGTGGCCGGTCAGTACGATGGGAGCAACATGACCCAGACCCCCTCGGGTCATGAGAGGACGTCACGGCGCAGGGCTTCTCGCCGCATAGTCTCGGCCTCCGGGGCCCTCACCGGGCCTCGGGGCCGTCACGAACCCACTCGGGATGAGGGGGAACGGCGCGCCCGGGCCCCGGTCCGCCGACGAGGGGGAGGAGGAGGAGAAGGAGGAGGAGAGGAGGAGGAGGAGGAGGAGGAGGAGGAGGAGGAGGAGGAGCAGGAGGAGGAGGAGGAGAAGGAGGAGGGGAGGAGGAGGAGGAGGGGAGGAGGAGGAAGAGGAGGAGGACTCTGGGGATCGACGTTTTGGTAACACTGTCACGACGTCGGGGGTCCTGGCCGCGCGCTCCTATGGGCGGGACTCGGGCCCGCGGGCGCCTGTATGATTCTCCTGAATCATCTTTTGACGGTCCAGAGCCCCGGCGAGGGCCCTCAGAGGCCGAAGACGGGTCAAAACCCGCCGCTCCAGCTTCGTTTAAAGCTATGTCCACGCTGTGAAGAGAACGCGGCGCCCGAGTTCTCGGACCTTCGTGGGGCGTCCACGTCGGCAGCTCGCAAGGCTTCTGGGTGTTATTCATACGGTTCGTCTCCACGGGGTGCTCTCCAGCTGATGTGCCCATTTCACACCACCACTACCATATGTAGGAGGGGGAGGAGGAGGAGGGGGAGGAGAAGGAGGAGGAGGAGGAGGAGGAGGAGGGGTCGTCGCCAGGAGTCAGTCATATGGTTCGTCGCCATGGGGTGCCTTCCAGCAGCTGCGCCTCGTCGAGGCCTCTCTCGGGGGTGCCCAGGTCCTCCCGGGCGGCTGCCGTCGGGGAGGCGCGAGTTGTGACCCGAAGCCCACCGCAGGGGCGGGAGATCATCGCCGAGGCCAGCGATCACCCAGGTTTCGTTGCCCTCTGCTCCTGTTCAGCACGTTTCCGGTGCCCCCGGAGGGAGAGGGGGTTATGGGGCTGGAAGTGTGGATGCGCAGGAGGAGGTGGAGGAGGAGGAGGAGGAGAAGGAGAAGGAGGAGGAGGAGGAGGAGGAGGAGGAGGAAGAGGAAGGACAACGCATCCTACGCTGTCCTCCCTCCCCCCTCCCTCTCTCTTCCTCCGCCCCCTGGAAGTCGTGGAGGTCGTCGTCGAGGAGGAGGAGGACGAGGAGGAGGAGGAGGAGGAGGAGGAGGAGAAGGAGAAGGATGAGGGAACGGAAGAGGAGGAGGAGGATAATGAAGTTGAGGGATATAAGTCGGGCCTGCACGCGGCGCAGCCCATCCCCCCGAGAGCTGACGCCAATGTAGTGGCGGTCACGGAGCCGCGCGGAGACGGAGTGAAAGGATGAGGATAAGAAAGAGAAGAAGTGGAGGAGGAAGGGGAGAAGGAGGAGGCGGAGGAGGAGGAGAAGGACACTGTGGATATGGCAGAGGTGGAGAAGGAGGAGAGGGAGGAAGTGGAGGAGGAAGCGGAGGAGGAGGAGAGGAGAAGGAGGAGGAGGAGGAGGCGGAGGAAACGGAGGAGAAGAAGAAGAAGAAGAAGGAGGAGGACAAGGAGGAGGAGGAGAAGGAGATGGAGGAAGAGGAGGAGATGGAGGAAGCGGAGGAGGAGGCGACGGAGGAGGATGAGATGGAGGAGAGGAGGAGGAGGAGCAGGAGGAGGAGGAGCATGAGAAGGAGGAGGAGGAGGAACAGGAGGAGGAGGAGGAGCCGACGGAGGAGGGGGAGGAGCCGAAAGAGGAGGAGGAGGAGGAGGTGGTGGTGGAGCCGAAGGAGGACGAGGAGGTGGAGGAGATGGAGCAGTACGCCTGCCTTAGGGCCTTAGGGGCGCCCTCCGCTGTCACGGGTCAACGCCCCAAGCCGAGGCTGAGCCCCGTGTTGCGGGACCTGCGCTCCGGCGACGTTGGGGTGAGGCTCACCGCCCTGACCGAACTGTCTGAGCAGCTGAGTTTCAGCTCCGAGGAGCCAGGCTGCCTCTCCAGGCGGGAGGGAGGAGGAGGGGGGAAGTGGAGGAGAGGAGTAAAAAGGATGAGAGGAGGATGAGGAGGACAAAGGATGACGACGAGGACAATGACGACAAGGAGGACGAGGAGGATGAGAAGGACACGGATGGCGAGGAGGGCGAGGATGGCGAGGAGGGGGAGGAGGAGAAAGAGAAGGATGAGGAAGAGGAGGAGGAGGAAAAGACGGAGGAGAAGGTGGAGAAGGATGATGACGAGGAGGAGGATGAGGACAAGGAGGACGAGGAGGGCGAGGAGGGCGAGGAGGGGGAGGAGGAGAAAGAGCAAGGAGGAGGAGGAGGAGGAGCAGGAAAGAGGAGAGGAGGAGGACGAGGACAAGGAGGACGAGGAGGACGAGGAGGAGGGAGCAGGAGGAGCAGGGGAGAAGGAGGAGCAGGAGGAGGAGAGGAAGGAGGAGGAGGAGGGAGGAGGAGGAGGAGGAGAAGAGAGAATTGAGGAAGGAGTGTCGCAGAGGGGGTGCATCAGGAGGGATGGGGGAGAGGGGGAGGAACAAGGAGAGGGGAGTGGGACAAGGAGAGGAGGATAGGAAGTTGGAGGATGTGGGAGGAGTAGGAAGAGGATAATGATGATGATGAGGAGGAGGAGTAGGAGGAGGAGGAGGAGGAGGAGGAGGAGGAGGAGGAGGAGGAGGAGTGAGTCGGAGGAGGGAGTCGGAGGGAGGTTGGTTGATAATGGAGGAGGAATTGTCGCAGAGTGGGTGGATTGAGAGAGATGGGAAGGAAGGGGAAGGACAAGGACAGAGGAAGGTGACGGAGGAGGAAGGAGGAGGAAGAGTGGAAGGAGGAGGAGGAAGAAGAGGGACGGTGGGTGGGAGGGAGGGAGGGAATGTTACAGAGGAGGTGGATTGAGAGGGGTCAGCATGAGAGGTAGGGACAAGGAGACATCAGAGGGACAATGGGAGAGGAAGGGGACACGGAGAGGGGAGGAGGACACGCTAGGTGCGTTTGCGTCATGCCTGGCATCTGTCTTATCCCACGCATCCCTTCTCGTTGCGTTTTCTCTTGCAATATCCGCCGACGGGTGTCATAGCAGCCTTGGAGCCACCAACAGAACCCTCCTAGTTTTTTTTCGCAATCACAAGATGGGAGCTGCGTGTATTGGAGGATGAGGTGCGGATGAGCAGCACAATGAGCAAGAGGAGGAGGAGGAGGAGGAGGAGGAGGAGGAGGAGGAGGAAGGACGAGGACGAGGGGTAAGACGGCGGGCGACAACGACGATGACATTCTGATCCTGAAAAGTGGTCCACGCTTGAGCGAGAGCAGAATTCCGAACGATGGGAGCAACGCTCCGATCCCAAAATGGGGCCAACGCTGCAGTGGGAGCACCATCTTGAGACACCGACAACGTTCCGACTGAACACAAGTATATATCCTACCAACAGCTGACATCCTCTTCGTTCCCCAAACAGATACGTGGAAGGGGGCGGGGCCACTCCTTGGCCATCTTCGGGGGGAGAGGAGAGTAAATTGTCTCGCTTCGCGTACTCCCACCAACCCATTCAGGGACACTGCACATGAGAACTGACGAGACACGGGAGGAAGCTACACCTATAATGAAACGAAGCGTGCAACCATGGTGATTTGAGGATGCGGAGGAGGATGGGGGAGGAGGAGGAGGAGGAGGAGGAGGAGGAGGAAGGAGGAGGAGGAGGAGGGAGGAGGAGGAGGAGGAGGAGGAGGAGGAGGAGGGGGAGGGGGAGGGAGGAGGAGGAGGAGGAGGAGGAGGAGGGGGAGGGGGAGGAGGAGGAGGAGGAGGGGGAGGAAGGAGGAGGAGGAGGAGGAGGTGGAGGAGGAGGAGGAGGAGGAGGAGGAGACGAGACGTGGAGGAGGAGGAGGAGGAGGAGGAGGAGGATATGGACGTCGACGAGAGGACGAGGAGGAGGAGGAGGAGAAAGAAGAGGGACATGAGGACAAGGACGAGGAGGACGACGA
>CAUYUJ010020822.1:26212-31212 GCA_963575745.1 Prorocentrum cordatum | reverse complement strand
CCGTCTCAGGGGGGTGGGGTCCCGCCTCCTGGCCTGCAGAAGTCCAGGGCCAGACAGGAGGCCCGCAGGCGCGACGCGAGCTGGCGGGCTCGTCTGCGCCGACGTTGGCGCGCAAGCTGCCCGCGCAACGTCGCGCGGGAGCGCCCTCGCCTCCAGGGTGGTGTGCCGCGACGGCAGCCCGCGTAAGCCACCGCGTAAGAGGTCGTTGTGCCATCTTGCGTGAGGTTTTGTTGCTGTTCGTCGCTCATCTGTCGCCGCGCCGCTTGTTCTCACGCGCAGCACTCCGTCTTGGGGAGGGCGCCGCGGGCACCAGAGTTTACGTTGCATCTTCGGGGGACCTGGCCTGTCCCGAAAATTGGTGTCTTCTCTGGTGCCCGACACGGGCTCGATGCGGACTCGACGCGGATGTAGCGTGGATTCGGCGAGGATCCGATGTGGATTAGACACGGATCCGACGATGCCGACGTGGATTCGGCACGGATTCGATGCGGATGGGTCCGCGATGAGACAGAAAGTTCCCCGAAGATGCACCAGAGCATGGTAATTTACACAAGAGAAAAACCCCAACCAGTGGATGGTTTTCGATCAAGGAGATCGGCCAGGAACCTGGGAACCCCGAACCCACCGAAATCTGCCCGGAACCAATCACCAGGAACCCGGGAACCCGGAACCGGGAACTTGGGAACTCAGCCGGCGACCAAAACCCGGGGGGACATGTCCGCCATTTTCTTAAAAATGTCCGCTATAGGACCCCTTCAGTGCAAGCACCGATTGGGGCATTTTGCCTCGGGCTCGGCGGGCTCGCCGTGGGCTTGCCGCGGTGCCGGCCTCGACCACCCTGGCGCGGGGCGCGGGGCCTGGCCCTGGGCCTGCACCTGGCCGTGCCGTGGTGTCAGCGTCGTCCGCTGGGGCGCGTCGAGAACCAGCGGCGCGGCGACGAGAAGCAGGCCCCGGGGACTGGTCATGGAGGGTCTCTCTGAAGGGCTTCGGCGACCCCTCCTCCTCCTCCTCCTCCTCCTCCTCCTCCTCCTCCTCCTCCTCCTCCTCCTCCTCCTCCTCCTCCTCCTCCTTCCGCGGCCGTTTTGGCTACAGCGATTCTGGCGCAAGCCCTTCTGGCTCGAGCTCTTAGGCCACCGCGGTGCCAGCGCGGGGAGGCCCCGGCGCCGCCCCCCCCCGCCCCGGCAGCAGCCGAGCCTCTGCATAGCTGCAGCGCGTGGCGCCCGGATGCGGGTCGCGGGGCAGACTTACCAGCCTGGAACATATCCCTCATGGAGGATGACGGTTGATAAATGACCGGGGGTCGTGTTCACGCGGCGGCGCCCGGGATGACGATTAGAAAAAACCGGCCGCGGGCTGGAAAACTGTTTCTCTAATCGTTCTCCTCCAGTCAGAAGGTTGTGCAGAAATAGCATAAAACTATGTTTTTAACTCCCATGTGTTTAATTAATCGTCATCCCGCATTATCCCTATGCTGGGCACCTCCTCGTCACGATGCCAACCTTAGGGGTTCCCCTATGTTTTGAGGGCGCATCCCCAAGACTGTCATCGCCTTTTGGCGTGTCGATCTCAGGGATAGGGATAGGTTCGAGGCTGGTAACAGACGCTGGCCATGGCCATGGCCCGCTGGACCGCCTGGCCTGCAATGCTGGCCATGCTGTTTGGCCTGCCCCTCGTGCTCTTTGGGCCTCTCCTAGGGGAACGAAAAGTGACATAAACATAAAAAACTCGGAGGTCCGCGCGGATTTCTCGGATCGGCGCTGGGCCCCCCTCCCTGGCGCGCGGAGCGCGCCTCCGGCGCCGCCCGAGGGGTTCCAGCGCCGATCCGAGAAATCCGCGCGGACCTCCGAATTTTTATGGTTATGTCACTTTTTGTTCCCCTATCTCCGCGCCAGCAGGGTTCAGAAGGGAAAGAAACACACAGACACAATTAATCGTCGACTCCCCGGAAAATATGGGAAAATATGGCACGTGGTAGGGAAGACAGAAGCCCAGAAAATATGGAAAAACATGGTGATTCTTGTTATTTGTGTGTATTTGTTTGTGTGTTTGTGGGCCCCTTCAAAGGTGCTGGGCAGCAGACGTATTTTGGAGCCACGACCACCTGGGAGCGCCCCGGGCACCACTGCGCGCGGTGCCGGGAGCGGCACCGTCCAGGACCCGCAGGAGTGCTCTCACAACCGCGAGGCTGCTCTTCGGGAGTACCGGATACACGGCGGGAGGCTGTATTTTTTCCATATCTCGGGGGCGGCAAAGAGGAAGGTGATGACTAGGGGGGGAGAATATCATGGCGGGGGCCATGATGTCTCGCCAGATTTCATGGCGCCTCTTCTTATTTCATTACGTTCCTGGCCCCCCCGCTGGGCCGCGCACATGCCGCCGGTCATGATTTGCACCCCCCCTTTTTGGACACCCCCCTCTTGGCCGCTCCCGAATATCACTCACCATGCTGGAACCAACATTCAGAGAATCCTCAATCTGAATGGCCTCTGCGAAATCGACGCCGATCCCTTCCTCGTGGCCCCAGATAACTCGACCCATCGGTGGTACAACGCGTGGAAGGCGGAAGGCGAGATACCGCCAGAAGACTTGAGCAGCTTCATGCCATGCGATGCGGACGGATTTGTCAGCCTGATTTCCTTGCGGGATCCGATTGAGCGAACTTTTGCTCGTGATGGTATGTGGATGACATTCACCAATGGTACCAACATGGACATGTGCAGTTCAGATAATTATGGTTTGCGTAAACTCATAGGTAAGCCGTTACCCGCAAATTTGTCATGGGAAGATGTAGAGCTTGCGAAACGACGCTTGGCGTCATTCGCTTTGATTATTGATCAGGACAATTTTGCGACTTCTATGAAGTTGCTCTGCGCTGAGCTTGGGCTTTCATATTGCGGGGTCGCCCAGAAAGTCCACAGATACCCGAGTGAGTATCTACCCGATGACATATACAACAAAATCAGGCATCGCAATCGATTTGAATTGGCGATGTATGAGTACGGGCAGGAGCTTTCCAGGGACATGATCCGTTCGAGCCAGCTTGCTGGGCGTTGGCCTGCAAATGCAACTCTCAAGTCCCTACAACGGGCTGCGAGCCAGCTTGCTGGGCGAATGCCGGCAGACGCTAACGAGGGTCAGTTGTCGCGATATGCTTTGAACTCTTGCCCGAGAAAGCGCAAGCGCCACCCGCGCCGCGCGTGGGTATGCCCGGGGAAGTGGCCGGCCCACGACTGACACCGATACAGTCCGCTCGACTTTTGAGAGAGCGCCGACGCGGGCGCGGAAGCATCGGCCGACGCCGCTCGTGTAGAGCCATCGTCTTCTGAACGCAGGCCGAGGCTGGCGTCGGGCCGCCAGAACTCCTCCTCCTCCGCCTCCACCTCCTGAGGCGCCGGTTTTTTTGTTAAATCAATGTGGGTAGGTCGCGGGTGGGTCGCAAATGGGTCGCGGGTGGGTAGTCGTTGGGTCGCGTGTGGGTCGCGGGTGTAGGGGGAGAAAATCCACCCCGTAAGAGTCGTAGCGAAGCCGTTTAGTGAACGCACACAAGGAATGAATCGAACAGGGCAGGGCTGTTTAGTCCACGCCCAGGGCCGTTTAGTAAACGTCAATTGTCGGTCGCTCGGGGGGTCGCGGGGTGGGCCGCGGATGGGTCGCGGATGGGTCGCGGGGTGGGTCGCGGGGTGGTCGCGGGGTGGGTCGCGGGTGGGTCGCGGGGTGGGTCGCGGGTGGGTCGCGGGGTGGGTCGCGGGTGGGTCGCGGGATGGGTCGCGGGTGGGTCGCGGGGTGGGTCGCGGGGTGGGTGGCGGGGTGGGTCGCGGGTGGGTCGCGGGTGGGACGACGACAACAACAAACAACAACAACAACAACAACAGCAACAGCAACAGCAACAGCAACAACAACAACAACACCAACACCAACACCAACACCAACACCAACAATAACAACAACAATATCAACAACAACAACAACAACAACAACATCAACCTCAACAACAACATCAACATCATCAACAACAACAGCAGCAGCAGCAACAACAGCAGCAGCAACATCAACCATAACGCAACAAGCAGAATTCTCACCACGAATGCCTTGTTCAGCCACGCACCCAGGGACAATGAATGACCGTTCGGCCCCCTCACTCTGATGCGCACAAGGGGTCCGTATACGCTCTGATCCGCTGTCTTGGCTGCAGATTGCAGTAGAGGGCCAGAGCAGGCTCCGGTGTGCAGAGGTCGCATCCCGACCAGGAACCCCGGGAGCGGGTGTCGTGGTCTCCTGTGCCTTTCCACGACCTCTCCAAAGCAGCCTCCCGGGCGAGCTCCAGGTGGCCCGGAGAGGGCAGGACTATACGGTAGGGCCGAGGTATCAGTTCGAGGTCGGTTCGGGAGGGTACCCTCATGTTCTTCGTGCTCGTTGGATGTGTTTGTGCATCGCGGGGGAGGGCACGCTGGAATGCTCTTCAGGCTGGCGGTGGGCCTCACGTTCTCGGGGCATGTTCTCCTGTCCTGTGTCCAACCCGTGCGCAACAACATGACCCACAATAGGGTCCAAGGACGGCTCCAAGGTTCCCACGACGATCAGAGTCGGGCCACAACGGGCGCCAACAAGCCCCCAAAACCGGCCCAGGGAAGCCTCCTCCTCGTGTATGTGCGTGTTTGTTTGTTTTTTGTTTTGTTTTGTGTGTGTGTGTGTGTTTGTGTGTGTGTGCATGTGCGTGTGCGTGTTCGTGTGCGTGTGTGTGTGTAGTGTTAGCCTGCACTTTCTCTTGGTCGTCAGAGCACCTCGGACAGCCTTAGAGGTTTCCAAGGTCGCTCCAAGACGGTCCGGAGAGGCCGCACCCAAACCGGACTAAGAGCGGCCCAAGAGGCCCCGAGATGCACCAAGAGTGCCCCCAGAGGAGCTCAAGACTGCCCAAGAGCGCCCCAAAACGGCCTAAGTTGGACCCAAGACGACCTCAAGACGGCCCCAATATCACAAGAGAGGCTAAGATGACCGTCGAG
>CAUYUJ010020822.1:16212-21212 GCA_963575745.1 Prorocentrum cordatum | reverse complement strand
CCCAACAAGTAAAGAACGTTCCCAAGAAAATGCCAGCACAGCCCCAAGAGGCGCCCAAGAGGTTCCCAAGAGGGCCCCACGACGCTCCAGAAGAGCCCAAGACAGCCCCAGAGGGCCCAAGATAGCCGCTGGATCCAGAATTGTGGCCCGCACTGGGGCGAGATCGCCAGTCTGCACGACGGGAGCCGAGCGTCGATCCTAAAACGTGGCCAACGCTGCAGCATGAGCACAATTTTGAAGCAACGGGCACGTTTCGAATGGAAGAAACCATGTTCAAGACTACCTTTTGAGGTTCCATGCGTTTGAGACAATTGGATAGTGGAAAAAATCCAGCCGCGCTCGGACATGATCTGGAGTCAGGAAAGTAGTAATTATTCATGCTGGGAAATAAGTGTGGGGGACCAGCAGGGCGGGAGCGGGAGCCACATATAGAAGGGAGTGGGGTTGCCGGAAGAGGAGCGGGCGGGAGGATATGCAGGGAGGCAGAAGAGATACGGACATCATGAGGAGGACCATGAGAAAGAGGAGGAGGAGGAGGAGGAGGAGGAGGAGGAGGAGGAGGAGGAGGAGAAGAATGAGGACGGGGAGGCATTATTGGAGGAGGCAGTGGAGCAGGCAGCAGAACTGTGCGGAACGAGCAGGGCGGAATGAGTTTTTCGCGGGCGGGCGATTGGGCGGAGGAGCGGGAGGAGGATGAGCAGGTGGAGCAAGGGGGAGCGGTGTGAGGAGCAGAGGGTCGATGCGGGCATGGGCGGGAGGGAGGACCTGAAGGGCGACAGGCGGCGCAGCCTCTCCCCATTGGGACCCAGGGCGCCGGACACAAGGACTCTGCAAACCAGGACTTTCCCCAGCTCCAGCGGCAGAGGACGAAGAAGGCGGGCTGGTTCGGCCCACGGCCGCAGGCTCCCTCGGGCACGCCAACGCCCTGGTTTATTGCAAGTCCCCGTCTGCGGGCCTCTGGCGGGAGCCGCTGGTGCTTGGCGGCGAGTCGCCGTGCCGCGGCTGCGGGGGGCTGGAGAGGAGGTCCAGAGAGGCTCGGAGGAGTTGGCCTGGGAGCTCGCGCTGGAGCCGGAGGCGCCGGAGGCGCTGTCCGAGACGATCGCTGGGGCGGCGCTCGACTGGCGGAAGGCGGAAGACCACATCGACTTGGCCTCCCTGCCAGGCTTCCTGGCGCGTGCTGGCGTCCCCTATAGTGGGTGACGGCCACGGCCTTGAGTGACGAGTGCTTGCGCGGCTGCGCGATCGGAGTCGGGCGCGCCGGCGGCGAGCCCTGGGATATCGCTTGCGGGATGCTGCCTGGCTGTGCGCTGGCTGTTTCCTTCCTGTCCGTCCTCACGAGGACCCCTGGGATCCGACGCTGCAAACTACAATATTGCAACATCACGAAGAATCTCGAGGGGACCACTGGACCCCCTCTTTCCCGGCCGATCCGTGAGGGTCCTGGGACCCGAAATTGAACGAGAACGCCCGGCTCGGAAACATTGAGTTGCCAGGATCTCAGGGACGGTCAGGGAGAAAACGCGGGCGCCCTGCCGTGGTACCAGCATTATGTCGGGCCTGTCCCCCTACAGGGGGATTTTCGACGGAAAACAGAATTCCCAAAACAATATATCAAAAAGGCAAGAAAAATGTCAAAACATATTCCCCAGACTATTTTTGGGTTACTTTTGATTATTTTGGGGGTGTATTTTTTTTCCGTCGAAAAGCCCCCTGTAGGGGGACAGGCCCGACTTCATACCAGCACGCGGGGGAGCTGGACGACCCGCTCTGGCGAGGCAGCACGACGTGGACGACCTCACGCTGTGGGCGCGCGGCGGCCAGGGCGACGAGGCCGGCGAGGTGGCGGAGCCAGCCGCTCCAGCACTGGCGAAGCGTCCCGGCTCGCTTGCAGCCCCACCAAACAATGTTCTAAGAACCTCTTGTGGCTTCCACGAAATGTTCTTAAAACATTTCTGGCGGAGATTGCCTTGTTTTAACACATGGGGCTTCTGTTCTAAGAACATCGTTGTTGTTCTTAAAACATTTTGGGGTCCTAAGCACATTCCGTGGTATCACTCTAGGAATGCCGGGACTGTCGGTCCCTGCTCAAGTCGCTGGCGCATGCGCCATCGCCGCAGAGCCCGAGCCCGCCACGGGTTGGGGGCCGGGCAGTTTGCGAACACCGCGCAGCGCTCCGCAGATGGCTCTGCGGGCCCACGCCCTATCTCCAGGCACTTTGTCTTTCCTGGCAGCAGCTCGATCAGGTTGGAAGCAACAAGTCCGTCGTCACGGCGGTGCCGTCGCGCACAACTGCTGCGCGAATCCCCGAAAGCGATGGCAATTGCGAGACATCAAATCGGTCGACATGATGTTTGGAATTCTTCGTTCTGGTATTCGCTTTCGCGAACACCCTGAGCGCCACTTCCGCGACATCGGGGCGCCGCCGCGGGACGGGCGCCTCGCTGCGGCATGGGTGGCTTCGGGGCGCACGCCGCCAGAGTGTGGTTTTTGCGCGGATCGGGCGGCCCCCCCCCCCAGACCCCTGACGTCATCACCCTCTCATAACGTCGACCTCGACCCTTTCCCCGGGGCCCGTTTTTCATCCTGAATCGTTTTTTTGCAAAAACCTCCCGTCGTGATTTCGTTCAACGCGAAAGGGGTCTGGGAACGCCGCAGGGCTCCGCAGCTGGTTGGCGGACCAGACCCTTCGGATCCCTGCGGAGCGCCACTTCCGCGACATCGGGGTGGTCGCCGCCGCGGGACCGGCGCCTCGCTGCGCCGTGGTGCGGCTTCGGGGCACGCGCCGTTGGAGCCTGATTTTGCGCGGATCCGGCGGCTCCCCTTTGGAGTTCCGACATCGGTGCGTATTCGGAGGCTGGAGCACCTCGAGTAATGAACAAAAAACGACGGCAGGTTTCTCGCTACGTTCGGCTTCTAGGGTCCCTGACCGGGCATCGGGGCCAAAAAGCGACTCGGGGTGAGAAACCGGTCACGGGGAATGGGTCTGCTCCTTTGGGGGTCGCGTCCGGAAAAAAGCACGATGTCGGGGGTCTGGGAACTGGAACACACATATTGCCTGTGGCGGGATGTTTTTCAATCACATGACTGTTTGAGTATCGGGGACGACGTCCAGGTGGTTGGGTGTATATTTTTTCTGCTTCCTGGGGAATAACGAAACATGTATACTCCGGGATCCCGTATAAACCATGATCCACCTTCCTGTGCGCATTTCAGTGCGGGGTCGGAAGAAGTTCGACTCCCCTTTAGCCTGTGGAGTTCTGGCATCCCAGACCCCCGACGTCATGATTTGTTCACGACATCGACCCCCAGAGTTCGCGACCCATGTCCAGGCACCGGTTTCTCGTCCCGAGTCGTTGTTTGACAGTTCCGAGGCCTGGCAAGGGCCCCCAGAGGGCGAAAATAGTGAAACATTTGCTGTCGTTCGTGATTTTTCATGACCCGAGGGGGTCTGGGGACCCCTTTGATCCCTGCTGAGCGCCACTTCCGCGACATCGCGCTTCTGCAGGCCCGACCCCGGGCTGCTGGATTAGGCGGATAATGTGGTGCACCTCCTTCCCCCCCCTCGCCCTCTCCCCCTCTTTCACTCAGCCGCAGGGCTTCCTGCTGCGCCCGGGAAGAAGGGGGAAGAATGGCGAGGGATGACGGAGGAGGGGGGCAGAGAGAGAGAGAGAGAGAGAGAGAGAGAGACGGAGAAAGGGACATTGGAGAGAGGGAGAGAGGGGGACATGGAGAGTATGAGAAAGAGAGGGGGGAGAAAGGGGGGAGAGAGAAAGAGAAAGAGAGAAACAAGAGACACACAAATGGTATGCATACATACACATAGATAGGTGTGTGTGTGTGTGTGTGAGCGTGGACCCTCGGCTGCGAGTTATTGCATTGTGGAGCTGGAAAGTCTGCGGCGTAAGCTCTGCGATGGCAGTTCGGTTGTACAAGCTGTGCGGTGTAAGCTGTGTGGCGGTCGTTGCTTTGTTTCAGACAGGTTGTGAGCTGGGTGGTGTGAGCCATGTGGTGTCAGCTTAGAGGCCGTACCTAATGGAGGATGACGATTAATAAATGACCGGGGGTCGTGTTCACGCGGCGGCGCCTGGGATGACGATTAGAACAAACCGCCTGTGTATGCTCTGCTGCCCACACAGGTCACCGGGAGCCCACGAGCGCCCATCCGAGGCGAGCACCGGGCGAAATACCTCGACGGGCCCACTCGGAGCACGAGGCGCGAGTGCCAGCGAGGCGCCAACGTGGGCGGGCACGGGGCGCCGACGAGGAGGGGGAGGAGGAGGGAGGAGGAGGAGGAGGAGGAGGAGGAGGAGGAGGAAGAAGGAGGAGGAGGAGGGTGGAGGAGGAGGAGGAGGAGGAGGAGGAAGAGGAGGAGGAGGAGGAGGAGGAAGAAGAAGAAGAGGAGGAGGAGGAAGAGGAGGAGGAGGAGGAGGAGAGGGAGGGGGAAACCTCGGCGGACCCACCCAGGAGCAGGGGCGCGAGGCGCCCGGCGGGCGGGCGCCATCGTGGGACCTGCCCCCGCGGACCCGCCCAGTTGCCCGAGCACGGCAGGTAAGAGCACCCGAAGTGCAGGCACGGTTTGGATCATTACATCTGTGTATGTGTATATATATATATACACGCATAAAGATCCGGCAGGAGAGGGTGGCAACGGCATCGGTAACGCCGCAGCAAGAGGGAGGCTAGGAGCGAGTCTCGGAGGAGGAGTCACTGGCAGCGTGAGCTCAGGACACGAGGGGCAGGAGGGGGCAGCACCGTGCTGGCCAGGTCATGCTCCTGAGCTGCCGCTGCATCTTCAGCATCATCGACATCGTCCCCTCCACCGCGCGGACCTGCAGGGGGCACGCGAGCTGAGGATAGAGGAGTGACGAGGAGGAGGGGCCCTGAGCCGCAGGTGATGCTTTTACGCCACAGACTGTGCGGCCCCGGTGGGGAAGCACCCGGCCCTCGGCGGCTCAAAGAAAGGGAAGGGTGAGGAGGAGGAGGAGGAGGAGGAGGAGGAG
>CAUYUJ010020822.1:12500-16112 GCA_963575745.1 Prorocentrum cordatum | reverse complement strand
GGAGGAGGAGGAAAAAGGAGATGCGGAGAAGGGGGAGCGGAGGAGGAGGAGGAGGAGGAGGAGGAGGAGGAGGAGGAGGAGGAGGAGGAGGAGGAGGAGGAGGAGGAGGAGGAGGAGGAGGAGTGGGAGCATCGCGAGCTGAAGTTCCGTGGGGTGCGGGGGGACCGCCGAGGAGCATCGTGGCGGCCGGGGGCCTGCCGGTGCTGTGTGCGAACTTGCTGAACGCTCCCCCGCCCGCAGCCGAAAGGAGGGGGGGGTCGGTCGCGCACACCGTGAGGAGGTCGCCCCTGCCCCTGGCCTCCCCAGCGAGCCTGCTCCTCCCCCCTCTCTCTCTCACCCCTACCCCGCCCCTCCGCATCCACTGCGCCGAGGAGTTGGCAGGGGGGTCTCGCCGCGTAGCGAGCAGGCCCGCCGCCCCATCCCCTCGCGTCCGCCACATGGTGATCCCCTCCAGCGACCGCCGATCTTTTGTCTCTGTTGAGCTCGCGCCTGTCAGTAGCTCGCCTGCAGACTTGAGGAGCTCGCCCGCTCGCCCCTCAGACCCCCGGCGTAATGATTTTTTCACTGCGTCGACCCCCAGGGGTCCCGACCCTTGCCCCCTGACTGGCTCTGCATCCCGAGTAGTTTTTTGACGCCCCCGAGGCCCGGCGAGGGCCCCCGGAGGCCGAAGATCAGGAAAAATTGTCCGTCATGATTTTTCCACTCGAGTCGTTTTTCGGCCTTGCATCCTGAGTCGTATTTTGACGCCCCCGAGGCCCGGCGAGGGCCCCCAGAGGTCGACAATTAGGAAAAACCTTCCGTGCTTATCTTTTCATTGCTCGAGGGGGTCTGGGTCCTCCCCCTCCACGCCCTCTCCGCCTCCTCGCCCGTGGCAGGAAATTCAGAAAAACCTTCCGTCCTGATGTTTCCGTTGCTCGAGGGGGCCTGGGGACCCCCTCGCGTCATGGCACCAATCATGGCAGGAGGTTTCTCTGTCGTCCTCTGCGGCCGTCGGGGGCCCCCTCGCTGGGCCTCGGGGCCGGCAAACAGCGATTCGGGATAGGACACCGGTTCCGGAGAAGGGGTCGAGAAGTTTGGGGAATCGACGTCGGGGAGCTGCAGCGGCGGCCTGCGCGCTGGGCCGCGCCGGGGCTCGCGGAGATCAGGGCGTCGCGCTCGTGACAGGGTCGGGCGGTCTCGTGTGGTGTCCTGCCCGAGGATCCCTCGCGGACCAGTCTGGTTAGAAAGCAGCAGGACGAAGGCGCCCAGGGCTCTGGCAGTGACTTTGCACGTGGTTGGCAAGTTGTTCTCGTCGTCGGGTCTCAGGGTGCACGTCCTTCGCCGAAGGAGCCCTCGGCGCGGGCCTACCGGGGTCCCTCTGGTCGCTGGGCTTGGAGCGACAGCGGCGGCGGTGGTAAGGATTCCGGCTGCGCGCAGACCGCCCCACCCATGTTGTCCCGGCTGGTCTCACCATGCTCCCCGAGTAGTCCAGGTAGTCCAGGGCGGTCGCAACATCTTAACCTTTGGGCGCAGATCGCCGCAGGGGTGCCGCCAGAGGCGGCGCCAGGGCACACCCTACAGACATCATGAGAAGACGTGCCGACTTTCATGGACTCCAGATATCGCCTAAGAAAATCAAGAATCTGGACTGGGCCCTGTGGATTTTCCTGGAGCGCTTTTCTAGCGTAGAGCTGTCGTATCTCTGTACCTGGACTGCTCTTCAAGAAAGGGCTGGGAGTGAAGGCCATCTTCGTGCCGGAAAGTTTCCTCAACCATCAGCAGGGGTGTCTTGAGACCGCCCCGGGCTGCTCGGGAAGCCTGTGGAGGCTGGCTGGGACGACTCCAAATCCTTTCAAAATCGATCCCCCTAGATAACTGGGCCCCCCTCCAAATGCGACCTCATATTCTGGACCCCCCTCCTTGACGGGGCACCTCAACAAACCGGACCCCCTAAGCTCCAATCCAAAGAAAGTGCCTCGATAAACCGAGCCCCCACAGTTTTACACAAAAAAAGCGCCTGAGAAAAAACCGGGTCCGGGGGACGATTTTCATACGGGACTTGGAGTCGCCGCGGCGAGAGGCCTGCGGCATGGAGCTGCGCGCGGGCCCTCCCTCCCCCCCCCCCCTCCCCCCAGACCCCCCCGACGCCATGATTGTTTCGCGACGTCGAGCCCCAGAGTTCTCGACCCATGCCCTGGGACTCTCTCCCCCCCCTCCCCCCCAGACCCCCCCGACGCCATGATTTTTCCCGTAAACGTCGACCCCCAGAGCTCTCGACCCCTTCCCCCCGGGACCGGCCCTGCATCCCAGGAGTCGTTTTTGTTTGCGGCCCCGCGAGGCCACGGCGAGGGCCCCCAGGAGGCCGAGAATGCAGAACAAAAAAATCAGCCGCGCGCAGAGGGGGGTGGGGGAGGGGGGAGGGCTTCCTAGAAGCACCCCTGCTTCTTAGAAGGCGCGGGCCTGACATCTGTAGATGTCAGGCCCGGCGCCCTCTGAGGAGCCAGGCGCCGGCTTCTAAGAAGCGCCCCCTCCCCCCACCCCCTTCCCAGACCCCCGACGTCATGATTTTTTCATGACGTCGACCCCCAGAGATCTCGACCCATTCCCCGGGACCGGCGTTGCATCCCGAGTCGTTTTTTGACGCTCCCGAGGCCCGGTGAGGGCCCCCCGAGGCCGAAAATTAAAGAAAACCTTCCGTCGTGATTTTTTCATTGCTCGAGGGGGTCTGGGTTGTGCGCGCCGCCAAGAAAAAAGCCTCGCGCCATTTTTTTGTTCATTTCTCGAGGGGGTCTGGGTTGTGCGCGCCGCCCCAAAAAAAGCCTCCCGCCGTGCTTTTGTCCACTGCTCGACCGGGGGGGGGGGAGGGGGGCGTGCAAAGGGGGGACGAGGGACGAGGGACGAGGAGGAGGAGGAGGAGGAGGAGGAGGAGGAGGAGGAGGAGGAGGAGGAGGAGATTTGGAGGAGGAGGAGGAGGAGGAGGAGGGAGGAGGAGGAGGAGGAGGAGCAGGGCAGGAGGAAGGGAGGAGGAGGAGGAGGAGGAGGAGGAGGAGGATGGGAGGAGGATGGAGGGAGGAGGAGGAGGAGGAGGAGGAGGAGGAGGGGGGGGGGGGCATCTGGGCCCCCGGCTCGGCGTGCCGGGCGCCTGCCTCGCCGGGCCCCCTCGGGGGGGCTTCGTCAAGCAGCGGCGCAGCGCCCCGGCTCGCCTATGGCCCTGGCATCGCTCGGACGTGTGCATTTTTCTCGGCGACCCCCTCTAGCAATGAAAAAATCATGACGGGCGGTTTTTCCTCAATTTTCGGCCTCGGGGGGCCCTCAGGTCATGAAAAAATCATGGCCGACTGTTTTTCGTTTCTTGCGGCCTACGCTGGAGCGTCAAAAAACAACTCAGGATGCAAAGCCGGTCCCTGGGAATGGGTCGAGATCTCTGGGGGTCGACGTCATGAAAAAATCATGACGTCGGGGGTCTGGGGAGGACGATCCTGGACCATCGAAGAAAAAAACACGCACGAAACCGAAAAATGCATGGGAGATGGACGTCCGAGCGATGGAGAGTAGCCCCCCAAAACAATGTTCTGAGAGCCTTTTGTGGCTCCCACGAGATGTTCTTAGAACATTTCTGGCTGGGACCGTCTT
>CAUYUJ010020822.1:0-7500 GCA_963575745.1 Prorocentrum cordatum | reverse complement strand
CGCCTAGGCCCCGAGGCCCGGCAAGGGCTTCCAGAGGCTGGAAATCCGGAAAGACCTCCCGCCAAGTTTTTTCATTACCCGAGGGGGTCTGGGTTTGGTCGCCGCTCGTTTGGATCCGATCGGTCCGGCTCGATGTCCACCTCAGCCGGCCCTCGCCGATTCGAACTCCGCTGCTCCGACGGTCCAGCGCGGCCCGCTGTGCTCAGGCGCGGCGCCGCTGTGCAGCCTGGCGTGCGGCTGGTCCGCACTCGGCTGCGGCTCCGTGCCGATGTGGCCCGCTCCTGCGCGTTCGTTCCGAGTCGGCCCCCTCTCCCGATTGGGTGCTGGAGGTCTGGGGAGGGAGGAGCAGCCACGCGCGGAGGGGGGGTAATGGAGGATGACGATTAATAAATGACCTGGGGTCGTGTTCACGCGGCGGCGCCCGGGATGACGATTAGAAAAAACCGGCCGCAGGCTGGAACACTATTTTTTGAATCGTTCTCCTCCAGTCAGAAAATTGTGCAGAAATAGCAGAAAACTATTTGTTCAATCTTTCTCTCCCATTTTTTTATTAATCGTCATCCCGCAGTATGGGGGGAGGGGGGGAGGCTTCTTCGAAGCGCCCCTGCCTCTCAGAGGGCGCGGGCCTTCTCTGCAGATGGAAGGCCGGCGCCTTCCAAGGAGCAGCCTCCTTCTGAGAAGCCTTCCCCCTCCCCCTAAGAAGCCTCCTTCCCAAACCCCCGACGTAATGTTTTTTTGGTTATATATGTCGACCCCCAGAGGTCCTGACCCTTTCCCTATGGCCGGCGTTGCATCCCGAGCCGTTGTTTGACGCTCCCGAGGCCCGGTGAGGGCCCCCGGAGGCCGAGAATTCAGAGAAACTTCCCGCCCTGATTTTGTCAGTACTCGAGGGGGTCTGGGTTCTACGAAGCCTTCTCATGGAGGATGACGATTGATAAATGACCGGGGGTCGTGTTCACGCGGCGGCGCCCGGGATGACGATTAGAAAAAACCGGCCACGGGCTGGAAAACTATTTCTTTAATCGTTCTCCTCCAGTCAGAAAAGGGTGCAGAATTCAGCAGGAAACTATTTAATCGTTCTCTCTCCTTTGTTTTCTTAATCGTCATCCCGCATTAAGAAGGAGCCTCCTTCCAAGGAGCAGCCTCCTGCTGAGAAGCCCTCCGCGCGCCGCCGAGCGGAGGGGCCCAGGCCCCCGCGGGCCACGGGAGGCGAGTCGCGGCGGCAGGTGCTCCTGCCATGCTGCAGGAGGGAAAGGAAACACACAGACACAATGAGTCGTCGAGTCCCCAGAAAAGATGGGGAAAATATGGGAAGTGGGGGGGGAGACCAAAAAAAACCCGAAATATTGGAAACTATGGGGATTATGTTCATCTGCGTATATTTATTTGTGTGCATCAGGGCCCCTTCAATGATGGACCGTCAGCAGAACGAACGACTCAGGACGACACAGCGGTCCTGGTCGTCTTGTGACGATCCCGAGGCCTGGTGACCCAGACCCCCTCGAGTAATGAAAAAGTCATGACGGGAGGCTTTTCCTAATTTTCGGCCTCCGGGGGCCCTCACTGGCCCTCGGGAGCTTCAACAAAACGACTCGGGATGCAAAGCCGGTCATGGGGAAAGGGTCGAGACCTCTGGTGGTCGACGTTTACGGAAAAATCATGGCGTCGGGTGTCTAGGAGGGGAGGAGGGAGAGAGAGGCCTGGGAATGCCAGGCCTCTCCTCGGGCTTCCCAGACGCGCCCGCAGGCCATCCTTACCTTCCTGGACTTCTTCCAGATCTCGACGCAGCGGCAGGTACCCATCCCCCTTCTTGCACGAAGGAAGGGAGAAGGAGGAGGAGGAGGAGGAGGCGGAGGAAGAGGAGGAGGAGGAGGAGGAGGAGGAGGAGGAGGAGGAGGAGGAGGAGGAGGAGGGGTACGGGGGGGAAGGGATCTTGGAGGTTCTGGGGAGTAGGGGGAGGGTTGCACGGGATGAGAAGGACTAGGGTTGTTTTTTCACCGTTTCTGAAAAGGGTCTTCTGAAAAAGGGAACGGTAAAAAACACAATTGAAAGCGGCCGAAAAAACGGATCCGGCATTGGAACTGGAGCCGGAACTGGCAAATAAACGGCGACGGAATTGGAAACAAAAACGGCGCCCGAATCGGCCAGCAAACGGCAAAATTGGACCCGTAATTAACAAATCAGCACCGTGTCGATTCCAGGGCCCGCTGATGGGAGGAGGAGGGGTGCGGGGGAAAATAATCTTGGAGGTCATGGGGAGTACCCAGACCCCAGACGTAATGATTTTTTCGAGACGTCGGCCCCAGAGGTCTCGACCCATTCCCACTTGGCTGTTTTTGTGTTATGGCGACTTATGATGTTTTATTGTACGTCGGTTTGTGTTTTTTTGGTGTTTTTAGGTATGTGTTCGTGCTTGTTGTTTGCTAGACCTTATTGTGGACCGGTTTCTCATCTCGAGTAAATTTTTGATGAGTTCGAGGCCGGGTCGAGGTTCTCCCCGAGGCGAAAATAGCGACTAGACTTCCGCCATGGTGTTTCTTCATGACGAGAGGTGTGGATAGGACTGGGAGGGGCGTTGCGGGGGGAAAGGCATTTGGAGTTCTGGGGGGGAAGGAGGGAGGAACGTGCGCGGGATGAGAGGGGGGGCTGGGGTCAGCCGGCCCGCCCCCCCCCCCCCTTGGATCGGTTTACCTTGGAAGTTCCAGAGAACGGCAATCCTTGGCGGCGAATGCGAGGGGAAATGACCCAGACTCCCTCGGGTCATGAAAAAATCATGGCCGACTGTTTTTCGTTTCTTGCGGCCTACGCCGGGGCCCTCACCGGGCCTCGGGACCTTCAGAAAACTACTCAGGATGAGAAACCAGTCCCGGGGAATTGGTCGAGAATCCTGAAGGTCGACGTTATGCAAAAATCACGACGTCGGGGGTCTGGTGAGAAGGAGAAGTTCCACAGGGGAAGGTAATCCTCGGCGGCGAGCGCGGGGGAACACGAGAAGGATGAGGCCTTCTCCGAAGGCGGCGGGGTTTCTCGGAAGGCGTCCGATCTTCTGAGAGGCCTCCAGCCCCCTGAGAGGCCTTCGTCGTCCTCGTCCTCGTCCTGGTCTACGCTCTCGTCCTCGTCCTCGTCGTCGTCGTCGTCGTCGTCGCCGCCCTTGGCGTCGTCGTCGTCGTCGCCATCGTCGTCGTCGAGGCCGCCAGGCCGCCGCCGGCGACCCAGGCGAGAAGACGACATCTTCTTGTGAGTGGCCCCTGCCCGCCTGGCTCTCGAGCGCTCGGTCGCATTGGGTGGGGGAGCGCCCTGCGTCGTGCCCCTCCGCCACCCCTCCACGTGTGGGCCCCCTCCTCCCCCCCCTCCTCCTCCTCCTCCTCCTCCCCTCTCCATCCTCCTCCTCCTTCCCTCCCCCTCCTCCCCCCATCTCCTCATCCCCCTCAGTCCTCCCTCTCCTACTCAGCCTTCCCTACTCCTCCTACTCGCTCATCTCCTGGAGAGCGGTGTGGAGCAAGTGGTGAGCGCTTTGCCTTCAAGCAGTGGCGAAGCGTCCTTGGCCGCCTATAGCCCCACCGAACAATGTTCTAAGAACCTTTCGGGGTTCTCACGAAATGTTCTTAGAACATTCTGGCTGGGACTGTTCTTGCTTCAACTCTTAACACATCGGGTTATGTTCTAAGAACATGTGTTCTTGTTGTTAGAACGCTTGGGGGGTTCTAGGAACGCTTCATGGTATGACGATGGGAGTGCTGGGACGGATCGGTCCCTGCTCAAACATGGGGGCAGCGGCCCCCAAGAGAGGGGTAGAGCCATGTGAGCGCTTTGGCTTCCTCCCAGGGTAACGCTCGTGTTCTGGGCCAAACCACCCTGCCCCCCCCCCCCTCAGGCAACGCTGACGATCGTGCTGCGGAAGTGGCTTGGGCATCTCCCTACACATGCTGTGGCGCATAGGGTTGCTGCGCCGGCGGCATGGACGCACCCTGGCGGGTGCAAGCCGCGGCCGCCGTCACTGATATCCTCCTGCCCGCCCCCCCCCCCCCCCCTCTCTCCCTCCCTGGTAACGGCCGTGACCCCGGAGAGAACAACGAAAACGGTCACTTGGAGGCCGATGCTCAGGAGGGGAAGAAGCACACAGACACGATGAATCGTCGACTCCCCAGAAATTATGGGAGAATATGGGAAGTGGTGGGGAAGTCACAAACCCAGAAAATATAGGAACATATGGGGAATCTTCTTGTTTTGTGTGTATTTATCTGCGTGTCCCGGGGCCCCTTCAGATGCTTGCTCAGACGACGACAACGGCACGCAAACTCGCAGCCCCGTCCCCAGGCCCCCGACGTCGTGATTTTTGTCAGAATGTCGGCCCCCAGAGTTCTGGACCCATTCCCTGGGACCAGCTGCTCCTCGTGAGCCGTTTTTCTGACGGTCCCGAGGCCCGAGGCGGAGGGCCGGACGAAAGGGGGGGGGTGGGAAAGGGGGGGTTACAACATTTGCTGCATGCAGCTGGTTTCGGCCTCGCCGAGGGGCCCATTCCTCGATACGGGGGCGCCTCCCGACGCCGGGAGGTGCCAGGAAATTCCGCTACGTGAGCTGATTCCCAAACCCCCCCTTTGCTATCCCCCCCTTTCGCCCGGACCGATACCCAGACCCCCGACGTAATGATTTTTTCGTTACGTCGACCCCAGGGGTCCCGACCCTTTCCTCATGACCGGCTTTGCATCCTGAGTCGTTTTTTGACGCTCCCGAGGCCCGGCGAGGGCCCCCGGAGGCCGAAAATTCAGAAAGTCCTTCCATACTGATTTTTTCGTTACTCGAGGGGGTCTGGGGAGGAGGAGGGCCCCCAGAGGCCGAACATCATGCAACACTTGCGGATTTTTTTGGCTTTTCGTTTGATGGGAGGTTTTGGGTTTTTTTTGTTTGTTTTTGCTTGGTGGGTTTTGTTCTGATTGTTTTCGGGAGTTGCCGCGCACGGACAGGTGGGGGTCTGGGTCTCCTAACCTCGGGCCCGCGAGTCGGGCCCCCGCGTCGCCTGCTCGCTGAACGCGGCTATTGAGCCAAAAATGGCTACGGAGGGGGAGGAAAAAGGAGAGCGAGGAGGAGGAGGAGGAGGAGGAGGAGGGGAGGAGTGGAGGTGGAGGTGGAGGGGGAGAGGAGGAGGAGGAGGAAAAGGAGGAGGAGGAGGAGGAGGAGGAGAAGGGGGAGGAGGAGGAGAAGAGGAGGAAACGGTGGAGGAGGGAGGAGGAAGGAGTGGGAGGAGGAGGCGGAGGAGAGGAGGAGAGGAGGAGCAGGAGGAGCAGGAGGAACAGGAGAACAGGGACGGCGGAGGAGGAGGGAGGGGAGGAGGAGGAGGAGGAGGAGGAGGAGGAGCCCTGGCCGCCCCCCCCCCGCTGCCCTCGCGGGGCCGAGTCCGGCCGACCCCCCCCCCCCAGCCCGGCCGCCTCGCACCGACGTCGCGCGCCCGCCTCGCCTCGCCTCGCCTCGCCTCTGCCCCCGCGGGGCCCGAGCCCCACGACGTTTTCGCCGGCGACGCCGCGGGCCGTTTGCGTTTCGGCTCCGTTCCCAGACCCCCTCGAGTTATGAAAAATTCATGACGGGAGGTTTGGCTTCACTTTCGGCCACCGGGGGCCCTCACCGGGCCTCGGGGGCGTCAAAAAACGACTCAGGATGCAAAGGCGGTCATGGGGAAAGGGTCGGGACCTCTGGGGGTCGACGTCATGGAAAAATCATGACGTCGGGGGTCTGGGTTTGCAGCAGAGACGGTCCTAGGAGGCCACATGCGAGCCCTACCCTGCCCCGCCACCGCACGATCTCTTCTCGGGGGGGGAGGTGGGGTTCACTTCGCTCGGGACCTCCCGAGCGAAGTGGCCCCACCCTCGCTCGCAGTCGTGGGGGGGTAGGGTTCGCATGTGGCCTCCGAGGAGCGAAGACAGAACGAGGAAGACAAAACAAAAACAGGAAACGAAAAGCATTGCCTAGAGCTCGAGCCCTGACCCGCGGCGGGGGAGGGGGGGAGGGTGGTGCCCCCGCGGCGTCTCGAGCGCAGGCCGCCAACGCCGCGGCGCAGATGCTGCTGCCCCTGCCGCCCCCGGAGCTGCTGGACGCGGGCTCCCCTGGGCGTCGCTGCTTGGGGGGGGGCGGGGGCGATGACTGCTGAGGGTCTTCAGTTTTGGTTCCCCCCTTTTCTCTCGGCGGTGAATGAAGGCTGGTCCTAAACCTCCTCCTCCTCCTCCTCATCCTCCTCCTCGGCGGGTACCGCGGAATCAAATAATGAGTTGCCCCCCTCTTGGTGGGGCCCCAGTCCCTCAATGAGGCCTCCGAACGAAGTGTCAGTTACCCACTATGGGGGGGGGGGGGGGGTCGAAAGACCTTTCAGGGTTGAATGGGGTGGGTTCTAAAGACCTTTCAGACAGGTGCCCATCTCGGGCCCTGGAGGCTCCCTTCTGGGCCCTCGGGGGCCTCTTCTGTGCAGCCCTCGCTGCGCCTCCTATTCCTCACGGCCCACTCCTCGCGGAGGCGGCGAGGGATCGGAGGGCGGAGACCGGCGCGGGAAGAGTCGGAGGAGGGACACTGTACCCGTACCGCTATACCCTGGCCTCGTTTTCCCATTGGTTGGCCTCCCGGGAGGCCCTCGTCGCCACCGCTGTCGATTTGCCTCGCAATACTGGTCAGAACGCGCCCTGGGAGAGGTCTGGGGAGTGCTGGCGGCGTCGGTATTGTTTGAGGAGGAGGAGGACCTTTGGTGCGGGCACACGGGGGTCCCCAGACGGTTGAATGCAGGGCAACAGCAGCGGCTCGCGCGCTCGGGTTTGGCATCCCCGCGCCCCCCTAACGCCGCGCACCGAAGGTCACTCTTGCCTGGGGTCTTTCCTGCACGTATACGCAAGCTGGCGGCGAGCCCTGGGGGGAAGTGAGACCGGGTGGGCCTTCTCAGAAGTCTCGGAAGTCCCCCAGCCTTCTGAGAAGTTTCTCCAGCCGTCCCCGAAGATACAGTGAACCTCTCGGAAGGCCGGAGCGCTTCTGAAAAGCCCCGCCGCCTTTGAGAGGGCCTTCTCCTTCTCCATTCCCCCCCCCCTCGCTCGCCAAGGGGTATAGCTGAAAGGGGCATGGAGGAGAAGATGCCTGGAGTCTCTTGCGCAACGCAAGACAACTGGGTCGCCTGCGCCGACCCTGGCGCGCAAGCTGCCCGCGTAAGGTCGCGCGTCAGCGCCCTCGTTTCCGCTGCAGCGTGCCGCGCCGGTGGCTCGCGTGAGCCGCCGCGTAAGGCCGCTGTGCCACCTCGCGTGAGACAAGACCCCCGACGTCATGATTTGGTGGTTTCATACGACCCTCCGAGGTCTCGACTCATTCCCCTGGGCCAGTTTTTCATGCTCAGTCGGTTTGGGCGGTCCCGAGAGCCTGTCGCTGTGTCATCTCTTGTAAGACCAGATTTTGCTCGTCGCTCTCTTTTCCCCAGCCTCCCGTGATTCCCTCCCCATGCGCTGGGGCCATCCACACACGCATTCGGAACGAAAA
>CAUYUJ010020821.1:133133-149524 GCA_963575745.1 Prorocentrum cordatum | reverse complement strand
CCCCGGGCCAGAAGTCCGCTCGAGAGCGGTCCCTGGGCCTCTCAGGGTCCTTCCAGAGAAGTTCCTCCGAGCCGCGCCAGGCCGCGGCGACGAGACAGCCGAGGCAAGGGCACCGTCGGTGTCGCCGTCTCCTCCGCGCCGCCAGGTCTGGGCTGGGCAGACGCCCTCCGCGCCAGGGCTCGACGAAGCTCGACGGACGCCCCGGCCCCGGAGTCCTGACCCCCGCGGGCCGTGGTAGACTGGGCTCGGCCTCGGCCGCGGCCTTGGCTCTGGCGCGAGAGCGCGAGGTGCAGCGCGACCCCACCTCGTCCCCTTCACCTCCTGAAGGTGCAGACCTTTCCCTGTCCATCCTTGGTGTGCGAGGCGCTCCTGATGCTTGCCGTTGTCTCGCGCTGCGCTATGGTGGACCAGTCGGATCAGGCTGTCCTGGGGACGAAAGTGTTGGGGGACACGGCGCTGCAGCACCCCGCCGTTGCTGCCTGGCGTGCGCCCCTTCGGGCCAGGGCGCCGGCATGCGCAGGGGCTCCTCCCTCGTCCTCCACGGGCTCGCCAAGACCTCCGATTCCAGGTCTCTAGGCCTCTTAGATGGGGTCCGAGTGGATGGGGTCGGAGCATTGCGCCGCATCGCCGATGCATCGCCGATGCGGCTCGATGTGGAGCCCGACTTGCTTCACGTTGACGTCGCCGATGCATCGCCGAAGTCGGCGATGCGGCGCGATCCTTCGACCCCATCTGTTCCGACCCCATGTAGGAGGCCTCTAAGGTCACTGCTGCCCCTCCCTGAGCCAGTACCCCCTTTTTTGGCTCCCCTCGAGGGGAGCGAGGGAGAAAATTGAAGTGGGAAGGAGAGGGAGGGAGCACACGGGAATGTGCTGGTGGAGGCTCAAAGCCCCCCTCTCCCTGCACACCTGCGCCCACCAGAGAGGGCCACCTCGGCACATGGAGGCGCACCCACCCCTCACCGCTGCACCTGTCTGCAAGACTTCGTCTGTCTGGGCCAGCGCTTTGGGGATGGGGGGGAGGCGAGAAGCGGCGGCATGAGCCTTCTCCTGGGTTTTTCTCCTCCATGCAGGGAGGCGGAATCGAGAAGGGAGGGGGCAGAGCGCTGGCCTTAAGTCGGGCGTGTCCCCCTACAGGGGGATTTTCGACGAAAAATAGAAAATACCCCCAAAATAATCAAAAAATAGTAAAAAAATAGTCTGGGGACGATTTTGTTTTAGTATTTTTGACCATTTTGGGGTATTTTGGGGGGTATTTTTGATTTTTCGTCAAAAATCCCCCTGTAGGGGGACAGGCCCGACTTAACGCTAGCCCGCTCGCCGGTTGCACCGTGGTTCGCCAGGGACGCGGAGCAGCGACCACGCGCGTGCCGTCTTGTCCAGAGCGGCTTGCTCCTCCGCCTCCTGCCCCTCCCCCTCCTCCTCCTCCTCCTCCTCCTCCTCCTCCACCTCTTCCTCCTCCTCCTCCTCCTCCTCCTCCTTCTCCACCTCCTTCTCCACCTCTTCCTCCTCCTCCTCCTCCTCCTCTTCCTCCCCTCACCTCCTCGCTCCTCCCCCCCCCCTCCTCCTCCTCCTCCTCCTCCTCCTCCTCCTCCTCCTCCTCCTCCTCCTCCTCCTCCTCCACCCAAACGGTAGCACGCTGGTGGGGTCGTCTGGCCAGCGCTCGGCGGCGACCTGGCCCAGGGGGCAGGCAGCGGGCCCAGCTCGGGCAGGGCTGGGACGAGGATGAATCCGCTCCAGAGCGTATCCGCTCCAGAGCGTTCCAGAGCCCTCTCAGAGCCAGAACGCTTTGAGAAGGCCGCGGCGCCCGCGACATCTTCCAGAGTCGCTGGCTCTCAGAGATTCCCGATTGATCTTCACCCGAATTTATCTTCGTCCTGGCTTCGTCTTAGCAGCCGCGCACCGCCAGATGAACGTGGCGAAGGAGTACGCCGCGGACAAGAACGAGACCAAGTGGCTGAAGTCGGAGAGCACCGACCGGTACACGATGGACCCCGAGGTGCGCCGGTTCTACGAGCAGAACAGCGAGCGCCAGGCCCCAGCCCGTCGGATCTGCTTCCCTCCGTCGGGGGCCCCCGAACGGTGTGGTGACCACACCGTTTGGAGAGTCGGTGGGGATTCGGGGTCAGCACACGGCTTTGGGACTCGGGTCGTCCGCCGAGGATGTCACGGGCGACTGGGGCCTCCGATGTCCGAAGGCCGAGCGGTGACGGACCGCGCGGTGAGGTCTCTTGGGATGTCGAGGTCGCCGCACGGTCTGTCACCACTGTCTTGGGGTCCCCGACCCAGGCAGGCCCAGAAATAGATCAAATTACTCGGTCGGAGCGCTCCGGAGCGCTCTCAGGTCGCTCCGGGGCGCTCTGAAACGGCCGATGTTGCGCCCGGTGCATCTTCCAAGTTTGCCTGCTCTCAGAAACTTCCGAGCTCGTCCTCACCCGGGCTCGTCCTCATCCTGCCTCCGTCCTCCCTCTTCCCCCGCCCGCGTCCTCCACGCCCCCTCCCGCCTCTCTCCCTCCCTCCAGCAGAGGGGGAGGAGGCGGAGGGAGAGGAGGAGGGAGAGAAGGAGGAGGAGGAGGAGGAGGAGGAGGAGGAGGAGGAGGAGGAGGAGGAGGAGGAGGAGGAGGAGGAGGGGGAAGAGGAGGAGGAGGAGGAGGAGGAGAGGAGGAGGAGAGGAGGAGGAGGAGGAGCAGGATGAGGATGAGGAATGAGGATTGATGATGAGATCAGGATGAGGCTAATGATGAGGAGTGAGTGATGAGGCTTAAGTATGAGGATGAGGATGAGGATGAGGATTTTTTGAAAGGATGATGATGATGGATGATGATGATGATGATGATGATGATGATGATGATGATGATGATGATGATGATGATGATGATGATGATGATATGCATGATGATGATGAGGATGATGAGGATATGAGGAATGATGAGGAATGAATGATGATGATGAGGATGATGATGATGATGATGATGGTGATGAATATTTATCGGTGATGATGCTTGATGATGATGATGAGGAGGAGGAGGAGGAGGAGGAGGAGGAGGAGGAGGGTGGAAGGTTGGGGCCTGGGCGGTTTTTGGCCGCCAGGCCAGGCGGGATGCAAAGGCTCGCCTTCGAGCTTGGAGCTCCCTCCGGGGACCCCAGGCGGCCCCGCGGGGCACGACGCTTCCTCCCGCCGGCGTCGTCGTCGTCGTCGTCGTCGTCGTCGTCGTCGTCGTCGTCCTCGTCCTCGTCGTCGTCGTCGTCGTCGTCGTCGTCGTCGTCGTCGTCGCCCAGGGCAGGTCGGCTCTCCTCCCTCCCTCCCCCTCCTCCCCTGTCCCCGTCTCCCTACCTCCCTGCCTCCCTCCTCGTCCTGCCGGGCCCGGCTGGGAGAAGTTGGGATGGGGTGGGCTGGAAGGGACCTCCGCTCCCTCAGAGTCTGCTTGTCGTTCTCGTGCCCTCGGCGCTCCCAGGGGCCTTCTGCTTCGGGGGTTCGGCTGCTTCTGCCTTGCCCTAGGTCTCCGGAGGTTCTCTGGGGGCTTTCTGGTGGCTTGCTTTCGCCTCCTGGGGGGCTGGTGGGAGGATGCCGGGAAGTTGTTGGAAATGGTAATTCTCAGCAATGTTGCCGCAATAAGCTCCCCATAGGCTTTCAAGAAGCCCACAGGAGGCCCCAAGGAGGCCGCAAGAAGCTCCCCCAAGAGGCCCTCCAGAAACCTCCACGAGGACCACCCAAGAGGCCACAAGAGGCTTCCAACAGGCCTCAGATCGACAACACATCTATCCCGAAGGGCATTCAAACACCCTCTTCGCACGGCATGGTCTGGACGGAAGTGTTGCGACGTTTGGCACCTGATAAGTTGGAGGGCGATGCCCTCCCCGAAGGGGACACATCTATTTTGGAAGAACTGGTCTGCTTAACCGCCTACGCCCAGAGAGCTGGTGGGACTAGGCCAAAGACCACATACGACGGACCTGAGAGATGCCGCGATTCAGGATGAGGAGCATGGTGCAGGGTATGATGGTGGTGCTCATTCTGGTGATGGAGCGGGGATGGGGAAACATGGCGATGATGATGCTGCTGCTGATGCTGATGCTGATGCTGCTGCTACTGATGATGGTGATCATGATGAGGATTATTATGATGATGCTGATGATGACGATGCTGGTGCTGACGACGACAATGACGATGATGACGATGCTGCTGATGCTGCTGCTGATGATGATGATGATGATGATGATGAGGATGATGAGGATGATGATGATGATGCTGATGCTGATAGTGCTGAAGATGACGATGATTATGCTGATAATGCTGATGCTGATGCTGCTGATGATGCTGATTCTGATGATGCTGGTGATGATGTTGCTGATGATGATGCTGCTGATGATGATGGCGATGCTGATGCTGATTATGATAACGATGATGCAGATGATGCTGATGGCGACGATGATGAGGATGCTGATGGTGATGCTCATGATGACGATCATGACTATGATGATGATGATGGTGATGATGTTGATGTTGATTATGATGATGATGCTGATGATAATGCTGACGATGATTATGGTGATGATGCTGCCGATGCTGATGTTTATGCTGCTGCTGATGATGCTGATGATGCTGATGATGATGCTGATGACGATGATGATGATGATGAAGATGCTGCTGATGAGCTGTGCTGATGATGCTGCTGCTGCTGCTGCTGATGATGATGATGATGATGATGATGATGATGATGATGATGATGATGATGTGATGACGACTATGTGGGGGAGGATTGGGATGAGGAAGAGCAGGAATATGATATGATACTCCATCACCATTTTCCCCGAAGAGCCGCGAGGACGATCTCAACCATGTCAAGGCCACAGAACTGCTGATGATAGACATCTGCGATTTCGCCAGGAGTGCCCTCCACGTGATAAAGAGGAGGACGAGGAGTAGTATAGATCTGTCTACGTAGCTGAAGTGTCATGGTATCCGTGGACATCATGGACGGCGACTTACCATATCGGGAAGAGGCTCAAGAGTTGTGATGCACTTTCACCCTAGATTTCAATCGCTTCGCTCATTCCGCTGGCCCATCTTGTCGCGTCCCTGCTAATTATAAGTATACATATACATCTCAAGTGTTCGTGTGGAGTGCGGAGCCGCAGGGAGGTCATCCAGGTCTTTTTGAGGCGTGGCATTCGGCACGCTGATAGCGGCCTCCAGAGGTCGGAGATTTTCTCTTGGACTGGCTGTTCATCCCGAGTTGTTTTGTGACGGTCCCAGGGCTTGTTGAGGTACCAATGGGGTGGGCGTGCTCTTGTCGAGCGAGACGGATTAGAATGAGGAAGCGGAGGATGAGGAGAAGGAGGAAGCTGGTCGATGGTTTTTTAGGCACCTCTGAAATTGGGTCGTCGACAAGACGTCTCTCTGGGAGACGTCGTGGGGTTTCTTGGGAGGCCTCTTGGGAGCCTCTTGGGGGCTTCTTGGGCTTTTTTTGGGGGGCCTCTGGGAGCTTCTTGGGGCCCTGCTGGCGGTCTCGTGAGCGATTTCGCCGGAAAGGGCCAGACATGGCGTCTCGGAGTACAGCTCTTGGGGTCTTTTTGGAGCCTCTGGAGCCGTCTTGCGGAGCCTTGTGGGCTGTCTTTTAGCGCTCTGGGGCCGTCTTGGGCTCATCTTGGGGGCACGTTGGGCCGTCGTTGGGCGTTTTTTGAGGCCTCCTTGGGCGCTGTGAAACCTCAGAAGTCGTATGTGCGAAGCACAATTTACATTTTCCGAGGGGAATGGGGCGATTTGTGCTTCTTGGGGCCCTCACGGAAGGCTTCTTGAGGGTCTCTCCTTGGCTTTTTGGCGGCCTCTGGGGCTGTCTGGAGGCCATCTTGGGCGTCTTGGAACGGTCTTTCGGCGACTCGGTGCCTCTTGTGCCGTTGGGGGTTCCGGAGCGCTCTGGGGGACCTTGCGGGGACCTTGCCCGGAGTTTGCCGGGAGCCTCCTGGGTTTCGGCCATGGACTTGTCGTTCCGGGACTCCCAAGGGCCGCCATGCGCGGGCGAATTAGACATTGTAGATGTGTACCTGGCGATCTTAGCATTCATTGGGCCCGCGAATGATAGACGCTTTGCGTAACCCTAACAGTCCATCCAGAAACGATGCCCAGGCGAGTTGCCCTGATCAGGGATGTCATACCTCAAGAGGGAGAGGATAGAGCAGGAATCGGACGAGGAGGATGAGGATGATGATGAGGAGGAGGAGGAGCAGGAGGAGGAGGAGGTGGAGGAGGAGGAGGAGGAGGACGATGAGTAAGGAGAGGGGGAGGGGGAGGGAGAGGAGGGACGCGGAAGGAGGAGGATGAGTAGGCGGATGAGGAGGAGGAGGCCTCTTGGGGCTTCTTGGGCACCTTTTGGGGCCCTCTTGGGGCGCTCTTTGGAGCCTCGGGGACCATCTTAGGGCCATCTTGGAGGTGATCGATCAAATGAGGGGGGCTTCTGAATTTTGCCCCCCTCCTCCTCCTCCTCCTCCTCCTCCTTCTCCTCCTCCTCCTCCTCCTCCTCCTCCTCCTCCTCCTCTCAAAAGGCCAACATGTGGCCAAAACCATGGAACAACCAATGATTTTGGCTCCCTCGCTGAGGCCATCTTGGGCTCCAACGCCACGCGAAAGGCCCCCTCCAGGTCCAGCGGTAGGGGGTAGGGGGAGGGGTGAACCCATCCCCGAAGGGAAGAACGGGGGTTGGAATATGAAACGCTCTAAACCACTCATGCCCGAAATTGTTGGTGGGACTAGTATGTGGTAAGTCCATAGGCCCTGGTGCAGGACGAGGGGGATAATCCAGTCCAGGCGAGTCGGGTCTAAAGGATGCCAGGGCGGCATTTACATTCCGATTGGTAGAGAAGCCCTCGGGAGGCGCGCGCAATAGTTTCCAGACTTGGATCGTTTTGATGTCTCCTGGTACCGCGACGCTGGGTCAGGCAGGCTCGAATCTGCTGCACTGCGCGAAGTGCACCGCAGACGGGATCGTAAGAGTGCGCGCTGACATGGCGGGCGTCTCCAGGCTCGCACTGTTGTGCTTTGTGGCCGGCGCTCTGGGCATGAGGCGAAGGTGGGCATCAGCGCTGTCAGGCGGACCGCATCTGTGCCTCAGGTCGCAGGTCTCCGCGACATCCTGTGCTCGATTCCCGATTGCGTTTCCACCCCGACCGAGTGAAGCCAGTGCAGAGCAGACCGCTTGCGCACCTCGCCGGCGCCTCTAGCCTGCGTGCGGCTGCGAGAGACCTCGTGGCACGCGCGCCTGCTGCCCCGAGTGCAAGTCCAACGTGGCGCCTGCGGAGACAGAGCTGCCGACGCTGGAGGCGGAGGAAGGGTCAGAGATGTCCTCCAGCAGGGGAAGGAGGAGGCGGCGACGGAGGTGGAGGAGGAGTAGGGAACGTGTCAGTGGCCAATACGTTCAGAGCCTGAGGGAGAAGGGCCGCTGCCATTTCGGTCCAGGCGTGGCTCGGAACCGCATTCTCACACTTCCGCCCGTCCGCCTACTTCTTCGCAGAGGGGCCATGAAGCTCAACATCGCCAACCCGACGACGGGAATGCAGAAGCTGATCGAGGTTGACGATGACAAGAAGCTGCTGCCCTTCTTCGACAAGCGCATGTCCGTCGAGGTGGCGGGCGACACTCTGGGCGACGAGTTCAAGGGCTACGTCTTCAAGATCTCTGGCGGTAATTTCTGGGGGACGCCAAGCATACACGCACGCCAATTTGGCCAAGCCAGCCTTTGGCACACGACGGGTGTATACGCCTTCAGGCAGGCCTATGACGAGGATAAGTCGCTCTACAGAGTTCGGACATTTCTCAGAGCGTTCTGGATCGCTTTGAAAAGCCTGCGGCGCCCGATATATCCTCCAGATCCGCTGGCTCGCAGATATTCCCGATTCATTGTCATCCGACCTTTCTTTTCACCCCGTCTTCTTCTGACGCATTTGAGGCCAGGCCGTGAAGGCGCTTGCCCCAGTATGAGGCCTTGGATCGGCCTGTCCAGGACCTGAGAGGCTTACAAGTATGCACCACCACCGCCTCCCTCAACCCCTCCCTCTCCCAAGGAAGAGGAGAGGAAGACGAGGCTGAAGGATGGACTTGGGGATGAAGGTGGTGGTGGTGTATCCTCTTGGCGCTCGCAGGATCGGCGCCAGCGGGTGGGCCACTGGGCGTCTACGAGGCTCTCCAGAGGTTCCCAGAGGGCTCCGCAGGTCTCCCTCGGCCTGGGGAGGACCCGAAGGAGAGGCGAAAACGTCACAGACTTGGATCCTCTCGGCCCTCGTGCGGCTGGCCCCAGGCAACGATAAGCAGGGCTTCCCGATGAAGCAGGGCATCCTCTGCAACCATCGCGTGCGCCTCCTGTTCAAGAAGGGCGCGCGGGGACTCCTATCGATCCCCCGCCATTGCGTCCCCCCGTCCCCCCCTCCCTCGTGGGGGACGAGCGGTGATGATGATGCTGCTGCTGATGATGATGATGCTGATGATGACGATGATGATGATGATGATGATGATGATGATGATGATGATGATGATGATGATGATGATGATGATGATGATGATGATGATGGCGATTCTGATGATGATGATGACGATGATTATGATGATGCTGATGATGAGGATGATGCTGCTGATGATGCTGATGATGATGATGATGATGATGGTGGTGGTGGTGGTGGTGATGATGCTGATGATGATGATGATGGTGGTGGTGATGATGAGGATGGTGCTGATGATGATGCTGCTGATGATGATGATGCTGCTGCTGCTGATGATGATGATGATGATGATGATGAGGAGGAGGAGGAGGAGGAGGAGGAGGAGGAGGATGAGGATTTGGAGGAGGAGGAGGAGGAGGACGATGAGGAGGAGGAGGAAGAGGAGGGGAACGAGGGAGGGAGTGACGGATGGGGGGCGAGGGTGGATGCTTCCTCGCTCCTCGTCCGCCTGCTCCTCTTGCTCCTGCTGCTGCTGCTGCTCCTCCTCACTACCATCGGACAGTCCAAACCAATTGTAGCCAGTCCAACTAGCCAGGGGTCTTGCTTGGAGTCCAGGTCGGCTATGCCACGCGTCTGCGGATAGAGAACACATCAGCGCAATGGGAATGGATCGAAGGGAGGCAGCCATGACGCGAGCGCACTTTGCTTGCCTCTCTTTTCTCTACCCTCGTCTCTTCAATATCGGGGAGGGTGGAGGGTCGTGCGCTGAACGGCGCCGCCGTGGTCGTCGTCGTCGTCGTCCTCGTCGCCGTCGTGGTCGTCCTCGTCGTCGTCGTCGTCGTCGTCGTCGTCGTCGTCGTCGTCGTCGTCGTGTGTTTCGTTGTTGCCATCGCCTTCGTGGCCGTCGTCGTCACCGTCGTCGTCGTGGCCGTCGACGTTGACGTCGCTGCTGTCGCTCTCGCTGTCGCGATCGCTGTGGCGAGGGCTCCCGAAGGCATGTCCTGCTACCGCGAGCGCCGCGCTGGCTGCCGCAAGCGCAAGTCCGTCCGCGGCTGCGTGGTGGGCCCCGACCTGGCCGTCCTCGCGCTCACGCTGGCGACTGCTGCGACGACGACGACGACGACGACGACGACGTCGATGACAGCGACGGCGACGACGACGACATCGACAGCGACGGCGACAACGACGAAGACGACGATGACGACAACGACGACGACGACGACAGCGACGAAAGCGACGACGACGACAACGATGAGGGCGACGACGACGACGACGACAGCGAGGACAGCGACGACGGCGACGACGAGGGCCACGACGACGACGTCGACGAGGGTGGCGGCGACGGTGACAACGGCGGCCACGACGAGCACGACCACTGCGAGGTTGGCGACGACCGTCATGGCCATGATGATGACGACGATGACGGCCACCTCGACGGCGGCTGTGAGGGTGCGGGCGACGACCACGGCGGCGGCGAGGACGACGAGTAGGCCCACGGTTTGAAGGATTCGTGAAAGCTGCGGGGTTTCACAGGGGAACGGGGTCATCGTCCTTGCGCTCGCGCCGGTGACTGCTGTCGACGTCCAGAAATTCGGAGGGAAGGAGGGCGATGGGGGAGGAGGAGGAGGAGGAGGACCAGTGTAAACCCATGACTCATCAACGATGTTGGAATAAACCCTCCCTTAGAGCTTCCTCTTCATAGGCCCCATACAGGGGTTGATGTCCACTGATGGAACTGCCTCGTTGAGAGACAACCGTTTGAAGACCCTGAAACACGCCAAAGCACCATTCTCAGGACTCCGACGCTACGGACCAACCTGACTGTTGCGTCTTGATAATCCTGAGTCGTACCAGAACGCGGTTCCTCGTTTTCCAACATCGCAAACGTAACTGTTGCACCCTCACAATCCAGAATGTTTAGAGAACGCCATTTCTGGTACGTTGACCATGGGAATCCGTTAAACTCTTGCACATTTTTAAGACGAATGTGCGCGGCGCCAAGGCGAGAACCACATTTTGAAAACGAACCGCCCTCGATCCGTCAAACCGTTGCAATTTTACAGGACGAATGTGCGTGGTGCTCAGGCGAGGGCCACATTTTGAAAACAAGCCGCTCTCAATCCGTGAAGCTCTGGCGAATCTGTAAGACGAGAGTGCGCGGCGCTAAGGCGAGCACAACATTTTGAAAACCACCCGCCCTCCATTCGTGAAGCTGTTGCACATTTTGAAGATTCAAGGCAAATGGTGAGGAGATCTCAGGCGAAACGCCCGGCCCGCCCTTTCGACCGGTGCGAAAGATAGGGGTTATTTATAAGGAAAAGAATGGAGGAGGAGGCGGAGGAGGAGGAGGAGGAGGAGGAGGAGGAGGGGGAGGAGGAGGAGGAGGAGGTGGAGAGGGGGCGGAGGAGGAGGAGGAGGGCGGAGGAGGAGGAGGCGGGGGATGAGGAGGTAGGCGGAGGCAGAGGCAGAGGCGGAGCGAGGCGGAGGAGGAGGGAGGAGGAGGAGGAGGAAGAGGAGGAGAAGAGGAGGAGGGGGAGGAGGAACAGGAGTGCGAAGAGGAGGAGGAGGATGAGTGAGAAGGGTAAGGAGAGGTGTGAGGCGGGGGAGGAGAAAGGAGGAGGAGGAGGAGGAGGTGTAGGAGGAGGCGGCTGAGCGGCTGGAGAGGAGGAGAAGGAGATGAGAGGAGCGGAGGAGGAGGAGGAAGAAGAGAGGATGATGAGGAGGAGGGTAGGAGGAGGAGGAGGAGAGGAGGCGGGGAGTAGGAGAAGAAACGGAGGCGAATGCGAGTAGGAGAGGAGATCAGATGATGCCTCTGATGATGATATGATGATGATGCTGATGATTGATGATGACGGATGATGATGTATGACTGATGATGATGATGAATGTGATGCGGAGGAGGAGGATGAGGATGAGGATGAGGATGATGAGGAGGATGAGGAGGAGAAGGAGGATTATGCTGATGATGCTGATCATGCTCATGGTGATGATGATGCCTCTGATGATGATGATGATGATGATGATGATGATGATGATGATGATGATGATGATTATGCTGATGAAGATGATGCTGCTGATGATGATGCTGATGATGCTGATTCTGATGGTTATGATGATGCTGATTATGATGCTGCTGCTGATGCTGATGATTACGATGATGATGCTGATGATGATGCTGATTATGCTGATGAAGATGATGATGCTGCTGCTGATGATTCTGCTGCTGATGATGCTGCTGCTGATGGCGATGCTGATGGCTGATGATGATGTTGCTGATAAGGATGATGCTGATGATGCTGATGATGATGCTGACGATGCTGATTATGCTGGTAATGCTTAGGATGAGGATCAGGATGAGGATCAGGATGATGATGATGATGATGATGATGATGATGATGATGATGATGATGATGATGATGAGGATGAGGACGATGATGATGATGATGATGATGATGATGATGATGATGCTGATGAGGATGAGGATGATGTTGTTGATTATGATGACGATGGCGACGATGATGATGGTGCTGCTGATGATGATGCTGACGCTGATGCTGATGCTGCTGATGATGATGATGATGACGATGACGATGATGATGATGATGATGATGATGATGATGATGATGATGATGATGATGATGATGATTAAGATGATGATGATGATGATTGATGATGATGATGCTGATGCTGATGATTGATGCTGCTGCTGGCGCATGATGAAGATGATGATGATGATGATGATGATGCTGATGTGATGTGATGCTGCTGATGATGATGATGATGATGATGATGATGAGGATGATGACGAGGTGATGATGATGACTGATGATGATGATGATGATGATGATGATGATGATGATGATGATGATGATGATGATGATGATGATGATGATGATGATGATGATGATGATGATGATGATGATAACGATGATGCGACTGATGATGATTGATGATGAGGAGGAGGATTTTGAGGAGGAGGAGGCGGATGAGGAAGAAGAGGAGGCGGAGGAGGAGGAGGAGGTGGAGGAGGAGGGGGAGGAGGAGGAGGAGGATGATGAGAAAGAGGAGGAGGAGGAGGAGGAGGAGGAGGAGGAGGAGGCGGAGAAGGAGAAGGCTCGGCTCGGCTCCTCTGCGCAGCGTGATCCTCTGTCCGGCGAGAATCTCAGGCAGACCTGGCAATTACAAATAACCACACTTTGATGGACGCCTCGCAGCCTGCCGGGGGAGGAAGGAGGGGGAGGGGGAAAGGGGGCGAAAAAGAGGGAAGAGGGGGGAGAGAGGGCCCGGCCAGCTGCCGACTGCGCCCGCGCCGCTGCGGCGGACCCGCCGGAGGCCGCCATGCGGGGCGGGCTGGCCGCTCACTCTGGAACGAAACATGGAATGACGCGTGTGCGTGCACATGGAAGATACGGATACGTGTTGTTAAAAACACTGCTTCTTGCCACGCCCCAGCAACGACGAGGACGAAAGGGGGACGACAGCAGGAGGGGGGGAACGACGGGCAACAGCAGCAGCCGCGGAAGAGAGGCGAGGAAGGCGAGGAGAAGGCAGGCAAGCAGCGGAGGGGGGCGCAGCATTCATGGAAAACGCAAATGATTCTGTCATGCCTGAGATGTCAGACGCGGCTGGAATCACTGCTTGTCCATTCCAAGCAGGGTCAGGAGCTCCTGCGCCCGCTTCTCGAGCGAGCCCTTGGGTGCCTGGCCGTACATGCGTTTGGCCTGCTTCTTCGTGTAGATGGCAGCGATCGCGGCGCAGACGTGTGCCTCCATCTCCTCGTGGCCGGGGCCGCTCAAACGGAAGTATAGCTTTTTCACAGTATCGTCATACGCCTTGTTCAGCTGGCAGCAGGGAACGACGGCCTGCAACGCCTCTGCGGACGGGCCCGGCTCTGACGGCGGCGGAAACTTCTCGAGGAACTCTGCGAAGGCTTTCTTACACGGCTCCGGGCAGGCCGCGTTCCCGAGCAACACCATCAGCATGGCGACGAAGCACGGCGGATCAGGACCGCCTTCGCCGTGCCCCGACCTCCCCCTGGTGCGGTCTGCATGCTTCGTGGTCTGGGTCGCCACAGCCTGCGCGATATCGATGGTGACGTCGCACAGGAAGCACACGAAGGTGACGCCCATGACGGCCCTCATCTCCTGCGCGTTCTTCAGACCAAGCTTCGTCATGACTGCAATGAGCTCCCGGATCAGAGCTGGCTCGTCGTCTCCCCCGCCAGCTCTCTTCTTGGCCTTCGGCTCCGTATCCTGGCCGAGGAAGACCCTCCACGCGTCCGCCATGCTATTCTGGACACTCGAAACCGAACCAAAAATCCTCCGGAAGATGAGCTTGCAAATGAAAGAAATACGAGTCTTGATCCAAAAATCGACGGTCATCTTCGCAAAGTGGGCATGCAATGGGAAACGACAGTGGGATGACCTCTCGGACCGTGTTGGATCCCTTCGCCCACGCCTCCCTGCAGAAACCACGACGAAGGCTCGCTTGAAGATGATCCTGTGTGATACGTTTTGTGGCATGTACAGCACGACAACTGATACATTGATTAGTACGTGTAAGTACGTGTGCCAACCAGTGTATACCATGCCCCCCTTGTCTACTCTGTAATTGATGTACACGTAAACCTTTTGCTGTTGTGAATGATGGCTTGCACACATTCCCACACACATCCACAATACCACATACATGTTGCACGTCACTATCTGGAAGATCACAGACTGGTTGAGGAGGAAGAACATATTCAGGAGGAGGCACAGCCGCAGACGAGAAACGTGAGCCGATAATGCCCGCATCCGCCAAGAGGAACGCATCTCTGATCCCGCTGTCCGTGAACAGCCAGAGAGGGTACTGCACAGCATCGGCAATGTCTTCGGAGCCTGTGATGTCCGCCAGAGCAGCCAGATCGTCTGCGATTTGCAACGCCCAGCGGTGTGCGCTAGGGAGCAAACGGCCGGCAGCGGAAAGCACAGGCTTCTTATCCTCCTCGAGAGTGCCGTACAAGACGGCCAGCACCAACACATTGTCAGAGGGGTTCTGGACCATCGACTGCATCCATCGTAGCCGTCGCACTCGCAATTCCACTTCATGATGCTGATGCTGATGCTGCTGCTGCTGATGCTGCTACTGATGCTGATGATGGTGCTGCTGCTGATGATGATGCTGCTGATTATGCTGATGATGCTGCTGATGCTGATGCGGATAATGATGATGATGATGATGTGTATGCTGCTGCTGATGATGATGATGCTGCTGCTGCTGATGCTGCTGATGACTATGATGCTGATGATGCTGATGGTGATGATGATGATGCTGATGATGATGATGATGATGCTGATGCTGATGCTGATGCTGATGCTGATGATGATGATGATGATGATGCTGCTGATGATGCTGATGACGACGATGCTGATGACGATGATGCTGATGATGATGATGCTGATGGTGATGCTGATAGATGATGATGAGTATGCTGATTATGATGATGCTGATGATGCTGATGCTGATGCTGATGTTGATGCTGATGCTGCTGCTGCTGATGATGATGATGATGATGCTGATGCTGATGCTGATGCTGATGTTGCTGATGATGATGATGATGATGATGCTGGTGATGATGCTGATGACGACGATGATGATGATGATGATGATGATGATGATGATGATGCTGATGCTGATGCTGATGCTGATGCTGATGCTGCTGCTGCTGATGATGATGATGATGATGATGATGATGACGACGACGATGAGGATGAGGACGGGGATGAGGATGCGGAGGATGAGGAGGAGGAGGCGGAGTAGGAGGCGGAGGATGAGGAGGAGGAGGAGGAGGAGGAGGAGGAGGAGGAGGAGGAGGAGGAGGGGAGGAGGATGAGGATGATGGATGAAGATGGGATGAGGATGAGGATGAGGATGCGGAGGAGAGGAGGAGGAGGAGGAGGAGGAGGAGGAGGAGGAGGAGGAGGAGGAGGAGGAGTAGGAGGAGAGGGGGGGAGGAGGGGGAGGGGATGACCAGGCCGATGATACTGATGCTGATACTGATGCTGATGCTGCTTCTGATGATGATGCTGATGCTGATGATGTCGATGATGATGCTGCTGCTGATATTGATGATGCTGATGCTGATTGTGATGATGATGCTGATGCTGATTGTGATGATGATGATGCTGATGACGATGATGCTGTGCTGATGCTGATGATGACGATGATGCTGCTGCTGCTGATGATGATGATGATGCTGATGATGATGCTGATGATGATGATGATGATGATGATGATGCTGGTGATGATGATGATGGGGAGGAGGAGGAGGAGGAGGAGGAGGAGGGCGGATGAGGAGGAGGAGGAGGAGGAGGATGAGGAGGACTAGGAGGAGGAGGAGAAGGAGGAGGAGGAGGAGGAGGAGGGGGAGGCGGAGGAGGAGGAGGAGGAGGAAGAGGATGAGGAAGAGGAGGAGGAGGAGGAATACTACTAACAATATCATACGAATAATAATAATAATAATAATATGAAGAATAACACCACTAGTAATAGTAATAATACTAATACTAATAACAAGAAGGATGCTAACACTCATACAACTACTAATAAGCATATGAAGACTAATAAGACTAACAATACTACTAGGAATACGAATGCTAATAAACATATAAAGAAGAATCCTACAACTAATAATACGACGACTAGGAATAATACTAATAATACGAAGAAGACTGCTAAGACTAATAATAATAATAACAATCATAAGGATACTACGAGTACTAATACGACGAAAAATAAGGCTAAGGCGAATGATACTACTAGTATTCATAATGATATTAGTAATACTACTAATACTCATAATAACAATAGTATTCGTAGTCGTAGTAGTAGTAGTAGTAGTAGTAGTAGTAGTAGTAGTAGTAGTAGTAGTAGTAGTAGTAGTAGTAGTAGTAGTAGTAGGTAGTAGGTAGTAGTTAGTAG
>CAUYUJ010020821.1:108133-125633 GCA_963575745.1 Prorocentrum cordatum | reverse complement strand
GTCAGCTGCATGCAGCTGATTCCCTACCCCCCTTTTTATGTCCCCCCGTTTCGTCCGACCCGAGTAAACGTGTTGACGCGGTGACGACCCTCAGGGCGGCGTGAAAGGTTGAACGCCGCCAGTGGTCAGAGTCGGCCGACATCGAACGATCTGCGCCGTCGGACAGCGCCGACGTCGTGTTGGGGGGTACCTCTGACCAAAACCACGGTCGCCCGCGCTGGCACGTCACGCTCATCTGCGTGGGCTATGTCGGCTCTGACAGCCCAGCACTGGCGTGTCGAGTGAAAACACAGGTTCTGAGTCTTAGCCGCTTACCTTGAACGGGGGTAGCCTCCTCCGATGGGAGCCAGCCTCGCCGCGTCGGCGCACCGCGCTGGGGGCGCGTCGCCTTCGGTGCGCGGCGCCTTCAGCGCGCGGTGCTTGCCAGCTACGGGGGTCGGCTTGGGGCTGTCGGCAGGGGCGGCGCCCCCACGACAGGATGTTTAATGAAGCGTTTGGGTCTACCGGCCCCCAGATCTGCGCGGGCTTCCCTCTCCTGTTGCCCTTGCTCTTGCCTTGCCCTCCTTCCCCGGCCATGTTTGTGGCTCGTAGTTTTTTTTGTTGTTTGTTTTTTTTGTTTGTTTTGCCTAGCTGGGGACCAGCCCCAGGTGGCCCCAAGGCCTGGGCCCCGAACGGGGCCCGGAAGACGCGCGCGGCCGCGCCGTGGTGGGGCGCGGCGGGGGCGGCCTGTGCGGGCTGGCAGCTGGGCGCCGGGAGGCGCCAGCTCACGCCAACCGCATGGCGGCTGCCCAGGCAGAGGGGGCCCGGCGGGCCAACAGCGGGGTGCCACGCAGCCTCGTTCACGCTGGCCGCGAGGCACCCCTGCGCGGTGCCCGGCCCCTGCCTGGCCCCGGGCACCGCGCGACTGGCCCTTGGCGGCTGGGCTGCTCGCGGGGACCCTCGCGGCGCGTCCTGGAGCTTCCCAGGCGTGCTATGGGTCCGCTTCCATCCGTAGGAGCCCTACTCGTTTCCCGTCCACTACGACGGCGCCGCGCCGCTGGAGGACCCGCAGGTGGAGCTCGGCGGCGACGACAGCGGGCCCCCGCAGGACCTGGGAGATGCCCCGCCAGGTGTGCACTGTGTGCCGTCGGCCAGGCCGCTGGATTGGGGGCTTAACCAGACAGGCCCAGGATTCCGAGACCATATGGATCGGGGGATGGGGCGTCTGATCCTGACTTGGAAACCCGAGTGCAATAGGACTTTGCGGATGTCCGAGGGTGTATGTGGTAGGGCTTTCGAAGCGATGGGGGCTTCTCGCTGGCGTTGTCCATGAGGAAGGACCACGAGTGGCTCAGCTCCGACGGGGGGTAGGTCATGTGCGTCGTGGAACTGGTGGGCGGCTGCCTCTTCGGCGCCGCCTGGCTCGTTGCAGCGACGCTCCTCGGGCTGCTGAGCGCGATGGGGATCTTCGCGCTGGTCACGTAACCTCCGCGCCATCTTCGCGCCTTGCAGCTGGGTCGTATGGGCGGTCAGCTGGGTGTTCTGGCTGTGCCCCCCGCAGACGTGCGCCTGGCGATGCAGAGCAAGATGTGCTACTGCCGCCGGCGCCGCCGCAGCCCGCGGCCGTCAAGTGGTGCGGCCCCGCAGCGGGGCCCGACACGACGACCGAATGCGACCGCGTTCGGGCCAAGGGCAGGGGTTCCAATCGCAAGTTCAACGACGTCCTGATCCGGCACGGGGGCCAGTTCGCACGCGTCCGCCCGAACTTCGACGAGGTCAAGCGCGTGGGCCGCAATGGGCTCCGGGTGGACTTCGACCCTGGTCAAAGTTAGTAATCGCCAGGTGCCGAGTACGCTGTGGTGGGCGCGGAGGGGATTATTGACCTCGGTCTTCTGCCAAGGAGTCGGCTGGTGATGCAGGTGCGCCCTGGCTCTGGCTGCGCGCTGTGGACCTGCTGCGGGGCCCGCGTGGGGGCCCTGTCGGGCGCGCCCCTTCTGCCTCGCCCGCGCGGGGCGGGGCGCCGCCGAGGTCGCTCGAGCCGACCGCCGCGAGAGCGAAGGGCGAGGGCTCTTGTCAGGCCCTTGGCGGCGCGGACGGCGGACCCCGACTTCGCGGGGGTGCGCGCCAGACGGGCCCATCACCGCGGGCGCCGCCGGGCCCGTGAACAGCCTGGGCAAGCCAGCCCCGAGCTCCGCCGGACCGCCCGGCGCGAAGTTCGAGGAGAGGGTGCCCCCGCCACCTGTGTCGCCGATGCCCGACAGCCCCCAAGCCCCCTTCAGCACTTCGCCCTCAGGGTGCGTGTGGGGTGGCCGGAGGGGGCCGAGCGGCACCTGCGACTGTTGTAGCTGTGGTGCGTGGCGAGAGGCAGTGGTGTGGCAGTTTTCGCAGTCGCGCAGAGACGATGGCGCAACGGCTTCTCCCAAGGCCACATGAAGCCTCCTCTTCCTCCTGCTCCTCCTCCTCCGCCTCCTCCTCCTCTTCCCCGCAGGGGTCCCTCCGCCTCTCCCCTTCGCGCGCCTGTGTTGCCTCGGTTCGGTGGATGGCAGGGTGGGTAGCAACATTATCATGTCGGCGGCGCGAACGGGGAGGTGGCGCGATACTGGCGGCCTTCTAAGAAGGCGAGGGAGCTTTCAAAAAGGCAGGGTTTTTTTGGGAACCCTCAATGCTTCTGACGAGCCTTCTCAGTAGCCTGTGTGCCCTTCTCAGAGAATCCCTGCGTTCTTAGCAACTCCCCCGCCTTCTCGGAAGGCCGCCACCCTCGGGCCGCCCCCGCGTGTGCGCCGCCAATCCTCCTCCTCCTCCTCCCCCTCGTCCTCGTCCTCGTCCTCCTCCTCCTCCTCTTCCTCCTCCTCTCCTCTCCTCTCGTCTCGACTCGTCTCGTCTCGTGTCGTCTCCTCTCTTCTCCTCCCCTCCCCTCTCCTTCCCCCTTATCCTCTCCTCTCCTCTCCTCGTCCTCTCCTCCTCCTCCCCTCCCCTCCCCCTCCCTCCTCCTCTCCTCTCCTCTCCTCTTCCTCTTCTACCCCCATTTCATCCCAGCGCATCACATTTCTTCACGACTCATCTCGTCCTAACTTCTCATATTAGCTAATCTCAGCTCATCTCATCTCATCTCATCTCATAGCACCTGATCTCAAACCCATCTCATTTCATAGTAAATCATCTCATTTCATTTCATTTATCGCAGTTCACCTCATCTCATCTCATCTCATCACATCTCATATCATCTCATCTCATATCATCTCATCTCATCTTATATCATCTCATTTCATCTCATCTCATCTCATCTCATCTCATCTCATCTCTTACCATCTCATCTCATCCCATCCCATTTCATATCATCCCATCTCATCTCATATCATATCATATCATATCATTCCATCTCATCTCATCTCATATCATTCCATATGATCGCATTTCATATCGTCACATCTCCTATCATCCATCTGATATCATACCATATCATATCATTACACCTAAGCTCATCTCACATCGTCTCATATCATCTCATCCCATCTCATCCCATCCCATCCGATCCCATCTCCTCTCATTTCATCTCATATAATACCATCTCATATCATCGCAGCTCACCTCATATCATATCATCTCATCCCATCCCCTCATGTTTCATATCATCACATCTCATCTCGTACCATCTCACCCCATATCATATCATACCATATCATATCATTGCATATCCCCCCATATCCTCTCATCTCATCTCATCCCACATCTTCTCATTTCATCGCATTCCATCTCATCTCATTTCATCTCATCCCATCTCATCCCATCACATCCAGTCCCATCTCATCTCATTTCATCTCATTCCATCTCATATCGTTGCATCTCATTTCATCTCCTCCCATTTCATTTTCCTCCTCCTCCTCCTCTCCTCTCCTCTCGTCTCCTCTCCTCTCGTCTCGTCTGGTCTCGTCTCGTCTCCTCTCTTCTCCTTCCCTCTTCTCTCCTCTCCTTTTCTCTCCTCTCCTCTCCTCTCCCCTCCCCCTTCCCTCCTCTCTCCTCCCCTCTCCTCTCCTTCCTCTCCCTCTCCTCTCCCCTTCCTCCCCCTCCCCCCTCCCCTCCCCTCCCCCTCATCCCCTCCCCCCTCCTCCCTCACCTCTCCTCTCCTCTCCGCTCCTCCCATCTCCTCTCTTCTCCTCTCCTCTCCTCTCCTCTCCTTCTTCTCCTCTCCTCTCCTCTCCTTCCTCTCCTATCCTCTCCCTCCTCTCCTCTCCTCTCCTCTCCTCTCCTCTCTATCCTCTCTCTCCTCTCCTCTCCCTCTCCTCTCCTCTCCTCTCCTCTCCTCCTCCTCCTCCTTCTCCTCTCTCTCTCCTCTCCTCTCCTCTCCTCTCTCTCCTATCCTCTCCTCTCCTCCCTCCTCTCCTCTCCTCTCCTCTCCCTCTCCTCTCCTCCTCTCTCTCTCTCCTCTCCTCTCCTTTCCTCCTCTCCTCTCCTCTCCTCTCCTCTCCTCTCCTCTCCTTCCCCTCTCCTCTCCTCTCCTCGTCTCTCCTTTCCTCTCCTCTGCTGTCCTCCTCTCCTTTGCTCGCCTCTCCTATCCTCCCATTTCATGCCATCTCATCTGATACTATGTCATCACATCTCATATCAGCTCACATCATCCCATCTCATATCATATCATATCATATCATCTCATATCATCTTATCTCATATCATCGCATCTCATCTCATTTCATATCATGCCATCTGGTCGCGTCCCATCTTATCGCATCTGAGATGGTTTCATCATCAACATCTCCTCCTCTTCCTCCTTCTCCTCATCCTTCCCCTCCACCTCCTTCACCGAGGAGAAGAAGGACAACCCATGCAACTTCGTGGTGCGTCGCGCGATCGACCGCGGTGAGGGCAAGAAACCCAAGTCCAAGGCCCGCAGCGGAGGAGGAGGCGGAAGAGAAAGGAGGAGGAAGAGGAGGAGGAGGAGGAGGAGGAGGAGGAGGAGGAGGAGGAGGAGGAGGAGGAGGATGAGGAGGAGGAGGAGGAGGAGGAGGGAGGAATGAGGAGGGAGGAGGGAGGGGGAGGAGGGAGGAGGGAGGAGGGAGGAGGGAGGGAGGAGGGAGGGAGGGAGGGAGGGAGGAGGGGATGGGGAGGGGAGGGGAGGGGAGGGAGGGGAGGGGAGGGGAGGGAGGGAGGGAGGGAGGGAGGGAGGGAGGAGGAGGAGGAGGAGGAGGAGGAGGAGGAGGAGGAGGTCCACGGGTTGGTTTGAACCAGATTTTGGCCAGGACGGGCGAGGGAGGCGGCCCTCCAAGAAGGCGCCCCCGGCCCTCTGAAACACCTCGTGCCTTTCTCAGAATCCTTCCCAGGCGCCTTCGAAAAGGGTCGAACTCTTCTCTGGAAAGGGTGCCTCGGACGGGGCAAGGACGAGAACAGATCCGTCCCGTAGCGTTCTGGAACGCTCTGAGAAGGCCGCGGCGCCCGAAACATTTTCCAGAGCAGCCAGATCTTGGAGATTCTCGATTGCGAAGGCTTTATGGCTGGTGCCGCCGACCCTGAAGGGGGGACGGCGTCAAACGGCGGGGGCGGTGGCGACGACGACGACGCTGACGTGGGCCAGAGTCTTCAGGGATGCTTCTTGGGGTCTCTTCGGAAGGCTCTCGGGTGCCTCTGGGGAGGAATCCTGGGGCCTCTTGGGGGCCTCTTGGGAGCCTCTTGGGGGCCTCTTCGGGCTTCCTGTGAGCCTCTTGTGGGCCTCTTGGGGCCTCTTGGGGACCTCCTGGGGTCACCTGGGGGCCTCTCGAGGCCGAGGGCTCGACATGCCTTCATTCGGGTCTGGCGTCTGGCACGCTCTTGGAGCCGTCTTGGGGGCCTCTTGGGCCGTCCTGGAGGGGTTTTGGACTGTCTTGAGGTACGCCTGGGCTGTTTTGGGGCCCTCTTGGAGGCCTCTGAGACCGTCTTGGTGCGATCTTTGGGGCCTTCTGGGCCGTCCTAGAGCGGCGGGAAGAGGAAAAGGCGAGACCGCCCAAATCCGTAAACCAAACCTAAGGAGCATTCATTCATTTTGCCTCTTGGGGCCCTCTCGGGAGTGCTCTTGGAGGCTTCTTGGGGCGTCTTGGAGGCCTCTTCGGCAGTCTGGAGGGCGTGAAGGCGTTTTGGACCGCTCGTGTGGCGATTGGGTTCCCTCTTGGCCCGTCTCGGGGGCCCGTTGGGGCTCTCGTGGCCTGTCTTGGCACTTTCTGAGGTCCCAGGACCCCCAGGGAATGCGTATCTGACCCCCGTCCCCTACCCTCCCTCCCCCTCCCCTACCCCCCCTCCCCTCCCCCCCAGGACCCCCCCAGGACCCTCACCCTGGGACCCCCCCGACGGGGAGGTGATCAAAGGGAAAGGGCTTCCCTTCGACTCGATTTCGACATTGCTAGGCTCTTCTCTCGCTGATAGGCTTGAGGAGGAGAGTGCAGGGAAATGGGGGCGACGGAGACGACGACTGACAGAGACGACGATTCGAACAGACAAGCCCCTCTCACGCCGACAGCTCGGCGGATTTATGCTCACCTGAATTAGTGACCGTCCTGGCTTCGTCTTAGTGCCCCCGTTCCGATAAACAGAAACTGCGCCAAGACGCTGCCCGATGTCCGCCCTGGTCAGTGTCCCGAGAGGCGCCCCGCCGTGGCCACGAGCACCTCCATGAACGCCCAGAGAGCCTTCAGAACGACGACGCCGTCGTCACTCTCGTCGTCCGAGAGGGGAAGGGGGAGGGGTAGGACAAACTAGGTGGGATCGCGTCATATCTGACGTCCTACCCCTCCCTCCCATCCCTTACCATGACGTAGACTTCTCTCTATTCGCACAGTCGGATGTCGACCAGGGCAATGATCCCGAGAGGTTGCGCGATGCATCGTCGAGCACGGCATAGCAGGGCGTAGAAGAGCACGGCAGAGTGTAGTATGTCATACCATGGCGTGGCTTTGCGTAGTGAGCTGCATCACAGAGCGTAGCAACGCAAATAATGGTATGTCATACCATGGCGTGGCTTTGCGTAGTGAGCTGCATCACAGAGCGTAGCAACGCAAATAATGGCACCGCACAGCGGAACAGACAGAACATGGCATCGCATGACGTTCAAAATCAAAACGTAGCATGGCATAGCATGGCGTTGCACTGCGTAGTCAAGCACTGCATATCCTGGCATTGCAGCTAAAGGCATGGCATCGCACAGCGGAACACCACATAGCATTGCATTGTATGTCGTGGCATGGCATTGGAAACGATGACACCAGCGCTGCAGCGGGAGCATGATTCGTAACAAGTAGAAGCGTGGAAATGAGGCCGGCGCTTCAGCGGGAGCAACATTTAGAAAACAAAACACAAGCGAGAACCCAATTCCCGGAATTCTTGTGTGACAACATCAGTACGCGGAGGGGGTCCGAACATCTTCCGGACGTCATCAGGGGAGAGAGGACAGTAGCGTTCATATTGTGTACTTGTGTAGGAGGAGAAGGGCGAGGAGGAGGAGGAGGAGAAGGAGGAGGAGGAGGGGGAGGAGGAGGAGGAGGAGGGCGGATGAGGAGGGCGGATGAGGAGGGCGGATGAGGAGGAGGGAGGGCGGAGGAGGAGGAGGAGTGGGAGGAGGAGGAGGAGGAGGAGGAGGAGGAGGAGGAGGAGGGAGGAGGAGGAGGGGGCGGAGGAGGGCGGAGGGCGGAGGAGGAGGGCAGAGGAGGAGGGCGGAGGAGGAGGACGGAGGAGAAGGGCGGAGGAATAGGAGGACGAGGAGGAGGAGGAGGAGGAGGAGGAGGAGGAGGAGGAGGAGGAGGAGGAGGAGGAGGAGGAGGACGAAGAGGAGCTCCGTAGCCATCTTGGCTCAAGTCTGGAGGCGTTGCTCAAGAACGGAGGTCATTTCGGCAAGGGTTTTTCCCAACCATCCTGTGGTGTTGGGTCCTCGTTTTGAAGAGACGGTGCCCCGCGTTCCCTCCTTCTCCTCCTCCCGCTGCCCCCTCCCTCCTGCCATCATCATCATCGTCATCATCATCATCATCGTCATCATCAACATCACCATGATATTCGGCGTCATCATCAGCATCACCCTCCGCATGTCTCTATTTCGGCACACCAATCACACGGTTCGTGGCCCCCATAGGGAGCTCCACCGAAGCCCCCAATGGCAGGGTTCGCATGGCGGCCCCGCCTCATTTTGGCGCACCCCTCACACGGTTCGTGGCCCCATAGGGAGCTCCACCGAAGGCCCCAGTGGCAGGGTTCGCATGGCGGCCCCGCCCATTTGCCACACCCCTCACGAGGATCGTGGCCCATAGGGAGCTCCACAGAAGGCCTCAGCGGCAGGGTCGCAGGGCGGCCGCCCTCTTTGGCGCACCCCTCACACGTTCGTGGCCCCATAGGGAGCTCCACCGAAGGCCCCAGTGGAAGGGTTCGCATGGCGGCCCCGCCCCATTTTGGCGCACCCCTCACACGGTTCGTGGCCCATAGGGAGCTCCACCGAAGGCCCCAGTGGCAGGGTTCGCATGGCGGCCCCGCCCCATTTTGGCGCACCCCTCACACGGTTCGTGGCCCCATAGGGAGCTCCACCGAAGGCCTCAGTGGCAGGGTTCGCATGGCGGCCCCGCCCCATTTTGGCGCACCCCTCACACGGTTCGTGGCCCCATAGGGAGCTCCACCGAAGGCCCCAGTGGCGGGGTTCGCATGGCGGCCCCGCCTCATTTTGGCGCACCCCTCACACGGATCGTGGCCCCATAGGGAGCTCCACCGAAGGCCCCAGTGGCAGGGTTCGCATGGCGGCCCCGCCCATTTTGGCGCACCCCTCACACGGTTCGTGGCCCCATAGGGAGCTCCACCGAAGGCCCCAGTGGCAGGGTTCGCATGGCGGCCCCGCCCATTTTGGCGCACCCCTCACACGGTTCGTGGCCCCATAGGGAGCTCCACCGAAGGCCTCAGTGGCAGGGTTCGCATGGCGGCCCCGCCTCATTTTGGCGCACCCCTCACACGGTTCGTGGCCCCATAGGGAGCTCCACCGAAGGCCCCAGTGGCAGGGTTCGCATGGCGGCCCCGCCTCATTTTGGCGCACCCCTCACACGGTTCGTGGCCCCATAGGGAGCTCCACCGAAGGCCTCAGTGGCAGGGTTCGCATGGCGGCCCCGCCCATTTTGGCGCACCCCTCACACGGTTCGTGGCCCCATAGGGAGCTCCACCGAAGGCCCCAGTGGCAGGGTTCGCATGGCGGCCCCGCCTCATTTTGGCGCACCCCTCACACGGTCGTGGCCCCATAGGGAGCTCCACCGAAGGCCCCAGTGGCAGGGTTCGCATGGCGGCCCCGCCCCATATTGGCGCACCCCTCACACGGTTCGTGGCCCCGCAGGGACATAGAGAGCTCCACCGAAGGCCTCAGTGGCAGGGTTCGCATGGCGGCCCCGCCCCAGTGTGGCGCACCCCTCACACGGTTCGTGGCCACATTGGGAATTCTTTTTGCTTCGTCCCACCTGCCCTGCGGTATTCACGTTTGCATATGGTTGGGTCCTTCGCCAGGATATTTTTTTCGGCCCCAACAGTTTTCAGTCTGTGTGTTGAAGTGAGACTCCCTCGCTAACTCACTGACTACAACGGTTTCTTCCCGCAGCTTAAACGTCGGTTGCCCATGTCGGGCAATGACGGCAATTTCTCTCGCGGCAATCTTGTGTATAGTGCTTGCGGCTGTCGTCGGAATCCGACCCACTACAAATGGTGCTGCGCTTGCGGTGCCGACCTGCGCCATGCCCCCAGGCAGCCCTTGCCTACGGCGTCAGGTGTGTGGGCCTACTCGGACCGTGCTGACAAAAAAAGGCAAGGGGGGCAAGTCCTGTGGGGTGCGTAGACGTGGGGCTCCACGGGCCAAGGCAAAAAGGTAGAGCGGGCCAAGCAGAGGGAGGGCGCTCGCAGCCGTATCAGCATCAGCCCTGACCGCTCGGCGCAGCTGATTGTCTCCACTAGCTCATTGAGGGTACAGGTTCAAAGTTCGAGCTACTTGGAGAGGCAGATGTGGGTCTGTTGCAAAAGGTTCTTTCAAACGTTCGGCAGGTTCGAGACGCAACCAGTGTGTTGGTCCGCCGTGCCGAGTCTTTCGTTCAGAAGAAGGAGAAGCAATTTCAGAGCTGCAAAGCTCGTACCTCGCAGTTGGTTGAACATGCCGAGATTCTTCAAGAAGAGTTGGAAACAAGGGAAGCACTGGGACACCGATCTTGAGAAGGAGCTTGCTGACGCCAAAGCACGCGCTGTTGCGCCTTCGAGTGTCCCGTCCACACCTGGCAACCGGTTGCAGGCTGGGGTTCGAAGCTCGGTGCTCTCGCGTCTGATGGCCGTCTGGATCAATGATCGAAAGAGTCATCAGCTTTGGTCGGCTGTGCAGGCAAAGCTCGCAGCAGTGCCAGCTCGGGCCCCTGCGCCGGGGCCGTCGCCCGAGGCTCGGGCGCCAGCGGGGCCCAGGGACGACGCAGGCATGGAGGTTGACGCGAGTGCCGTCGACGACGTCCTCGATGGCGACGAGGGGGCGAAGGCGCTGGACCAGGGCCAGAGGCGGGCGCGGGCGGCGAAGCTCGCGGCCGCCGTCCAGCGGGCCCGACAGGGCGCCTCTCCCGCCCGTGGTGGTCGAGAGGGCGGCCCGCGCGGGCCCGCTGAGGAGGAGGAGGAGGAGGCGGAGGCGGAGGCGGAGGCGGTTTTTCCCGCGAGCACAGCGTGGGCGAGCACCTCGCGTCCACCTGCGACAGACCTGGTTAGACCTCCGCGCCGCCTGAGGCGGCGGAGGAAGACTGGGCCTCTACGCCGCTTCCAGCGGCGGAGGAAGAAGCTCTGGCAGCAATCCCAATCGACTCAAGAAGCTCCAATTCCTGGGTCCTTGACAGCGCGACCACCTCTCCAGGCAGTCTTTCTTTCTTATAAGGATGCTTACCTGCCAGCAATCGATTACGCCGAGTCTTGGCGTTGTGATCCCTCGGGTCCTTAGGACATCCTGTAGGTAGACCACAAGCCCTGGCGCTCAAAAAGGCGCCGCACTTACGACAGAACGTATAGTGGCCAATCCGAGACAGCTTGTGTCGCCTTGGCCCCTGCAAAGGAGCCCCGTCGACACGTGCTATTTCCTTCCACTTACCGTGGGAGGAGAAACCCTTCCTACAAAACTTACGAGACAACACCAGCTTGGCCTTATAGCTGTGGGCCCGTCTGGCGCAATTCACACACCTCCAAGACCCCCGATCCCACTCCAGGACGTGACGAGACTCAGGAGGAGGCAGCACCGCACGGCGCGGCCGAGGGCCAGGGGGCTGGGAGGCATTCTGAAGGCGGCCAGTAGTGTCATCAAACGTGCCTATCTTACAAGTCATGTCACCGACAAGCCCAAGAACAGCACTTACTTCTTTTGACCTAGACACCCACGTGTCACGGACATGCGGCGGGATGGCGTCAAGCTTGGCGCCCTCCTTCGCTTGAAGGTCGGCGCATTGATTCCCGAGGTAGTTGCAAAGCTCGAGTCCCTCGAGCTGCTCGGCATAAGCCTTTTTGGAATGCGCTTTGACCTTGACGACGACGAGGTCCCCCTCCCCCGAGAACGAGTCTTCAGTCGCATTCCAAATCATGTGCCATAAATCGGCATGCGGTCGCCTGGCTTGGCGGCACCAGACTGGGCCTCGCCTGAAGCCCCGAACGACTGTGGAATTATCGATCCCTACCTGAAGAGGGGCCGTGCCGTGCCGAAGAACATTCAGAAAGCCATACAATTCTGCCCTAAGCACACTCTGTGCCTGCCTAACACCTGGAACCGTGCCATGCATTGCTTTGTGTACGTTACCCTGCTGATCTACAAAGCAAAAGCCCCAACCGAACGCTTTCAGCCCAGAGACCCCGACCCCCGACCCATCCGAGTAGGCCAGGCCCGAGAGAAGGGGATCGTCCCCGTACTCGGGGTCCAGGGTCTCAATGCTGGGCGTGACGTCCTGGAAGGGGCCCCCCAGTGGGTGAGGCGCGAGAGCCCTGGAGAAGAGGTGGGAGGAGGAGCCCGAGGAGGAGGCACGGTGGATTATATCTGGATAGGATTCACCTGCAGCCTGGCGCTGCTCCTGAAAATCTGGACACTTACAGAATCTATGGTGCTGGTTACCGATGGCGTGTCCGCATTTTTGGCAGCTTCGATCTTCCGAGTGGCCGGTTCTCCAAACCTTATCTTGCGTCCAAAAATCGCCACACAGGAAAGCTAGCATTGCCGACTGCTTCTGGCCCTTCTTCTTTTTTGTCCTGACTGCCGCGCGACAAGGCTCAAGGAAGGGCTTCCGAAACGGCATGCCACGCTGCGTGGCCCAGTCGGTGAGCTCTTGATCCCCCAAACGAAGATAGATATACTTGCGCAACGTGCTGGGCGCCGATCGGCGCATATCAAACAGTTCACCAGTGTGAATGCGAATGGTATGCCAGCTAGGCCAGGACCAGCCCAGCCGCTGCAGCGTAAGATTACAGGCAGACGCAGGCCCTCGAACTTGGCTCCAGGGGCGATCTAGCGGTTGACTCCGTCTAGTCGCTTCGCGAGACATTTCCCTGCGCCAGGCCCTGGCCATATCTACCTGATGCACACCATTCCAGGCCTGCGAGGCCCACGTGCAAATCGGCTTCTGCGAACCCTCGACCACAGGATCAACTTGATGCGTCCAGAGTCGGAGGACTCTGTCTCGACCAACCGCACTACCGCCAAGGCTGCCCGAAACCATGACCCGCATTCTGTTCAGGGAAACAGGCGAGACTCCTAAACAGCTAGACCCGTAGGTCACGGACGGGGTCGCACCTTGGCGGACAACCCTGGCGAGGCGGGCCCCTTGCTTCGAGAGGGCTTTTAATTTAGACTTGCGCTGGCATGCATATTTTAATCGCTTCTGCATTTTCTTCCTTTTGCGAACCACGGCGCCTCCAGCGCTATCCACTCCCAGCTGGGAACTGGTGTTGGTGATGGCAAGACCCAAGTCCTTGGCCCAGGCAGCGCAGCGATTCCGAGCCGAGGCCGCGGCGACGAGGATGTACCCTTTACCGCGGGCACCACGGGAGACAGGGATGCGCCAGGTACCTTCAATCTCACGAATATAGAAGGTGACAGCAGCCTGCAGAACAGTGAGACATTGCCAGGCTCCTCGGACCTGGATACTAAGATCATCGACAAACAGCTTCATCTGGAGGCGAGCCCCCCAGGCTTGATGTATAGCATCGGTGACCTGCAGCGCCGCCATCTTGAGCGCCCTGGTGCCACCGATCGACCCAGCCACGACGGCCGAGAAAGTTTGAAGCGACTTCTTGGCTAGGACCCCTCGAAAATCAACCAGCCTAGTGGACGTGTAGATACTGATAAGAAGCTTGGCTAGCTGCTGAGGGAAACCGCAAAGAGGGGCAACCGCCCACAGAGCATTCATGGTAACATGTTCAAACGCACGCGACAGATCCAGCACTCCCGTCACCGACACCTCCCCCTCACGCGTCCCCTCATCGTGCACCATCTGGTGCCACGCGGCCTCTTCGGAGCCCCCTCCAGGGCCCCCGAAGTCATATTTGCGCTTGGCAGAGCGCTCCCAGTCGTGAAAGAGGCCAGAGTGAGCTCGTTCTACCACACGCATGAGAGAGGGGAGGAGCCCAATCGGCCGAGTGCCTCCCGACTCCTTGGAAAGTAGGAAGTATATAATGTACCTTGCCTGCGAAGGGAACTGTGCCGTGCGAGAGATAAACATCACCAGCTGAATGAGGCAGTCTTTGCCTTCGTCCGAAAGCCAGGCCCACTAGCGTGGGTGCCAGTGGTCGGAGCCTATTCCCGTCCTGGCAGGAAAACTCAAACATATTTTGGTAAACTGCTGGCGGTCCAGGTGAACCAACGGATGGGCGAAAAAGGCGGCCTCCCAGGGTCGGTTCGAGGGGCCCGTGCTTTCCTGTCCATGGGGGCCCCAAACGTCGAACCATTCTTGCGCGGCCCTGTCGGCCGCTTCCTGAGGATCAGCAAGCTCGAGGTTGGAGACGGAGTAACCCGTGACGGGAGGAGGAGGGGTACGCCACTTGCTGATCCTATGAATGAAAGAAGAGCCTGCTGCCGACTCTTTCTTCAAACGTTCACGCCATTCTTTCGATCGTGCGGCTGCCTGCTGCCGTTCGATGGTCTGAGCGTTGCCAACCGCACGACGCTGGAGACCCATGATCTCAGGGGCCTGCTCCATGAGCGCTGGGCCCTCGAGACAAAAGGCGCGATATCGTTCAAACTGGGCGATTACGTGCTCGGCCTCCTCCCCCAAGTCGTGAACCGGCCGAGCCCTTCCCCCTTCGATGCGACGCTCGAGCTTCGCTCGTCGCGCGCGTGCATGCAGCCAGGTGCCCTCCTGCTGGGCAGCCTGTGCCAGAAAAAATAAAATCACTGGCTCGAGCGGCGACCCACCGCCAAGCTCGGGAGCTAGGTGTTCCCCTGGGGCGTGCGTGCGACTGAGGACCAGCGAGGGGGGCCCAGGTCCACCGAGGAGGACCACCCCGACCGAGGTAGGATTGAGGTTCTTCCACGCCCAGGAGATTCACCAGCTCTGTTTCAGCACTGTATGAAATCTGCTTCCAAAGCTGATCGAGTTGGGTGCAATTTAAATCGTCCTGATGATCGAAAGCTGGCCACTGTGCAGGTTGCGAAACTGGTCCGAACGGTCTCTCCATTGGGAAAGGTCTGGGCTTGGCAAGCCTCCAGCCGCCTTTTGCTCGCATCCTGGACTGCATGACTAAGCGAACAGGCGAGTGCGGTGAGGCGGCGGTGTCTAGCACTTCTACAGTGTCTCCGAAGGCATGCTGGATGCGGGCGTCGAGCACAAAGAAATCGATGATACTGCCACCGCCGACTCCTGAACATGTGGTGGTAGAAGGGAGACGCACAACTCCACCGACATCTTGGCACCAGCCCGTCTTGAGCAAGGACTCCCCCGTCTCGTTGAAGTCTGCTTGGAATACCCAAGGTATGTCATACTGCTTGATGACCGTTGCAATGGCCTCCAACATCGACAAATTACGAATCGGCCAACCTTCCCGTGTCCAAAAGTATGCCGTGATAATCATGGGGCCACCCTTCTGGCCTGCAGAGCACCAGCCCACAGCCACGCGGCCAGACGACCCAGGCGGTGAGATATCAAACGTATTCATGCCTTCAAGATGCGTGAGGCCAACATTTCTTGGAACGAGGAAGCCAACTCCACTGGACGGACGTCCGCCTGGGCCGCTGACGGCTGGGACCAATGCTGCCGTGTAATGCCTGTTGAAGCTGGCCGCCTCGATGTCCTTGGCAATGGGCGCACTCAGCTTATGCTCTTGAAGGAAAGTGATGTGCATGGGGCCAACGATCTTCCTTGTGGCGGCCTCGTCCAAAACATCGATGGCCTGCGCCCAAGAAGAACAATTGAAGCCTATGAACTCGAGCCCCACATTGCGCGTGCCGCCCTCGCCGCGGCGACGTGGGGGGCCAGTCTTCGGTGAACTTGACCATCGCGAGCAGAAGTGTGGCTCCTGCCCCGCCTGTGGCTCCTGCTGAGAGCCTGACCATGTAGAGAAAGATGTACTGGGTACTGCGGCAGGAGGAGACCCGCTGTAGAGCTCTGGCTCCTGCCACGTGCTGGACTCGCGCCATGAGCCCGACCATGTAGAACATTGTGTACTGGTACCTGCAGCCGTGGAAGCCAGACTGCCGAACCCGCGCGGGCTAAAGAGGCACTGGCTTGGCCTCTGCCTCCGCCCTGCGAGCCCTGGCGCGCTGCAGGGCGTCCGCCAGCTCCTTGCCAGCTGCTTCGCGACCAGCATCAGGGCCAGCATCAGCGCTGGCAGCGCCTGGCGTCGCGCCCTGGGATCCCTGCGGCCCCGCGGCGGGCTGGGCAGCCTGCTGGGCCTCCTGGGAGGCCTGGGCAGGCGCCTGCGGCGGGCCTCCCTCGGGGCTCTGGGCCGCTGGGGCCTCTGCAGCCGCCGCCCCCGCAGGAGGGTCCTCGCGCTTGGCCTGGGCAGGCGCCTGCGGCGGGCCTCCCTCAGGGCTCTGGGGCGCTGGCGCCCCTGCTGCCGCCGCAGCCGCAGGAGGGTCCTCGCGCCTGCGCTTCTTGAAGGTCTCGCGGAGCACCCTGATCCCCTCGAGCTGCTCGCGCTGGGACTTGAGGGCGTCGGCCCCTGGCCCGAAGTGCGTGCGGGCCGCCTGCTGCACCGACGCCTCGAATGTCTGCTTGAGCTTGTTGAACTGCTCACGCTGCTCTGATGTGATGTCCAGCCCCTCCAGGTCGAAGAGGGGGCCGTCCTCGATGACAAAACTGGCTTCGCCTTCGCCCAGCAGGGCAGAGAGGTTGATGACCCCGCCGCCCTTGTTGGACCCCTCAGGCTGAGGATCCTTGGCTGGAGCCGACAACGCCTTCCTCTCCTTCGCCAGCTTGTCCTCCGCGACCACCAGGGCGTCCGCCGCCGCATCGGAGCGAGACTGGCACTCGTCGAGCCAGAGCTTGGCGTCGGCCAGCTGCTTGGCACGCTTCTCCAGCTCCCGACGAGCAGCCCTCTCCGCCGCAGCCGCCCGCTGGATGCCTTCCTCCAGGAGCGCGGGGCGCTCTGCAGGGGGCGGTGGGGCGAAGGCGCTCTCGGGCTGCTGGAGCGCCTGCCGCTGGGCTTCCGAGACGGCCTGCCCGCCAAGGGTCTGCACCACCTCGCCGATCGCGAGCGGCTCGGTCCTCTGCGCGGTCTCCTCGACGTCCTGGTACCAGTCGGCCTGACCTTTGCGGTTGTCCTGCCACCAGCCTCTGCTGCCGCTAGCCCAGACGCCACGGGGCTTGGGAGCAGGGGAGTACGATGGTCGCAGGGCCTGCCCACAGCTGTAGCACGACTGCTTGTTCTTGTAGGTCCACCGGTAGCCGCGTAGAAGGTGGACGAGGAGGAGGAGGAGGCTGAGTAGGAAGAGGATGCTGATGATGATGGTGATGATTATGATGATGATGATGATGATGATGATGATGATGATGATGATGATGATGATGATGATGATGATGATGATGATACTGATGATGATGATGATTATTGATGGTGATGATGACTCTGATGATGATTATAATGATGATGATGCTGCTGATGATGCTGCTGCTGATGACGATGATGCTGCTGCTGGTGATGATGATGATGACGATGATGATGATGCTGATGATGATGATGATGCTGATGCTGGTGCTGATGATGTTGATGATGATGACGGTGGTGGTGGTGATGATCATGCTGACGATGATGATGATGATGATGATGATGATGCTGATGATGCTGATGATGATGATGATGATGATGATTGGGATGCTGATGATGATGATTATTATGATGATGATGGTGATGCTCATGATGCTGATGATGTTGATGAGGATGATGGTGCTGATGACGAGATGCTGCTGCTGATGATGATGCTGATGTTGATGATGTTGATGATGATGCTGATGATGATGCTGATGATGACGATGATGATGCTGATGATGCTGCTGCTGCTGATGATGATGATGACGATGATGATGATGATGATGATGATGATGATGATGATGATGAT
>CAUYUJ010020821.1:99090-104090 GCA_963575745.1 Prorocentrum cordatum | reverse complement strand
ACCCTGGCTCGACGAGGTCTGGTCTTACATCTCACACGTCCCGTGCATCGACGAGCGCGGATGCACAGGAAGGCGCAGCTCGACTCGTTCTACTTGGATTCCCTCGCCCACTCATGGGGGCAACGCTGAGGAAAGCGGCTGAGATGGTGCGGGACAAGTGCGTCCCCACAGACACGCAGCAGTGAGTTGTGATCAAGGCGTTCGGCATGAACCGCAAGGCTATATACGAGTTCGGCTCGGCGTCGGAGGCGTCGGACTTTCCAACGAACTACCAGAAGATCGAGAACATGACTTACCCTGACCCGAAGGGCAACGGTGAGCAGTTCACCCTGAAGGTGCGCCGTGACCTGGACGTCAAGAGTCGGAACTTGTTCCTCGCCGTGAGGACGGTCCGCCAGAAATTGGACACGCTTCTTCAAGGCCGCTTCCCTGTCGGGTCCAACGGGCTCGGAAGTGACGTGTGCATACTTTGCAGTGCCGAGGACCCAGTTTGGGTGGCTCATCTCTGGGTGCTAGAAGGCAATGGCGATGCCAAAATCGATCTGCAGCAGCCCACCCTCGACGAATTTGGCATCGGGGCGGAGGCGGCGGCGCTGCTTGAGGCGGCCAATATTGCAATGCGTCGTCCCTTTTAAGCAGTCTCGCAGCAGCCCTAACCGTTCGCAGGAGCATGAGTGTTGCACGCAGTCTAGTTGCTTTTCTCCTCCCTCCTCCCCTCCTTCCTTTGACAGTTCTTCGGGCAGCTCCGATGTGGAAGACAACAGTATGATTACGGATTTCCCCTTCTCTCCCGCTCGCTCTTTCTCGATGGTGACCTGGAGCGCTCACGCTCTCTTTGCTTCAGTGCAGTACGGTGGGGATCTTGGTAGGCAAAGGTATAGGAAATTCTCACGGCTATGTGATAGATATGGCATTGTGTGTGTACAGGAGTGTCATGGGCATGAGGGGGATGTGGAGGGTCTCCGACAGCAGCTGCGTGGGTGTGACACCGGTGCTGCGATGTGCGTGACAGCTGCTGAGGGTGGGGTAATCACGATTGTCAGCAGCAGGTTAACTTTTAGTTTCGCGCGTATCTCTCATCGGCCATTGTGTGAAGGCTGTGTGCTTCTCACGGAGTGTGTCGGCAGGGAGGGTGCTTTCTGTTTCGTCAACGCCCATATGCCGAACACGTGTAATGGGCGGCCACTTTACCGTCAAGTGCTGACACGGATATGTAATGCGCTGCCTGCGTCGTCTCGGTCCTTACTTTATTTTGATTGGGGGTGACTGGAAGTTTGCACTGGAGGATCAAGGGAGACGCGCATATGATGGGATGAGCTGGACGGCGGGGGATAGGTGGCACACGCAGTACTTGGGGACTACATGTAGTAGATGGGCGAAGCTATACCAGGCGGGTCCGACACGGTATGGGTGGGGGAACGATGGGAGAACACACGCGTCGGGCCTGGATCGTATATGTACCGATCTACTGTGTGCGCTGCTGCCCGACTTTACGTTGCAGGCAAAGGTGTGGGACCAGCCTACGCGCTTCGAACCGTTTGATCACCTCCCCGTTGCCGTTGCGATCCAGAGGTCAGACCCCCGTCAGGTTCGCAGGGCTCCCGATTGGCTCTGTCAGACCATTGTGTATCGGCAGCCTGTCCAAGAGGCTCTAGAGGCGATTCCTGCCGACTGGCCCCCGCCCCGTCGTCTCGAGGCCGCGAAGGCGGTCGCGCGCGATCAGGTGACTCCCGCCGAGCGTCTGCTGGCGAACAGGCCCGCGGAGACACCTGAAGAACAGCACCGCTGGGGGGCTATCTGCGCGGTGAGGGGTTGGAGGGCTGGGAGTTTTCAGGTGGTTCGCAAGGCTCTGCTCGCCCGCCCGCTTCGCCGCCAGCTATTCGATGCAGACAGGGGGACTTGCCTTGACTACGATAAGGTCTGCGAATATGCACGCTGGTGTCACTGCAGAGTGCTGGGGGCGCAACTCGCTCGCGAGAGGCTGCCGTGGAATCGTCTGAGCACGGGGGGGCCCAACGCAAGCAAGCCATCGATCGACTGCGCTTTAAGATGCAGACATGGACGGATGGAGTGTCGTGCAGTTCGGTGGGGGAATCGCGGGATGCCCTGGCGCGATGCTGGGGGGGGGGGGGGGGTCTTTGCGCCGGTGTGTGTGTGTGTGCGTGTGTGTGTGTGTGTGTGTGTGTGTGTGTGTGTGTGTGTGTGGGGGGATATGGGTATGTGTGGGAGGAGCTGTTGCAGCGTTGCCAGTCCGCGCGTCAGTTTCGTGACACTATTGGGTGGCGTCTGTGAGAACGCGACTTCCGTGGTCTGGTTCGGGGCAAGCGTAGCGCGGCGCCTGGTCCCCACGGCGTTCCCTACAGTTGCTGGAAAGTCGGGCCTGCGGCGGGCATCTTGTGCCAGGTGTACGAGTACTTATATGATACCAACAGTGCCCACTTCCCTAACGATATGCGGCATGTGCTGCTTACCTTTTTGCCCGTGGGGACAGCGCCCTAACGACGTGAGCGATCCAGTGCTGCGTGATGCCATCAATGCGCGACCGCTTGCTCTCGCTGATGCGTCGTGTAAAGCGCTGTCGATGGGCGTCGGATTGCCTGTGGTGCAGGTTGCCCCTAAAATGGCTATTCATGCACAGCGTGGGGTGGGTGGGTGGGAGGAGTATTGCCCCTCGTATTGTGGAGGCGGAGGAATGGGGGATGCTGCAATGGCTTCGCGGAGTGCCGAACGCCGTGGTATTTCTCGCGGACTTTGCGGCAGCTTTCCCATCGCTCTTTATTTCTTGGATCCTCATGGTGCTGAGTTCGATGGGCATTCCCGCGCCTATCACCTGCTTCTTTGCTGCATTGTGCCCGGTCAGCGCTGCGACGATCGCGCTTGCAGGTCAGCAATTATCGACGATATCGGTTGGGAGAGGCGTGAGACAAGGGGACTCAACCAGCATGTGCCTGTTCTCTTTGTCGTTGGACCCAATCGCGCGTTGGCCTCTGTGGAGGGGGAGCCGTCGCATCGACAAAAACCTGGGGTCTGCGGATGATCTGTTTTTGGACACGCGTAACATCTACTCTGACCTGGCTCCAGCGTGGCGATTATTGGAGTTGCTCGAGATTGCGGCGGGTTTGAAGCTGAAAAACTTGGGGAGTGTCAGATGATAACCACTAGCACAATTGCGATCGACCTGGCGACTGCCTTTTTGGATGGCCCGCCGCAGCGTTATCGCTTTCTTCAGGTGCTGCGACATGCGAAGTACCTAGGTGTAGAGATTGGGGCCTGACCGGCATGTCATTGCCGGGCGAGGAGCACTTGTGAAGTTTCAAAGCCGCGTGTGTATGCTCAGGAAGTTGGGGCTCGGCTTGGCAAGCGCGATTGCGATGTTCTCCTCTACTTGTCTGTGCGCGCGCTGCTACATCATGCAACTCGACGCGCCGTCGAAGGAGGTATTCAGGGCATGCAGTGCTAGTCTTCAACTTCTTGCTGCTGCGCCTCGCTTCTCCTTCCCCCACGAGATGTTGCGCGGCCTCCGCTCGCTTGGGCTGGCCGCGGAATTCCCGTATCTGGTTCGCTGTGCTCGTGCTGTGCAGCTGCGTGCGTTTATTATCTGTGCGTCTTTTGCACGTGCTAAGGCGCGGCTTGAGAGTGTGGTCACCTACCGGCATCTGTGTAATGGACGGGCGGATGACGTTTGCATTGCGCGCGCGATGGGCGGGTGTTGGAGGTGGTCTCTCTCGTGTCAGTGATGTAGTCTGAATAACTGCTGCGCGCAGATGATCGAGAGCACCCCCCGAACATTACCCCCGGAAGAAGCTGCAGCATTTTTTCCCAACCATCCTGTGGTGTTGGGTCCTCGTTTTGAAGAGACAGCGCCCCGCGTCTCCTCACCTCCCGCTGCCCCCCTCCCCCCCTCCCCCCCCTCCGCGTCAGCCACGCCCACTTCGGCGCACCCCTCGCACGTTTCGTGGCCCCATAAGGAGCTCCACCGAGGGCTCCAGTGGCTGCGTTCGCATGGCGGCACCGCGCCCATTTCGGCACATCCCTCACACGTTTCGTGGCCCCATAGGGAGCTCCACCGAGGGCTCCAGTGGCTGCGTTCGCATGGCGGCGCCGCGCCCATTTCGGCACACCCCTCACACGCTTCGTGGCCCCATAGGGAGCTCCACCGAAGGCCCCCGTGGCTGCGTTCGCATGGCGGCACCGCACCCATTTCGGCACACCCCTCACACGTTTCGTGGCCTCATAGGGAGCTCCACCGAAGGCCCCAATGGCTGCGTTCGCATGGCGGCACCGCGCGTTCGCATGGCGGCACCGCGCCCATTTCGGCACACCCTCACACGTTTCGTGGCCCCATAGGGAGCTCCACCGAGGGCCCCAGCATGCACCGCACCCTGCGCTCGCATGGCGGCACGTTCGCATGGCGGCACCGCACCCATTTCGGCACACCCCTCACACGCTTCGTGGCCCCATAGGGAGCTCCACCGCCCCACTGGCTGCGTTCGCATGGCGGCACCGCACCCATGTCGGCACACCCCTCACACGTTTCGTGGCCCCATAGGGAGCTCCACCGAGGGCCCCAATGGCTGCGTTCGCATGGCGGCACCGCACCCATGTCGGCACACCCCTCACACGCTTCGTGGCCCCATAGGGAGCTCCACCGAGGGCCCCATGGCTGCGTTCGCATGGCGGCACCGCGCCCATTTCGGCACACCCTTCACACGTTTCGTGGCTCCATACGGAGCTCCACCGGGGGCTCCAATGGCTGCGTTCGCATGGCGGCACCGCGCCCATTTCGGCACACCCTCACACGTTTCGTGGCCCCATAGGGCGCTCCACCGAGGGCCCGAGTGGCTGCGTCCGCATGGCGGCACCGCGCCCATTTCGGCACACCCCTCGCACGTTTCGTGGCCCCATAGGGAGCTCCACCGAGGGCCCCAGTGTCTGCGTTCGCATGGCGGCACCGCACCCATGTCGGCACACCCCTCACACGTTTCGTGGCCCCATAGGGA
>CAUYUJ010020821.1:79090-94090 GCA_963575745.1 Prorocentrum cordatum | reverse complement strand
TATTATTGTTATTGTTGCGGCTGTTGTTGCTGTGGTTGTTGTTGTTGGTTGTTGTGGTTGTTGTGGTTGTTAGGGTTGTTGTTGTGTTTGGTTGGTTGATTTATTGGTTGCTGGTTGGTTGGTTGGTTGGTTGGTTGGTTGGTTGGTTTGTTTGTTGGTTGGTTGGTTGATTGTCGTTTTTGTTGTTGTTTGTTCTTGTTGTTGCTGTTGCTGTCGCTGTTGTCGTTGTCGATGTTGTCGATGTTGTTGTTGTTGTTGTTGTTGTTGTTGTTGTTGTGGTGGTGGTGGTGGTGGTGGTGGTGGTGGTGGTGGCGGTGGTGGTGGTGGTGGTTGTTGTTGTTGTTGTTGTTAATGTTGTTAATGTTGTCGTTGTCGTTGTCGTTGTTTGTTCTTGTTTGTTTGTGTGTGTGTGTGTTTCGTGCTTTGTTGATCGTGGAAAGAGCTGTGGAGGCCGTCGGAGGCCTCCGGGGCCTCATGGGAGACCTCTGGGCACTTCCCCCGACAAGAGGGAAAGAACTTCCTGAACATAAGCTTGCCGAGCTCCGCGCGGATCTCTTGAGTAGTCGGCGCTGGGGCCCCCCCGGCGCAGCCCCCGGCGCCGCCCCCGGCGCGCTCCGCGCGCCAGGGATCGGGGATCTTCTGACCCGGGTCAATCCAGACCGGGGTCAGCAGGAAACCAAAAAACTGCAACGCAGGAACAAAACAACTGCAGCGCAGGTCTTCGCAAACCCAGGTCAGCCAATATGCGCGCGGCCGCCTCGCGGCCACGAGCGGCTCGCTAGCCCGGGTCAGCCAGAGTGTGTCTTCGCAGGATCCTGCAGGATCTGGTGCCCTGGCTGACCCCCGTTTGCATTGACCCATGTCTCGAGGCTCCCGAAGGGAGCGGGGTCGAGCGCCAATCCAAGAAGTCCGTGCAGACCTCCGAAAGACTATCCGCAAGGGCTTCGCCCCCTGCCGCCGGCCCCCTCTCTATCGTAATGGGATCTATCAGAGTCGCGTCGGTGCGCCTCGGTGCTGCCTTGGCGCATCTGGGAACATCATGCGGTGGCGGATAGGAATCAGCAACGCATATTGAGAAGCTGGCGTTATCTAAGACGCCTACGGCGAATCACCGCCGCCCCCTGCCTTTTTGGAAGCGCGGGTTTGAGCTTGGTCAGGCTATCGGGCCACGCGTTTCTCGAGTGGGTTTCGAAACCCTTCGGAGAACACGAAGTCGGGCGAGCTATCGGACCAGGTGGTTTCCGAGCTTTCGGGCCTCCTGGAGGACGTCTTGGAGGGGTTTTGGACCGTCTTGGATGCCTCTGGCGGGCCTTTTGTGCAGTCTAAGGCCATCTTCAGGCCATCTGGGGCCGTCTCGGGTGCATCTTGCGGCCATCTACGCCGTCTTGGAGGCCTTCTTGGCCGTCTTGGAGACATCTTGGAGGCCATCTTGGCTGTCTTGGAGGCCATCTTGGGCGTCTTGGGGGCCTCTTGGGCCGTCTTGGGGTCTTGTTGGGGCCCTCTTGGGGGCCTCTTGTCCTGTCATGGGGCCATTTTGGAGGCCTCTTGGGCGCTCTTGAGGCGATGTTGGGGGCCTCTTGAGCCGTCTTGGGCCGTCGGAGAGCTGAAAAGAAGAAAATGCTCAAGTCCGTCAAAAACCGAAGGAAAATCAATGATTTTGGCTTCTTCGGGCCTTCCTGGAGGACGTGTGCCCCGGCATCTTGGGCTGTCTTGGAGGCACCTTGGGCGCCTCTTGGGCCACCTTCGGCTCCCTTGGGGATGTTTCTGCCGTCTCGGATGCCATCTTGGTCGTCTTGGAGGTCATCTTGGCAGTCTTGAGGTATCTTGGAGACCATCTTGGTCGTTTTTGAGACCTCTTGGGCCGTCTTGGGACCCTCTTGGGGCTGGCTTGAAGGCCTCTTGGGCCGTTCTGGAGTCTTCTGGGAGGCCTCTGGGACTAGTTGGGGGACTCCTTGGGCCGTCTTAGGCGGTCGGAACACCAAAACCGAGGAACAACAAAAACCGTTCAAACAACTACGGAAAATTACAGATTTTGGCTCCCTCAGGCCTTCCTGGAGCACCTCTTGGACTCCTCGGGGGCAATCTTGGAACCTCTCGGGCCCATCTTGGGCCATCTTGGCCGTCTTGAAGCTAATCTTGACCGTGTTGGCACCATCTTGGAGGCCATCTTGGCCGTCTTGGAGATCGTCTTGGACGTCTTGGAGGCCTCTGGAGCCGTCTTGGCGCCCTCTTGGGGCCGTCTTGGGGGCATCTTGGGCCGTCATAGGGCCATCTTGGAGGCCTCTTGGGCACTCTGGGGGCGATCTTTCGGGCTCCTTGGGCCGTCGTGAGCCGTCGGAAGGCTCGAAAAGAACAAAAGCCAAAATCCTTCAAAAGCCTTAGGAAAACATTGATTTTGACCTGTTCGGGCTCTCGTGGAGGACCTCTTGGAGGCCTCTTGGGCCGTCTTGGAGGCCCATGGGGCCGTCTTGGGCCGTCTGACAGGTTTCTTGTGCAAACTTGAAGGCATCTTGGACTCTCCTCGGCCGTCTTGGAGGCCATCTTGGACCATCTTGGGCGAACCTGGAGGCCATCTTGGGCCATCTTGGCCAAAATCATTTTGGAGCCATCTGGAGCAGGAACAACTTTTGGAACCAGCCTTTCCGGGCCATTCCGGGACCCCGACGGGCGGGGCCGAAACCCCAGGGAGAGTTCTTTTGGAAAAAGAACCAAAACCAAAAGCGAAAGGATTCAGCACGCCAGGCACCCCTGTGATGAATCAACAGGTGGCGGCGGATCGAAGACGCCTACGGCGAATCACCGCCGCCCCCTGCCTTTTTGGAAGCGCCTATGTGGCCGAAGGTTGAGGCCAGACCTGCCAAGCTATCATACCATGTGTTCCCCGAATCCGTTTGGAAAGCCTTCGGGGAACACGTGGGCATCGTGAAGGTCATCTTGGCCGCCTGGAGGCCATTTTCACCCTTTCGGGCCTTCTCGGAGGACGTCTTCGAGGGCTCTTGGGCCGTCTTGGAGGCCATCTTGAGCGTCTTGGAGGCCTCCTGGGCCGTCTTGGGGGCCTCGTGGGGCCATCTTGGGCCTCTTGGGCGATCTTTGGGGGCACTTGGGTCGTCTGGGGTCGTCGGAAGGCCGAACAAAAAGCAAATGCCACAATCCTTGAAAAACTCATGTGAAATCAAGGTTTTTCGGGCCTTCTGGAGGCCCTCTTGGAGGCCTCTTGGGCCGTCTTGGGCCATCTTAGGGCCATCTTTGGCCGTGACAGAAACAAGCAAACCGCTTAAGGCATCCCCACAAAACGGCCGCGACCGGGGCGTGCGTGAGTTTCACCATGAGTAAGTCTGAGTAGGAGTAAGTCTGGGTATGAGTAAGTCTGAGTGTGAGTCAGTCTGTGTATGAATAAGTCTGGGTATGAGGAGGAGAGGGGAGGAGAAGGAGAAGAAGGAGGAGGAGTAGGAGGCGTCCAAGTAATAACAAGAGCCCCATCTTAGGATATGGGGAATAACAAGAAGCCCATCTTAGGTTATGGGGACTAGTGGGACATCAAGGATTTGTTTGGCCTTTTTTGGCCTTCTCTTGCCTTTTTTTGGCCTTTTCTGGCCTTCCTGGGGGCCCTCTTGGAGGCCTCTTGGGCCATCTTGGGCTAGCTTCGAGCCAACTTCGGCCATCTTTGCGGGCTCCAGAGGCCATCTTGGGCGTCTTGGAGGCCTCTTGGGTCGTCTTTGTGCCCTCTTGGGGCCGTCTTGGGGGTTCTTGGGCAGTCCTGAGGCCATCTTGGAGGCCTCTTTGGCGTTGTGGGGGCGATCTTGGGGGCCTCTTGGGCCGTCTCGGGTCGTCGGAACGCCGAAAAGGAGCAAATACGGAAAACCTTTAAAAACGCTTAGGAAAATCAATGATTTTAGCCTCTTCGGGCCCTCCTGGAGGACCTCTCGGAAGCCTCTTGGGCCGTCTTGGAGGCCTCTTGGGCACCTCTTGGGCCGTCATGGGCCGTCTTGGAGGTTTCTTGGGCGGACTTGGAGGCATCTCCTTCTCTCCTGAGCCGTCTTGGAGGCCATCTTGGGAGAACTTGGGTGCCATCTTGGGCCAACGTGGCCATCTTGGAGGCCATCTTGGGCCATCTTGAGCGAAAAATTTGGGAATTGAGCTCCTTGAGAGCCTTTCCCGGTGGCCGGCGGGACGCGCCGGAGCCCCAGGGGGAGTTCTTTTGGAAGAAGAACCAAAACCAAAATCGATAGGATCCAGCACGCCAGGCACCCCTGTGATGAATCACAAGGGGGCGGCGGATCCTAGTAGCCTTCGGTCCATCCCGCCACCGTGCTTGGGTTGTGGGTCTGAGGCCTCTTGTATATGTATTGGGGTGCCGTGGGGTGCCTCTCGGGGGCCTCTTGGAGGCGGTTTGGGCGCCTCTTGGGGGCCTCTTGGGGCCTCGTGGGGTATCTTTTGGGCCTCTTGCAGGCCTCTTGGGCGCGTCTTGGGCGCCTCTTGGGGCCTCTTGGGGCCTCTTGGCGGCCTCTTGGGGCCTCCTGGGGGTTTCTCGGGGCACAAATAAAGATTTTTTGGTTCGTGATCCCCTGCTTGGGCCTCTCTTGGAGCCATCTTGAGCGGGGGCCGAGGAGGACGACGCCGACGACGAGGGCGAGGAGGAGAAGACGACGTTGACGACGACGGCGTCTCTCTCTCTCTCTCTCTTTCTCCCCTCTGTCGGCCATCTTTTCTCTCGCTCCTCTCCCCTCTTGCTTGTCCTCCCTGTTGCCCTCTTCCTCTCCAGCTTCCATTGCTTGTCTCCTTGTGTGTGCTGCGGAGGTCGACGGGCGTACTGTGGGACAAGGCGGTCGCGGCATGACTGTTCCCTGGGAGCGCGAATAGAGTTGCTGGGTAAAGCCGAGATGTGACGAGCATGGGTGCTTGTTAGAGGAAGGTGTGGACGACGAGGTGTTGACGAGTCAGAGATGTTGATCTGGGTGTAGTCAGGGACACAGTGGAAGGTGGACGAGGAGAAGGATGTGGCTACTGACGGTGCGGAAGAGAAGGATTCGGTTCTGGCGTCGCGTGTGCGCCGAGATATTGAGGTGATAACCATCATGCCCGCTGTGGCAGCATCGGCGCCCTTGCCAACCCTGCACGCCGCCCGCACGCGAGAGCCGATCCGTGCACGGGCTAGTCCTGCCTCCCAGCGCAGAGTCCTCCTCCTCCTCCTCCTCCGCCTCCGCCTCCCCCCCCTCCTCCTCCTGTGAGTTGTACGTGAATGATCTATGCGCGCTCGTAATTAGTTTTTCGGCTCAGACGCATGAGGCCAGAGGTTGGCATCGGTCTCTTCGCAGTCGGACTTGCGAGGGAGCTCGCTTCGCTAGCTTCACTTTCCGCACGACACCAGTGCCCAGACTGTTTCTGTGATTGCCCTCGGCCTTCGGAGTGTCCGAAGGCTCCTGACTGTGTGTGTCCGCCGCCGCTGGAACGTCATCCCGTGTGTGAGGTGCCGCCTGATTTCTTCAACAGGACGTGCTTCGCCGCACCCACGGACGACACCGTCTCCCTTGCCAGCGTCGGCCTCTTGGGAGTGCTTTTCGGAGCAGTGGTCGGAGGTCTGCTCACTCGGTTTTGTTGTCCTCGTCGTGTTGCTGCCCCTCGTCGAGGAGGGTACGGTCGCATTGAACAGTGATGGCGGGGGCCGTGGAGGCTCTGCCAGGTGGCTATGCCATCTACTGGTACGAAGGGGACGATTATGGTCATGAACGGATTTTGTTGAGGGAAGTTAAGTCACTGGATGACAGACGTATCTGGGTTGGGGCCTCGCCTGACTTCGATGTCTATGCGGAGGAGTGGAACACCACGGGATATCGCGGGCCCATCAGAGTAGAGCTGTTGAAAGGTCGCACTGTGCCAAGGGGTTTTCTTAGGCCCATCTACCGCTTCGATCAGAAGGTTCCCTGGGACAAGTTCACGGAGCTTCGGGCCGAGGCGTCGCAGGTCATCTTCGACGAAGGGCTCGAGGAGATCGCTCACGCGAGAGTGCAAGATGACACGTTCGCGATCAGGAATTTCCGTCGGCCCCTCCTTGGATCACGAGGTCCTGCTCCTCCTCTGCCGCAGCATGCAGATGGGCAGGCTGACCTTGCCGACGCTCTTGGGAGTGACGAGGTCCGGGTCGTGTCGGAGCCCGTCTTCGACGGGGACCAGGAGGTGGCGAGGATCGGCACTCAGGTCGCCAAGGAGTCCGTGGCGAGCAGGCTGGGGAACCGCGGGTTCGCCAAGTTTGGCTCGGTCGTCGCGGCGCTCGAGCGGATCAAGGTGGAGGAGCTCGACGGCTACTTCGCGGGCCGCAAGAACCTGCTCCTGGTGGGCCTGGGAGGCACTCGCACGCCCGAGGAGCGAGAGGGAGCCCCTGGCTCGCCCACAGGCCTCCAGGCCCTTCGTGAGGCTCTTGCAGGCCCACAGCTCCCTGGAACGGGTGAGGAGCCTGACAAGAAGGCGGACGAGGACGTTCGCACGCTGTCGGTGAAGTTCAACGCCTTCAACCGCAGGGAGCGCGTCTGGGTGGACTCGGTCAAGGAGATGGTCGAGGACGCCTTCTCGGACTGGCCTTTGGATGGTCCTCGCACGTTCTTGTGGTTGATGATGTCGTTTGCTCAGCTCGCGATGGCGCCCGCGTTCTGGCTGGGGCGCCACCTCCAGACGGCGGGTTGGAGCGAGAACGATCGCTCTATTCATGAGATGCGGGTGATGGCGGAGGTTTTCGAGCTGGCTATCTCTTACGATCAGCTTAATGTGGCTTCGCTCGCGGCCTTCGAGAGGTTGGGGCGGAGATGGCAAGCTATGCTTGAGGCTCATGGTAAGAACCCCATGAACCCGAACTACGAGATTGCTGATAAGTTCTCGGGCTACAATCGCCGTACACAGCTTGTGGCGCCGGCGCTTCGCACCTACGTGGCCAAGGAGGTGCGGGAGGAGGCTGAGATCGACAAGCAGACTAGCAAGGCCAAGGCTCTGAGGGACGAGGCCAAGGTCGCCCTCGAGCGCGGGAAGTCCGCTGGGAAGGGCAAGGGCAAGGAGGATAGCAAGGATGAGTGAGGCCTCCTTCCTTGCCAGCAAGACCGTTGATAGTGCGTGCCGCAGTCGCCGCGCGGCATGCGCGCTGACAGGCGAGAGTGATGCGCAGGAGGCACGACAGGTGCCGCTGTTTCCGCTCGAGTTTTGTGACCACTCAGCTCCTCCGTCGACGCGTCTCTCGAGAAGGTGCAGACGGAGAGCGAACCTCAGGAGCCATCAGTCGCGTGAGTTCGGGGACGTTTTGACGGGCCTCAATTGGCTGTATTCCCGAGCTTCGAGCCCTCTCGTTCGCCAAGAAGTGGTGGGCGAGATTCATGATTTTGTCGCGGGACGAGTTGCCCAACAGCCGCCTGTGCCGCCTTTTTTGGATAAGGAGGGAGCCGTGCGCGAGCTCCTCCAGAGCAAGTTTGGTTATGACCGCACAGCTTCCACGGTCGTCGAGTTCGATCGAGCCCTTGTCTCTCTGCCCGAAGGAGTCCAGGACAGGAGGTTACTTCAGGACTTGGTTTCTCAGGAGGACAGGGAGGCGGTGGTGAACTTTAGGGAGAGCATGATGAGAGATGTGAAGGAAGTGATGCAAATGAGAGACTACGGCGAGTCTATTAACCCGTATTTTGACCAGAAGCTTCGCACTCGACGGCACGAGTACGTTCGCTTTCTGAATATGTTGCACAGGCGTGGTCTCATCAGGTGGTCGACTACGCCCAAAGAGATTGCGACCCCGTTCTTTGTCAGAAAAAAGGATGGAAGACGGCGACTTGTCATCGTTGCAAGACGTACTAATCAGCTTTTCCGAGATCCTCCTAGTACTCTATTGGCCACGCCCGAGAGTTTCGCTCGGCTGGAGGTTGAGGGAGGTGTTGAGCTTTTTGAGGCGTCTCTTGACGTGGACAATTGCTTCCACAGAATCGGTATAGACAGCGACTTGGGCGATTATTTCGCCCTGCCCCCCGTTCGCGCACGAGAGCTAGGTCTGGCACATGTTTGGGGGCGGGAGGTGCCTGGAGACGGGCTTGTGTGGGCCGCCATGGCTGTGCCCCCCATGGGCTTCTCTTGGTCGGTCTTCTGGGCCCAGCGTATCAATGCTCGCCTGGTTCGGGAGGCTTCAGGAATGGAAGGCTCTGTGGCGGTGGAGGGCAGGGGGGGGCGGGCTCATCATAAGTAAGGACTCCGCGCCCGTCTTTTACGTGTATGTGGACAACGTGGGGGTCTTGGGAGCGGGCGAGATTGAGGTCCAGAAGTCGCTTGATAACATCAAAAACGTTCTTAACTCCAACAAAATGCAGTGTCACGAAGTCCAGGAGGCAGGCCAAGTTCGGGGCGCTCTTGGGATCGAGTTCAACGGCGAACTAAAGTGTTTCAGGCCTGCTGAGGAGCGATACTGGAAGATTCGTTGGTCTCTGGAGGCTTTCTTGAAGGCGCCCAAGGTAACGGGGAAAGCCCTCGAGGTTCTTCTGGGCCACTGCACCTACCTCGCTATGCTTCAGCGCCCTCTCCTCTCCTGCTTCGCCTCGGTCTACAAGTTCGCTCGGCGGTGCCGTCACTCGTGGGCTCCACTGTGGCCAACGGCGCGTGGGGAGCTCGAGGCTTTCTTCTGCCTCATGCCTCTTATCCGCTCGGACTGGTCCCGCGGTTGGCTTGGAGAAGTGTTGACGTATGACTCCTGCCCTGAGGGTGCTGGAGCTTGTGTTGCTACTAGGTCTTCTGCCTGGGCGGCCGCTCATGGGAGAGTCCAGGAGAGAGCCAGATTTGTTCGTCGGGATGCAGCGCAGGCTCGCGGGCATGCGCTTTCTTGCCTCGACCCTGATGACCCCCTGGTGTTTGTGACGCCGCCGCCGTCGTTTGAGGACGTGTCGGAGCTTTGGGAGCAAGATCTGTTGTTTCCTGAGGTTCCGCTCGAGGGGCTTGTGGGGAAGGACTGGGAAGTGCTATTCTGCCATTCTTGGAGGAGAAAGATGACTGTGCATGAGGGGGAAGCCAGAGCTGGAGTCCTTGGGATCGCAAATGTGGTTTTGGAACCTGGGGTGCATAGCTGTCGTCTGCTGGCCCTTGGGGACAATCTCGGTGTCACGCTCAGCTTTGCAAGATCCAGGGCCCGTGCCTTTCCTCTGCTGGTGCAGGTTCGGCGGGCGGCGGCGCTGGCGCTGTCGCGAAACCTCTCCGTGGGGTTCAGGTGGATCCCGAGCGAGTTCAACAGCTCCGACAAACCTTCCAGGGGCCCCGGGCTGCAGCGGGGGAACACGGTCGAGTTGAGCGTCACTCCTGATATACGCCGTCTCGCTCGAGAACGGCAAAGCTCTGTAGCCGTTTTGGCCAAGCATGAAGACCCACCATGCTCTGCTTCTTTACTTGATTGGGCTCGACATGTCCTTGGTGAGGAAGGCCAAGAGAGCAGCTCCGACGGAGGAGAGGGAAGTTCGTGTGCTTGTTCGTCGTACGGACCCGTTGCCTCTAGAGAAGAGGTGGCAGGCTACTTTACAACAGCGACGCGATCGCCTCCCCTTGCCCGTGCTGCTGGAGGAAGCGGAGAGGGATGCCAACCGTCTGGAAGCTTCGGACGGCACGACCTCGGAGGAGGATGGCAACCCGCTCGTGCAGGATCGCGTGCTGAGGCGAAAGGTCCACCATGCGAAGATGGCAGAAGAGCCAGATATGAAGCACGTTTCGGTGCTAGAACGAAGCTCGGTAGGAGAACGAACCTGGGCGCAATATCGAACGCTATATCGAGGCCTGGTGGACTACGTCGACGAGCGCAAGCTGAACACCGACAAAGTGCAGGACTTCGACGTGGCCATTGTCTCCTTCATGACCCACATGTACATGCTGGGCTACGACGCGGGCATCGGCCAGAAGTTGATCGCAGCCGTGGTGTTCTTTCAACCTCGTTTCGGCAAGCTAGGCGACCTTTCTCTTCCGCGAGCCTGGCGGGCTGCCAGGGGCTGGGCCAAATTGGACCCGCCACGCAGTCGGCAGCCCTTGACCCTGCCGACGGTCGCAGGGTTGGCCGCGTTGCTCGCCTACGAAGGTTACCTGGACATGGCCATCTGGACGATCATCGCTTTCTGCACCTACCTGCGTCCAGGCTCTATGATGCAGCTCACCAGAGGCTCGCTGGTCCCACCTACCATGAAGGTCGATACCATGTGGCGTGTGCTGGCGCACAGGTCAGACCTCCACCAGGTCTCGAAGGTGGGAACTCAGGACGACACCATCTTGTGGGACACTCAGGGTTTTGAATGGATGGGCGAAGTTCTTCAGATTCTAGCCGTTGGAAAACGTAAGGAGTGCTTGTGGCATTTTACCTATCCGGAGTTAGCACGTGAAATTCGTAAGCAAGGCCGACGGCTCGGCCAAGACATTGTACCCTACCAGTTGCGCCATGCGGGCGCCTCCTGGGATATATATATATATATATATATATATAAGAAGCATCGCAACCTGTGCGAAGTGCAACGTCGTGGTGGTTGGATGTCTACCAAAAGTGTGCAGCGCTATGAGAAGTCAGGCATGATGATGAAAGACTACGCCCTGCTTCCCCTGGCGCTGCGCTGCTGGCTCGAGGAGCAGGTACACGCGCTCAAGGACTCGATCCTCAGAGGCCGAGCGGTGCAGCCGCCGCCGCCGCTTGTTTTCAGTGCCCGTAGCAAGCGTGCAGCTACTCCTCCCAACACAGCAAAGTAGGTGACACATCATGTTATGGGTGATATGGATGAGTGTGCGCCGCCGTGCCTCTGCTCTCCCACGCTCGTGTGCAGTCAGACTCCAGACGGCGCTGGCATCAGACACTAGGAAACTGAGAAACAGAGCGCGGGGGGATCATGTGAGTTGTACGTGAATGATCTATGCGCGCTCGTAATTAGTTTTTCGGCTCCCCGTGGCCTTTCCCAAGCCGTTTTCATTCTTTCACATCGGGTGAGTGTGCGCCGCCGTGCCTCTGCTCTCCCACGCTCGTGTGCAGTCAGACTCCAGACGGCGCTGGCATCAGACACTAGGAAACTGAGAAACAGAGCGCGGGGGGATCCTCCTCCTCCTCCTCCTCCTCATTCTCCTCCTCCTCCTCCTCCTCCTCCTCCTCCTCCTCCTCCTCCCCTCGTCGTCCTGCATGCGCGCCTCTGTGCCCCTGCCTGCCCCCTCGTGCCTCCGCGTGCCGATGCCCCTTCGCATCCATCCACATGTCTGCACTCGGCTGCGAGCGAGGGGTGGAAGTGGGAAGGAGAAGGCCCTCTCAGGAGGTTCGGACGTCGCCCGGCCTTCTGGGAAGTTCTCGGAGCCCTCCCCGAAGACGGGCAGCGGCTTGTGAGAAGGCGCGAGGGCTTCTGAGGAGTCCCGCCGCCTTCTGAGAGGACCTCTTTCTCACCTCCCCCCCCTCGCTCGCCGCCGAACGTCTGCGCGCCCGCGCGTGCGGACGCGGGCAAGCTCGCCAGCGCGCACAGCGCGCGTGCGCGCGGCCGACCCGTCGGCCGCATTGTGCGCGCGAGCGCGCCCCGCGCCCCGCGCGCACAGGCGCGCGCGGGGGGCGCCGCTCGCCAGGCGAAGGCCCGCGAGGAACAGTTCGGCGAGTACAGCGTCGTGGTCGTCGCGCGCGACGACGACTACTGGATCGGGCCGCGCGCGCCTCGGCCGGAAGGCGGAGGGGGCGCCTCGAATCGGTCCTTGGGGGCGAGGCGAGGGGTCGGCAGCGGCAGGGGGTGTATGATGATGAGGAGGAGGAGGAGGACGATGGTGGTGGCGGCGATGATGAGTGTGAGGGTGAGGGTGAGGGTGAGGGCGAGGGCGAGGGCGAGGGTGATGATGATGATGATGATGATGATGATGATGATGATGATGTCGATGATGATGATGATGATGATGCCGATGGTGATGGTTATCATGATGTTGTTGATGATGATGATGATGATGTTTGTTGCTGCTGATGATGATGGCTTTGGTGATGAGTATGACGATGATGATGATGATCATGATGATGATGATGATGATGCTGATGCTGATGCTGATGCTGATGCTGATGACGATGATGATGACGATGATGAGGATGATGATGATGATGATGATGATGATGATGATGATGATGCTGATGCTGATGTTGCTGCTGCTGCTGATGACGAAGATGATGATGATGATGATGATGATGATGATGATGATGATGATGATGATGATGATGATGATGATGATGATGATGATGATGATGATGATGATGATGATGATGATGATGATGATGATGATGATGAGCCTGGGCAGCAGCATGATTGCACCCTTGGAGGGCGCGCCGCCCCCCATGCCAGAGCTGTCTCTCGCTCTCGCTCGCTCTCTCTCTCTCTCTATGTCTTCTTCAACTCACGCCCCTCGGCAGCCCTGAAGAATCCCACAGGTGGTGCGACGACGACGACGACGAAGACGAGGACGAGCACTGCGACGGCGACGACGACGACGACGACCACCGGGCCGTGGGCACACAGGGCTGGACAGGCGCAAACGTGGATCGGGGTGCGTTGATCAGCGGCTTGCCCATGTTGAAGGGGCCCTGGGACACACAAATAAATACACACAAATCAAAAGGTCCCCCAAATTTTCCCATATTTTCTGGGTTTTTGTCTTCCCGCCCAATTCCCATATTTTCCCATATTTTCTTGGGGATCGACGATTCATTGTGTCTGTGTGTTTTTCCCCTCCTGACATGTCTCCACGCGAGATTCGCACCAGGCCCTCGTGCCTCCGGCCGCCCGCGCGCCCTGCGGATTACCGACTCCCGCGCGCTGCGATCGCTGGCGCTGCCGACTGAAAAGTGCGCCTCTGTTCGAGATCGGTCAGGAGGGAAAAAAACACACAGACACAATTTGTCGTCGATTCCCCAGAAGATATGGGAAAGTGTGGGAAGTGGGGGGGAAGACAGAAACCCAGAAAACATGGGAAAGTATGGGGAATCCTTTTATTTGTGTGTATTTATTTGTGCGCCCCAGGGCCCCTTTAATCGGCGCGCTCCGTCGACACATGAGGCGCCAATGGCGCCACGTTTCGGGGGGCGCCTTCCCCGACTGCCCTCGTGGGGGTCTGCTGTGCAATCCTGGGGCCCTGTGGGGCAGTTTTGGGGCCCTTTTGGGGGGCATTTTGGGCCGTCTTGGGGCGAGGCGACCTCGTGGGCCTCTACCACCGTCTTGGACACCCGGAAGATCGAGAAAGGCGAGTGCGTCGAACATGTCGAACAACCGAAAGCAAAACACTGATTTTTGTCTCTTGGCGCCCTCTTGAAGGTCCTCCAAGGGGCTCTCTTGGGCCGTTTTGGGAGCCCGTGGGGCTGTGTTGCGGCTGTCCGGGGCGTCCATTGGTGTATCTGGGGCCGTCCTGGACCACTTGTGGACCGTCATGAAACTTTCTCGGACGATAAGCACGCGCTTGGGAGCTTTTCAGGGCCAGATGAGTCCACCGTGCCCAGAGGAGTCTGCCCGGGGGAGTTGGCTGGATCTCCCCCCGCCCCCAGGGGAACTCGCCTTACCCCCCCCCCCGGTCCAAACCAGCCGGGCCCGGCTCTGGGCGGAGGGGCTTGTGGAAGAGAAGCCATCTCACACGCTGGGGACCCTCCCAGGGAATGGCGCATCCTAGGTGGTTGGGAGGTGGGCAGGGGGGCGGCGGTGAAGGTGTCGGAGGGTGGACGGCGGGGCAACGCTCGGGGGGGACAATCTCGGGGGGGGACGCATCGACCCCCAATCGCCCACTGATCGCCGATAGGGGCCCGTTAGTTGGCCCCGCCCCACCCAGGACCGCGTGGAGTTGCTATGGGGGGGCCCATCGCCGATGCATTGGCGAGGTATCGCCAATTCCAGGTCGATGTCCCTCCTCCTCCTCCTCCTCCTCCTCCTCCTCCTCCTCCTCCTCCTCCTCCTCCTCCTCCCCCTCCTCGCCCTCCCCTCCTCGGGTCGCCTACGGCCCCGGGGGAAACCGCCCCCCCTGAGCCAGTCCCCTCCTAACGTTCCCCCGTAGGTGGGGGAGCGGTGGCTGGGGCTTTTCCGAAGGGCTTAGGCGACCCCAGTCCTCCTCCTCCTCCTCCTCCGCCTCCTCCTCCTCCGCCCCCTCTTCATTCCCCTCCTCCCCCTCCTCCTCCTCCTCCTCCTCCTCCTCCTCCTCCATCTACAGTTACTCATCATGAATACTACTCTCCTCTCTCCTCTGAGTCTGTGGCGGAATATGTCTCGGAGTGTTCGGCCCTTCCTCGCGTATGGTTTTTTTCCGCAGGATGTCGGCGAATTGGGTTTCCGCTTGTGTTTTTTCCCTTACCATCCTGTGGTGTTGGGTCCTCGTTTTGAAGAGACGGTGCCCCGCGTTCCCTCCTTCCTCCTCTCCTCCTCCCCCTCCTCCCTCCTCCCTCCTCCCACCATCATCATCGTCATCATCATCATCGTCGTCGTCGTCGTCATCATTATCGTCATCACCATGATTCTCGTCATATTCGTCACGTCCATCATCATCATCATCATCACCACCATCATCAGCATCAGCATCAGCATCAGCATCAGCATCATCATCATCATCATCAACATCAACTTCAGCATCATCATCACCATCATCATCATCATCATCATCATCACCATCACCATCACCATCACCATCATCATCATCGTCATCATCATCGCCGCCATCATCACTACCACCCCTCACACGTTTCATGGTGCTGGGTCCTCGTTTTGAAGAGACGGTGCCCCGCGTTCCCGCTACTCCTCCCCCTCCTCCCTCCTGCCGCCCGCATGCGTCACCCCCACACAATTCGGCACACTCCTCACACGTTTCGTGGCCCCATAGGGAGCTCCACCGAAGGCCCCAGTGCTGCCGCCCGCATGCGTCAGGCACACTCATTTCGGCACACCTCTCACGCTTTTCGTGGCCCCATAGGGAGCTCCACCGAAGGCCCCAGTGGCTGCGTTAGCATGCGCCCGCCGCACCCATTTCGGCGTACTCCTCACGCGTTTC
>CAUYUJ010020821.1:59090-74090 GCA_963575745.1 Prorocentrum cordatum | reverse complement strand
GGCCCTGGGGTCCCTCAATTGGCCGGATTTACCAAACCAGGTTTGCCGTAACTTGTGTTTTTTTCGGGTGACGGCAGTTCCACTTCGTGGAAATGGGACGGGGGGGCGCCCCCGGCACAAATCACTGAGCCAGGTTCCACCAAACCCAGTTTTGCCAACGCCCGAAAAGGTCACTCTCACCCAGGGTCACTCTTGTCGGGCGGCGAAATCTATACATATCCACTGCTCCCTGGGCAGGCCCATCCTGAACCCAGGAGCTGTGTATACGTCCTCTTGGGCCAGCCAGGAGGGCGTGGCGCATACACCGCTGCTGGGTTCAGGATAGGCCTGGCCAGGGAGCAGTGGATATGTATGGATATCGCCGCCCGATCTTGCGCATAGCCGAGAGGTCCCCTCGGACATGTTGGCTCGGCGCGGGGCTCCCCCTGGGGCGGCGCCTCCTCGGCGCCCCGCGCGCCGGGGTGGGGCTAGCGGGCCTCTCGGGAGTGCCGGCCCGCCCAGGGAGCTCGGCCCCGTGGCCGTGCTGGCTCGAGTGCTTCCTCTGCAGCCGGCCTGCTCTGCGAGCGCTCCCGGGCCACATCCCGACTCGGGGGAGAAAAAGATACGGATACGTGTTGTCCCCCTTCGTTTTCGGCCTTTCCTGGTCCTCCTGGGGAATCCTCGTTCAAGAGAGGTCCGGGGACAACACGTATCCGTATCTTTCCGCCCCCCAACCGACCTGCCACCAATGAGGGGGCCACGTGCGAACCCTACGCCTACCCCCCACGATTTCTGAGGGGGAGGGTTCACTTCGCTCGGGAGCTCCCGAGCGAAGTGAACCCCACCCTCCCCCTCAGAGATCGTGGGGGGTAGGGGTAGGGTTCGCACGTGGCCTCCTACCAGTGACCTCTGCCACGGGGCGCATGGAGCTCGCGGAGGCCGGCGGCGAGGCGAGCGGGTCGGAGCAGTTCTCGGTCCAGGACGCTCGCGCCAGGCGTTCGCCCTGGCGAGCGGCGGGTGGCGCAGGCGTGGCCGCCCTGCTCCTGGCCGGCGCAGGCGCGGGGGCAGCGCGCTTGGCGCTGCACGTGGCGTCCTCGGACACGGACCGCCTCCAGAGCAAGGCGCAGACGGTTGCCCTGCCGCCGCGCGACAAGTGCGCCAGCACGGACGATGACTGCTACAGCCTGGGGTGCTGCAACGTTGCGGGCCTGAACTGCTTCGAGACCAAGCCGGGGTTGGATGCCCCTCGGAGTCTCTTCGGATTTCTTTCGAGAGCTTCGTGGAGTCACCTTTGGGTGTTTTGTGGGTCTGTTGGCAGACCTAGGGGCCTCTCGAGACGTCTTGGGTGCCTCTGTGGAGCCCCTTGGAGCCTCTTGGGGTCTCTTGGGAGCCTCTTGGGGGCACCTCGGGGGCCTCTTGGGGGCCTCTTGGGGCCGTCTTGGTGCACCCTTGGGAGCCTCGGGGGCCATCTTGGGCCATCTTGGAGGAGATCGGTCAAAGGAGGGGCCATAGTATATTAGGCCCACTCCCAAGGTCCAAAACCTCGCCGAGGCCTCTTGGGGCGTCTTGGTGGAAGCCTCCGGGGCGCCTCTTGGGGCCTCGTGGGGGTCTCTTGGGAGCCTGTTGGGAGCATCTTGGGGGCCTCTTGGGGCCTCCTGGGCACCTGGCACCCTTGGGAGCCTCGGGGGTCACCTTGAGGCCAACTTGGAGGAGATCGGTCAAAGGAGTGGGGCTCCTTAAATTACGCCCCCCACCCCAGAAAGCCAACATGTGACCAAGCAAAATCGATGATTTCGGCATTCTCGCCGAGGCCTCTTGGGGCGTTTTGGAAGCCTCTGGAGCGCCTCTTGCGGCCTCTTGGGTGTCTCTTGGGGGCCTCTTGGGGGCCTCTTTGGAGCCTCTTGGGGCCTCTTGGGGCCCTCTTGGGGCTGCGTTGGGGCACCCCCGGGAGCCTCGGGGGCCATCTTGAGGCCATCTAGGTGAAGATCGATCAGCAAAAAGGGGAGCTTCCCAAGTATGTTCCCCCCAGGAGGCCAACATGTGACTTCCTCCCTGGGGCCAACAACAGTCCTCTGACACCTCGCGATCCCACTCGTCCCGACCCAGGGGTTGGGGGGCAGGGGGTAGGGGGAGGGGTCAAGACACCCTCGCCGCACGCAAACTGTCTAGCTCACTCCCACCCGCCCTCCCACCACAAAGTGGCATCCGTGTCTCGGCATAGCCAGTGGTCGCCACTGGATGGACAGCCACTGGGAACCAAAGCGGACGCTCGCCGCGGTCTCCACTTGCGGTTGGTGTGCCATCCTTGTAAAACACGTGATGCCGCCCCGTCCGCAATGGTCCAGATGCTGATGTGGGGGGCGTCAGCATTGTTCTGGGCCTGCGCGCAGCAAGCATCATCATGCGGGCACCACCGCCGTCCCTGTCAAAAACAATGCAAAGTGATCGCGGGTGGCCAGCACAATACCCGCGACGTTGTGCCAACGTGCACTTCGCATTGTTTTTGACACGGATGGTGTTCCTGCACAAAGCGGCTTCACTATGGGTATCCCGCTACCTCTGTCAAACAAACAATACAACGTGCTCACAGGGCGCCAGCGCACTGTCCAGATTTTTTCTGCAATGTGCACTTCGTATTGTTTGTTGACAGGGATTGTGGAGGGTGTTGGCAGGGTGGTCCCCGCAATGTGCATTTTGTATTGTTTTTTGACAGGGATGGTTTGGGGGGGGCCCTCGCCCTCATGGTGTGCGCATGGTTCCAGGGTGCCGGCCAGGTGGTGGAGGGGCTGTTTTTCCATAGGGAACAGTGATGAACCCCTTCTTCGACAGCGCTCCGGCCGTCGTCGAGAGCGCTCCGGCCGTCGTCGATAGGGCTCAAGACGGTCCCGTGTCGCCCCCCACGACGGCCTCCAGGAGTCCTGGACGCCCAGCAGGGCGCCGCGAGCGGCGCCAGGAGCCTCGAGGACGCCCTAGTGGCGCTCCGAGACGACACCCGAGAGAGGCCCGAGGGGCACACGTCGTCCAATTCCTTCAGGGAGTCCTTCGTTTTTGACATGTTTGCTTCTGGGACCTTCACAGCAACAAAGCCGGCCTCGAGTGCCCTCCTGGACCGCCCTGCGACGGCCCAAGAGACTCCCAAGAGGGCCCCAAGACGGCCCCAAGACGGCCCAAGAGGTTCCAAAGACGGCCCAAGAGGCGCCCAAGATGGCCCGAACGGGCCCCCAAAGGGCCCCTAAGAGGGTCCAAAGACGGCCCGGCTGTTCGGTGGGGGTGCAGGAGGTCGTCATGTGTGACACCTCGTGCCTCCGTGATTGGGAGAGCCGTGGTGATGATGATGGTGATGATGATGATGGTGATGATGATGACGATGATGATGTTGATGATGGTGATGGCGACGGTGGTGGTGGTGGTGGTGATGATGATGGTGACGATGCTGCTGATGATGATGCTGATGCTGACGTTGATGCCGATGATGCTGCTGCTGATGATACTGATGGTGATGGTGGTGGTGGTGATGTTGATAATGACGATGCTGTGGCTGCTGCTGACGATGATCATGCTGCTGCTGATGATGATGTTCATGGTGATGAGGATGCTGCTGATGATGATGGTGAGGATCATGGTGCGCTGTTGATGATGATGGCGGTGATTCGGCGGCTGCTGTTTCTGATGATGCCGAGACTGATGATTACGAGGATGAGGTTTGCGGATGAGGATTCTAATGGTGGTGGTGGTTGTGATGATGATGATGCCGATGATGATGCTTATGCTGATGATGCTGATGATGATAATGATGCTGATGCTGATGATGATGCTTATGCTGATGATGCTGATGATGATGATGCTGATGCCGATGATGTTGCTTATGCTGATGATGATGCTGATGATGATAGCGACGATGATGATGATGATGATGATGATGATGATGATGATGATGATGATGATGAGTATGATTGTGGTGATCGTGATAACAGTGATGATCGTGATGCTTAGGATTATGATACTGAGATTGATGATGATCATTACCGATGATGATGAGGGTGAGGATGTGGACGACGACGATGTAGATGATGATAATAATGATGCTGATAATGATGATCATGATGTTGATGATGATGCTGATGATGATGCTGCTGATGGTGATGCTGATGATGATGCTGTTGATGCTGCTGTTGATGATGATGGTGATGCTGATGCTGATGATCATGATGCTGATGCTGACGATCATGATGATGAGGAGGAGGATGCTGATGCTGAGTAGTCTGATGCTGCTGATGATGATGTTTATGGCGATGTTGTTGACGATGATGATGACGATGATGCTGATGCTGCTGATGATGACGATGATGTTTGTTGGTGCGGTGGTGGTGTATATGAGAATAAGGGTGAGAATGATGCTGCTACTGATGCTGCTGCTGATGGTGGTGATGGTGATGGTGATTATGATGCTGATGATGCTGCTGATGATGGTGATGATGCTGATGATGATGATGCTGATGATGATGATGATGATGATGATGATGGGATGACGATGCTGTTGCTGCTGCTGACGATGATGATGCTGCTTGTGATGATGATGATGTTCATGGTGATGATGCCGATTCTCTTGTTGATGATGATGGTTGATTGTGATCATGATGACGATGATGCTGATGATGATGAGGATGCTGATTATGATGGCGATGGCGATGATGATGATGATGATGATGATGATGATGATGATGAGATGATGATGATGATGATGATGATGCTGATGATGATGATGATGATGATGATGATGATGATGGTGACGGTGATGGTGACTGTGGTTATGGTGATGATGATGATGATGATGATGATGACGATGCTGCTGATGATAATGATGCTAATGCTGACGTTGATGCCGATGCTGATGCTGCTGCTGATGATCATGATGTTGATGGTGGTGGTGGTGATGAGGATGATGATGACGATGATGACGATGCTGTTGCTGCTGCTGACGATGGTGATGCTGCTGCTGTGATGATGTTCATGCTGCTGATAATGATGGTGGTGGTGATGATGATGGTGATGGTGATGGTGATGATGATGATGATGATGATGATGATGATGATGGTTATGATGATGATGCTGATGATGATGGTGATGATGATGACGATTACGATGCTGATGATGATGCTGATGCTTCTGGCGATGATGCTGCTGATGATGATGATGGTGATGCTAATGATGATGATGCTGCTGATGCTGATGCTGATGATACTGATCATGATGATGCTGCTGCTGATGCTGCTGCTGATGATGATGCTGCTGCTGATGATGATGATGCTGATGAGGATGATGATGGTGATGATGATGATGCTGATGATGATGATGATGATGATGATGATGATGATGATGATGATGATGCTGATGATGATGATGTTGATGATGATGAGGTGGCGGCTGCTGCTGATGATGCTGAGACTGACGACGACGAGCATGAGGATGTGGATGAGGATTCTGATGTTGTTGGTGGTGGTGGTGATGATGGTGCTGCTGCTGCTGAGGAGGAGGAGGATAAACGGAGGGTAAACGGAGTACAAAACGGAGGAGGAGGAGGAGGAGGAGGAGGAGGAGGAGGAGGAGGGGGATGAGGAGGAGGAGGGGAGGAGGAGGAGGAGGAGGAGGAGGAGGGGAGGAGGAGGAGGAGGAGGAGGAGGAGGAGGAGGAGGAGGAGGAGGAGGAGGAGGATGAGGATGCGGATCAGGAGGAGTAGCAGGAGGAGGAGGAGGAGGAGGAGGAGGAGGAGGAGGAAAAGGAGGAACGGGAATCTAGTCACATGAGACACCTTTCGTCTTCACTACTTGAGGAGCTCTCATGGAACTCGGTTGTGCTGTCTTGAGGCTGTCTTGACCTCCTGTGAGACAGCTTAGGGGGTCCCCAGAGGCCATCTTTGGCGTCATGGGGCACTTGTACGCCGTCTTCGGGCTCTCTTGGGCCGTATTGGGGCCCTCTTGACCGTATGGTGGGTGTCCGGGGGCCGTCGTGGGGCTGTCTTAGGCCGTCGGAAGGCCTTCTAAGGCCGTCGACGGTCCAACGGGAGGCCCCCTTGGGCCGCCTTGGGGTCCTTTTGGATGCCTCTTGGGCCATCGTGGGGCCTCTGAGGCCATCTTGGGATCCTCTTGGGGGCCTCTTGAGCCGCCTTGGGACCATCGTGTAGGCTTCTTGGGCCGTCTTGAACTGACGGACGCTCGAAACGGAGAGGTTGTGAACATTATTCAACTGATTTTGGCTTCTTCGGGCCCTGTTGGAGGTCCGCTTGTGGCCCTTTTTGGACCCTCTTGGCGGCATCTTGGGCCGTCTTGAGGCCATATTGAACCGCTGGGGGGCCATATTGGCCAGTCTTCGAGGTCTTTGGGCCATCTTGCTGTTCTAGGTTGCCTGCCTGGACCGTCTTGGAAGCTCGCGACGCGGACGCATCTTTCTTGCACGAGGGATCGTGACGTCAGGACCCCATCTTTTTTTGTGCGAGGCCGACCCGTCCAGATTTCGACCCGTCGCCGTTCTGGCTCAAGTGCTTTCTGCAGCCAGCCTGATTCGCGAGCACTCCCAGCCACATCCCGACCTGCCACCAATGACCTCGGCCACGGAGCGCATGGAGCTCGCGGAGGTCGGCGGCGAGGCGAGCGGGTCGGAGCAGTTCTTGGTCCAGGACGCTCGCGCCAGGCGTTCGCCTTGGCGGGCGGCGGGTGGCGCAGGCGTGGCCGCCCTGCTCCTGGCCGGCGCAGGCGCGGGGGCAGCGCGCTTGGCGCTGCACGGGGCGGCCGCGGACACGGACCGCCTCCAGAGCAAGGTGCAGACGGTTGCCCTGCCGCCGCGCGACAAGTGCGCCAGCACGGACGACGACTGCTACAGCCTGGGGTGCTGCAACGTTGCGGGCCTGAACTGCTTCGAGACCAAGCCGGGGAAGGGCAAGTGCCTGAAGAACTGCACCCCCAGCGCCTCCCAGTTGTGCGTTCAGACGCAGCCGATCATGGACCCGATCCTCAAGGATGCCGACTGGTACGGCCCGTCATTGTACTGCTTCGCAGTGGTCATGCAGGACATCGGCAGCACAAAGAAGATGTACGACTTGGAGCTGCTCCAGGGAGCATACGGCAGGAAGACCAGCATCTTCGGGTGCGAGAACTGGGGAGTATTCAGCGACAAGGAGGGGGAGGTCGGGCCCGGCGCTCCGCTCGTGAAGCTGGAGGATGCCGACGGGGACTTCCATTTCGCGAAGAGAGAGGAGACCGGCACCTGGCTGAACACGGGCTTGCATTACCAGGCTTGGAAGGCAATTGGGGAAGCCGGCGTGTACAAGAGCGCCAGCTGGGTCGTGAAGGTCGATCCAGACGCGGTGTTCGTGCCGAGCCGCTTGGTGTCTTACCTCTCTAGCAAGGTGGTCCCGGCCAACGGCCTCTACCTCGAGAACTGCAAAGGCGTGAAGTACGGGTGGTTCGGTAGCCTGGAGATCTTCTCGGCGGTGGCCTTCGAGACGCTCCTGGGGTCGATGGCCGCGTGCAAGGGGGGCACCGTCGATTGGAAAACGGGCGTTGACGGAGGCAAGTACGGCCCCATGGGCGAGGATCTCTTTGCGCAGGTTTGCTTGGACACGAACGGCGTCTCTCGTGGAGAGGCATTCGGCACCAAGCTGGACGGAACTTGCGAGGCGGACCGGCCAACCGCCGAGAAGAAGAACAAGAAGTGGAAGCCCACGTGCGACGGCGAGAACTTCCCGGCGTACCACCCGCTGATGAAGCCCGAGGACTATATGGCGTGCTTGGATGCCACCACCAACGCGTTCGGCTACTGAGCGCCCTGCAGCAGGCAGTGAAGCTGCGGTGCGCCAGGCAGAGCGCCCTGTCCGCCTGCCTGCTGCGCCCCGCGGCCGCAGTTTTTTGGTCGTGCAGGCATTTTTCGCGCTGCCCTGGCCACTCCTCACCACACAAAGCTGGTGTTGAGCGAAGATGTGTTTGAGGCAGCAGGCAGCCTGGCGCTGCTTAATCATGGGAGTTCCCCATTTTTTTCCGGCTCGTTCTGACGGCCTCCGTGGCCAGCGAAAGCATCACCACAGTAGTTGTGCAGTTCCCTGCCGTGGGTAAGCTTCTGCTTTTCCATGGAGGCCTCTGCGGTGCTTTGAGCCTCATATGTGTACATATTTTTCCGATCTGCATCGATGCGGTGAGGGCAACAAAGAACAGGGCTAAAGACGGCAGGGGTGTGTATGTCAGGTGCAACGTTGAGGGGGGGATAGGCTCAGGGGGAGGCGCATCGACCGCCCATTGCCCACTCATCGCCGATATGGGCCCGATGGCCCACCCCGCCCAGGAGCGTGCGGACTCGCTGTCGGGGGCCCATCGCCGACCCATCGGCGCTGTATCGCGCCGATTGCAGCTCGATGTTGCCCCCCCTGGAGCCAGTCCCCATCCTGTCGTTGCCCCTCAGCGTGGAGGGGTTCGGGGGGGCAGGGCGGCAGGGAGGGCAGGAGGCCAGGCTGGCCGCACCGAGCAGTCGAGGTCGGCTCCCCCTTCCGACCGCCCTGGCCACTTTCCTGGACAATCTCCCTGTCAACATCCTCGCGAATTCTAGACGCTTTGTGTAACCCCACCAGCCACTCCAGAAACAATGCGAAGACGAGTTGCCCTGATCAGGGATGCAGAGGAGCATGCCATGGAATAGTGAACTGGGTAAGACGTCCTATCCCAAGAGGCGGGAGGATGGAGGAGGAATCGGAGGAAGAGGTGGAGGAGGAGGAAGATGGGAGAGGGAGAGGAGGAGGAAGGAGGAGGAACAGGCGGATGAGGAAGAGGCGGAGAAGGAGGAGGAAGATGAGGATGAGGATGAGGAGGAGGAGGAGGAGGGCGAACAGAAAGGCCAGAAGCCTCTTGGATGCCCTCCGGAGTCTCTTCGCATTTCTTCCGAGAGCTTCGTGCCAGGTGTGCGCCAGGTGTGCCGCATACTCCAGCCGCGCCAGGTGCGCCACGTTCGGGGCACGTGCAGAGTGTGTCAGGTGCGCCTGCGCACGTGACAGCACACATCAGGAAACATGTCCGCCCCCACCATCCTTGTCGAAACTAATGCCCATTATTGTGTCTGGTGGGCCTGCGCACAGCAGGCCATACGCCACCACCTCCGCCGTCCCTGTCAAAAGCCACTTGACAGTGATCGCGGGGTGGGCGCGCATGATCCAGATTTAGCCGCGAGGTGCATCTTGTATTGGATAGTAGCCCTGCGCGCAGCAGCAGGCAATATGCTGGCACCTCTGCAGTCCCTGTCAAAAACTGTACAAAGTGCTCGCGGGCCTCACGAACATGACTCAAGACTTTGCCCCAAAGTGTACTTCGTGTATTGTTAGTTGACAGGGACGGTGGGGGTGGGCCGCATCGGATTGGCCGCGCATGCTCCAAATGTGGAAGCAGGGTGCGTTTTGTATGGTTCTTGACAGGGGCGGTGTGTGTGTGTGTGTGAGCATTTTGTCCTCATGGTTCCTGGTTGGCTGCCGGTCGCCTGGGGGTGGGAGTGTATAGGGAACAGTGATAAGCCCCTCCCCGAAGGTGAATAAGGGGGTTGGAAAGGGAAACTCCAGACCACTGATGCCTTGAAGGCAGTACCGTAACACTATATTATCGCTAGGACTCCCGATTGTATTTATGTATTTATTTTTAAACCCATACATATATAGATTTGTATATATATATATATAGAGTGTGTGAGAGAGCGAGAGAGAGAGAGAGAGAGAGGGAGAGAGCGAGAGAGAAAGAGAGAGCGAGAGAGAAAGAGAGAGGGAAAGAGAGAGAGCGAGCGTGCCGTGAGTCATCCCGGGCCCGGGCGGGCCGGGGGACTGGGACCACTACCACGAGTGTCGGTGCGGGGGGCCGGGCCCGCTCCTCGGGGCTCCTCGGGGGCCCCAGGTCCACCTCGACAGCGCTCCCGCCGTCGTCGAGGCGGCTCAAGACGGCCTCCAGGAGTCGTGGACGCCCAGCGAGGCGTCTCGAACGGCGCCAGAAGCTTCGAAGACGCCCCAAGTGGCGCTCCAAGACGACACCCGAGAGAGCCCCGAGGGGCACACCTCTTCCCACTCCCTCAGGAAGACGTGCATTGTTAGCATATTTGCTTCTGGGACCTTCACAGCAACACAGACGGCCCAACATGCTCCCTGGACTGCCCTACGACGGCCCAAGAAACCCCCAAGAGGGCTCCAAGACGGCTCCATGGGTCCGAAGACGGCCAAAGGCGTCCAAGATGGCCCGAATGGGCCCCCGAAGGGACCCAAGAGGGTCCAAAGACGGCCCGACTGTTCGGTGGGGGCACAGGAGGCCGTCACGTGTGACACCTTGTGCCTCCGCGGTTGGAAGAGCCGTGGTGATGATGATGATGGTGGTGGTGGTGATGATGATGATGATGGTGGTGGTGGTGATGATGATGATGCTGATGGAGATGATGATGATGCTGATGCTGCTGCTGATGACCATGATGCTGATGCTGATGATCATGATGATGATGGTGATACTGGTGTTGATGATGTTGATGTTGTTGATGTCGTTGATGCTGCTGCTGTTGCTGCTGCTGCTGCTGACGATGATGATGACGCTGCTGCTGATGATGATGCTCATGGTGATAATGATGCTGATGATGGTGAGGATGATGATGCTGTTGATGATGATGACGATGATGATGACGATGATGCGGCGGCTGCTGATGCTGCTGATGATGCTGAGACTGATGGTGACGAGGATGAGGATGCGGATGAGGATTCAGATGGTGGTGATGATGGTGATGATGATGCCGATGCTGATGCCGATGATGATGATGCGGATGCTGAGGCTGCTGATGATAAAGATGATGATGATGATAATGATCGTGATGATATTGGTAATAGTGATGATCGTGATGCTTAGGATGACGATGCTCATGTTGATAATGACCATGATCGATGTTTCTGATGATGATGAGGATGCGGACGACGACGATGTAGATGATGATACTATGCTGCTGATGATGCTGCTGCTGATGATGCTGCTGCTTATGCTGCTGATGCTGATGATGTTGATGATGCTGCTGCTGACGATGGCGATGCTGGAGCTGCTGCGGGTCTGATGATAATGCTGATGATGCTGATGATAATGATGATGATGATGATGATGATGATGATGATGCTGTAGATGATGCTGCGGTTGATAGTACTGTTCAGGGTGATGTTGATGCTGCTGCTGATGATGATGATGATGATGATGGCGATGACGATGACGATGGCGACGGCGAATCATGATGATGATGGTGATGCTGATGATGATGGTGATGTTGGTGATGACGGTGGTGATGATGGTGGTGATGATGACGATGATGATGCCGACGATGATGCTGCTGCTGCTGATGATGATGAGGATGTTGATGCTGATTCGTATGGCGCTGCTGCTGTTGATGATGATTGTGGCGGTGATGATGATGGTGCTGATTAGTACGCGGATGATGATGATGATGCTGCTGATGCTGATACTGCTGCTGCTGATGATGATGATGGTGATGATGATGCTGCTGTTGTTGGTGATGGTGATGATAGTGGTTGTGGTGGTGATGGTGGTGATGCGAATAAGGGTGAGGATGCTGCTGCTGCTGCTGCTGCTGATGATGATGATGATGATGATGCAGCTGCTGCTGCTGATGATGCTGGGACAGATGTCGACGAGGATGAGGATGCGGATGAGGATTCTGATGGTGGTGGTGGTGGTGATGCTGCCGCTGCTGCTGATGATGATGATGGTTGTGATGGTGTTTGTGGTTGTGATGAGAATATGGGTGAGGATGCTGCTGCTGCTGATGATGATGATGATGAGGATGAGGATGATGATGCTGATGATGATGATGATGATGATGATGATGATGATGATGATGATGCTGATGATGATGATGATGATGATGATGATGATGATGATGATGATGATGATGGTGATGATGCGGCTGCTGCTGATGATGCTGAGACTGATGACGACGAGGATGAGGATGCGGATGAGGATTCTGATTGTGGTGGTGGTGGTGGTGATGATGCTGCTGCTGATGATGATGATGAGGAGGAGGAGGAGGAGGAGGAGGAGGAGCAGGAGGAGGATGAGGAGGCTGGGTACGAGCCAGGAGGAGGATGAGGAGGAGGGGGAGGAGAAGGAGGATAAACGGAGGATAAACGGAGGATCAACGGAGGAGGAGGAGGAGGAGGAGGAGGAGGAGGAGGAGGAGGAGGAGCAGGAGGAGGAGGAGAAGGAGGAGGAGGAGGAACGGGAGTCTAGTCACATGAGACAGCTTTCGTCTTCACTACTTGTGGAGCTCTCATGGAACTCGGTTGGGCTGTCTTGGGGCTGTCTTGACGTCCTGTGAGGCAGCTTTGGGGGTCCCTTGGGGCCATCTTTGGCCGTCATGGGGGGCACTTGTACGCCGTCTTCGGGCTCTCTTGGGCCGTCTTGGGTCCCTCTTGACAGTCTCGTGGGGCCGTCGTGGGGGGCCGTTTTAGGCCGTCGCAAGGCCTTCTAAGGCCGTCTAAGGTCCAACGGGAGGCCCTCTTGGGCCGCCAGGGGGTCCTCTAGGATGCCTCTTGGGCCATCGTGGGGCCTCTCAGGCCATCTTGGGACCCTCTTGGGGGCCTCTTGAGCCGCCTTGGGACCATCGCGTAGGCTTCTTGGACCGTCTTGAACTGACGGACGCTCGAAACGGAGAGGTTGTGAACATCATTCAACAACCAGCGGGAGCTTACTGATTTTGGCTTCTTCGGGCCCTGTTGAAGGTCCGCTTGTGGCCCTTTTTGGACCCTCTTGGTGGCATCTTGGGCCGTCTTGAGGCCATATTGGACCACTGGGGGTCCATCTTGGGCAACCTTCGAGGTCTTAAGGCCATCTTGGTGTTCTCGGATGCCTGCCTGGACCGTCTTGGAAGCTCAGGACGCGGATGCATCTTACTTGCACGAGGGATCGTGACGTCAGGACCCCCATCTTTTTTGTACGAGGCCGACCCGTCTAGACTTGGGCCCGTCGCCGTTCTGGCTCAAGAGCTTTCTGCAGCCAGCCTGATCCGCGAGCACTCCCAGCCACATCCCGACCTGCCACCAATGACCTCGGCCACGGAGCGCATGGAGCTCGCGGAGGTCGGCGGCGAGGCGAGCGGGTCGGAGCAGTTCTTGGTCCAGGATGCTCGCGCCAGGCGTTCGCCCTGGCGGGTGGCGGGTGGCGCAGGTGTGGCCGCCCTGCTCCTGGCCGGCACAGGCGCGGGGGCAGCGCGCTTGGCGCTGCACGGGGCGGCCTCGGACACGGATCGCCTCCAGAGCAAGGTGCAGACGGTTGCCCTGCCGCCGCGCGACAAGTGCGCCAGCACGGACGACGACTGCTACAGCCTGGGGTGCTGCAACGTTGCGGGCCTGAACTGCTTCGAGACCAAGCCGGGGAAGGGCAAGTGCCTGAAGAACTGCACCCCCAGCGCCTCCCAGTTGTGCGTTCAGACGCAGCCGATCATGGACCCGATCCTCAAGGATGCCGACTGGTACGGCCCGTCATTGTACTGCTTCGCAGTGGTCATGCAGGACATCGGCAGCACAAAGAAGATGTACGACTTGGAGCTGCTCCAGGGAGCATACGGCAGGAAGACCAGCATCTTCGGGTGCGAGAACTGGGGAGTATTCAGCGACAAGGAGGGGGAGGTCGGGCCCGGCGCTCCGCTCGTGAAGCTGGAGGATGCCGACGGGGACTTCCACTTCGCGAAGAGAGAGGAGACTGGCACCTGGCTGAACACGGGCTTGCATTACCAGGCTTGGAAGGCAATTGGGGAAGCCGGCGTGTACAAGAGCGCCAGCTGGGTCGTGAAGGTCGATCCAGACGCGGTGTTCGTGCCGAGCCGCTTGGTGTCTTACCTCTCTAGCAAGGTGGTCCCAGCCAACGGCCTCTACCTCGAGAACTGCAAAGGCGTGAAGTACGGGTGGTTCGGCAGCCTGGAGATCTTCTCGGCGGTGGCCTTCGAGACGCTCCTGGGGTCGATGGCCGCGTGCAAGGCGGGCACCGTCGATTGGAAAACGGGCGTTGACGGAGGCAAGTACGGCCCCATGGGCGAGGATCTGTTTGCGCAGGTTTGCTTGGATACGAACGGCGTCTCTCGTGGAGAGGCATTCGGCACCAAGCTGGACGGAACTTGCGAGGCGGACCGGCCAACCGCCGAGAAGAAGAACAAGAAGTGGAAGCCCACGTGCGACGGCGAGAACTTCCCGGCGTACCACCCGCTGATGAAGCCCGAAGACTATATGGCGTGCTTGGATGCCACCACCAACGCGTTCGGCTACTGAGCGCCCTGCAGCAGGCAGTGAAGCTGCGGTGCGCCAGGCAGAGCTCCCTGTCCACCTGCCTGCTGCGCCCCGCAGCCGCTTGTTTTGGTCGTGCAGGCATTTTTCGCGCTGCCCTGGCCACTCCTCACCACACAAAGCTGGTGTTGAGCGAAGATGTGTTTGAGGCAGCAGGCAGCCTGGCGCTGCTTAATTATGGGAGTTCCCCATTTTTTTCCGGCTCGTTCTGACGGCCTCAGTGGCCAGCGAAAGCATCACCACAGTAGTTTTGCAGTTTCCTGCCGTTGGTCAGCTTCTGCTTTTCCACGGAGGCCTCTGCGGTGCTTTGAGCCTCATATGTGTACATATTTTTCCGATCTGCATCGATGCGGTGAGGGCAACAGAGAACCGGGCTAAAGACGGCAGGGGTGTGTATGTCAGGTGCAACGTTGAGGGGGGGATAGGCTCAGGGGGAGGTGCATCGACCGCCCATTGCCCACTCATCGCCGATATGGGCCCGATGGCCCACCCCGCCCAGGAGCGTGCGGACTCGCTGTCGGGGGCCCATCGCCGACCCATCGGCGCTGTATCGCGCCGATTGCAGCTCGATGTTGCCCCCCCTGGAGCCAGTCCCCATCCTGTCGTTGCCCCTCAGCGTGGAGGGGTTCGGGGGGGCAGGGCGGCAGGGAGGGCAGGAGGCCAGGCTGGCCGCACCGAGCAGTCGAGGT
>CAUYUJ010020821.1:51590-54090 GCA_963575745.1 Prorocentrum cordatum | reverse complement strand
CTGGCCGGCGCAGGCGCAGGGGCAGTGCGCTTGGCGCTGCACGGGGCGGCCTCGGACACGGACCGCCTCCAGAGCAAGGTGCAGACGGTTGCCTTGCCGCCGCGCGACAAGTGCGCCAGCACGGACGACGACTGCTACAGCCTGGGGTGCTGCAACGTTGCGGGCCTGAACTGCTTCGAGACCAAGCCGGGGAAGGGCAAGTGCCTGAAGAACTTTGCACCCCCAGAGCGCCTCCCAGTTGTGCGTCAGACGCAGCCGATCATGGACCCGATCCTCAAGGATGCCGACTGGTACGGCCCGTCATTGTACTGCTTCGCAGTGGTCATGCAGGACATCGGCAGCACAAAGAAGATGTACGACTTGGAGCTGCTCCAGGGAGCATACGGCAGGAAGACCAGCATCTTCGGGTGCGAGAACTGGGGAGTATTCAGCGACAAGGAGGGGGAGGTCGGGCCCGGCGCTCCGCTCGTGAAGCTGGAGGATGCCGACGGGGACTTCCATTTCGCGAAGAGAGAGGAGACCGGCACCTGGCTGAACACGGGCTTGCATTACCAGGCTTGGAAGGCAATTGGGGAAGCCGGCGTGTACAAGAGCGCCAGCTGGGTCGTGAAGGTCGATCCAGACGCGGTGTTCGTGCCGAGCCGCTTGGTGTCTTACCTCTCTAGCAAGGTGGTCCCAGCCAACGGCCTCTACCTCGAGAACTGCAAAGGCGTGAAGTACGGGTGGTTCGGCAGCCTGGAGATCTTCTCGGCGGTGGCCTTCGAGACGCTCCTGGGGTCGATGGCCGCGTGCAAGGGGGGCACCGTCGATTGGAAAACGGGCGTTGACGGAGGCAAGTACGGCCCCATGGGCGAGGATCTGTTTGCGCAGGTTTGCTTGGATACGAACGGCGTCTCTCGTGGAGAGGCATTCGGCACCAAGCTGGACGGAACTTGCGAGGCGGACCGGCCAACCGCCGAGAAGAAGAACAAGAAGTGGAAGCCCACGTGCGACGGCGAGAACTTCCCAGCGTACCACCCTCTGATGAAGCCCGAGGACTATATGGCGTGCTTGGATGCCACCACCAACGCATTTGGCTACTGAGCGCCCTGCAGCAGGCAGTGAAGCCGCAGTGCGCCAGGCATAGCGCCCTGTCCGCCTGCCTGCTGTGCCCCGCGGCCGCCGTTTTTTGGTCGTGCAGGCATTTTTCGCGCTGCTCTGGCCACTCCTCACCACACAAAGCCGGTGTTGAGCGAAGATGTGTCCGAGGCAGCAGGCAGCCTGGCTGCCTGCCTGGCGCTACTTAATTCGGGCAGGCCCCCATTGTCTTCCGGCTCGTTGTGACAACCCCAGTGGCCAACGAGAGCATCACCACAGTAGTTGTGCAGTTCCCTGCCGTGGGGAAGCTTCTGCTTTTCCACGGAGGCCTCTGCGGTGCTTTGAGCCTCATGTGTGAATCGGTTTTCCCGATCTGCATCGATGCGGTGAGGCCAACAAAGAACCGGGCTAAAGACAGCAGGGGTGTGTATGTCAGGTGCAACGTTGAGGGGTGTGTATGTCAGGTGCAACGTTGAGGGGAGGCGCATCGACCGCCCATCGCCCACTCATCGCCGATATGGGCCCGATGGCCCACCCCGCCCACCCAGGAGCGTGCGGACTCGCTGTCGGGGGCCCATCGCCGACCCATCGGCGATGTATCGCGCCGATTGCAGCTCGATGTTGCCCCCCTGGAGCCAGTCCCCATCCTGTCGTTGCCCCTCAGCGTGGAGGGGTTCGGGGGGCAGGGCGGGAGGGAGGGCAGGAGGCCAGGCTGGCCGCACCGAGCAGTCGAGGTCGGCTCCCCCTCCCGACCGCCCTGGCCACTTTCCTGGCCAATCTCCCTGTCATCCTCCTCGCGAATTCTAGACGCTTTGTGTAACCCCGCCAGCCACTCCAGAAACGATGCGAAGACGAGTTGCCCTGATCAGGGATGTGGAGGAGCATGCCGTGGAATAGTGGGCTGGGTAAGACGTCCTATCCCAAGAGGCGGGAGGATGGAGGAGGAATCGGAATCGGAGGAAGAGGCGGAGGAGGAGGAGGAGGAGGAGGAGGGAGATGGGGGAGGGAGAGGAGGAGGAAGGAGGAGGAACAGGCGGATGAGGAAGAGACGGAGGAGGATGATGAGGAGGAGGAGCAGGAGGATGAGGGCGAACAGGAAGGCCAGAAGCCTCTTGGATGCCCTTCGGAGTCTCTTCGCATTTCTTCCGAGAGCTTCGTGCCAGGTGTGCGCCAGGTGTGCCGCATACTCCAGCCGCGCCAGGTGCGCCACGTTCGGGGCACGTGCAGAGTGTGTCAGGTGCGCCTGCGCACGTGACAGCACACATCGGGAAACACGTCGGCCCCCACCATCCTTGTCGAAAACCAATGCCCATCATTGTGTCTGGTGGGCCTGCGCACAGCAGGCCATACGCCACCACCCCCGCCGTCCCTGTCACAAACCACTTCACAGTGATCGCGGAGTGGCCGAGCATGATCCAGATTT
>CAUYUJ010020821.1:44090-46590 GCA_963575745.1 Prorocentrum cordatum | reverse complement strand
GACTATATGGCGTGCTTGGATGCCACCACCAACGCATTTGGCTACTGAGCGCCCTGCAGCAGGCAGTGAAGCCGCAGTGCGCCAGGCATAGCGCCCTGTCCGCTTGCCTGCTGTGCCCCGCGGCCGCCGTTTTTTGGTCGTGCAGGCATTTTTCGCGCTGCCCTGGCCACTCCTCACCACACAAAGCTGGTGTTGAGCGAAGATGTGTTTGAGGCAGCAGGCAGCCTGGCGCTGCTAAATTATGGGAGTTCCCCATTTTTTTCCGGCTCGTTCTGACGGCCTCAGTGGCCAGCGAAAGCATCACCACAGTAGTTGTGCAGTTCTCTGCCGTGGGTAAGCTTCTGCTTTTCCACGGAGGCCTCTGCGGTGCTTTGAGCCTCATGTGTGTACATATTTTTCCGATCTGCATCGATGCGGAGAGGGCAACAAAGAACCAGGCTAAAGACAGCAGGGGTGTGTATGTCAGGTGCAACGTTGAGGGGGGGATAGGCTCAGGGGGAGGTGCATCGACCGCCCATCGCCCACTCATCGCCGATATGGGCCCGATGGCCCACCCCGCCCAGGAACGTGCGGACTCGCTGTCGGGGGCCCATCGCCGATCCATCGGCGATGTATCGCGCCGATTGCAGCTCGATGTTGCCCCCCGTGGAGCCAGTCCCCATCCTGTCGTTGCCCCTCAGCGTGGAGGGTTTCGGGGGGCAGGGCGGCAGGGAGGGCAGGAGGCCAGGCTGGCGGCACCGAGCAGTCGAGGTCGGCTCCCCCTCCCGACCGCCCTGGCCACTTTCCTGGCCAATCTCCCTGTCACCCTCCTCGCGAATTCTAGACGCTTCGTGTAACCCCACCAGCCACTCCAGCAACGATGCGAAGACGAGTTGCCCTGATCAGGGATGTGGAGGAGCATGCCGTGGAGTAGTGGGCTGGGTAAGACGTTCTCTCCCAAGAGGCGGGAGGATGGAGCAGGAATCGGAGGAAGAGGCGGAGGAGGAGGAGGGAGATGGAAGGAGGAGGAACAGGCGGATGAGGAAGAGGCCGAGAAGGAGGAGGAAGATGAGGATGAGGAGGAGGAGGTGGAGGAGGAGGGCGAACAGAAAGGCCAGAAGCCTCTTGGATGCCCTTCGGAGTCTCTTCGCATTTCTTCCGAGAGCTTCGTGCCAGGTGTGCGCCAGGTGTGCCGCATACTCCAGCCGCGCCAGGTGCGCCACGTTCGGGGCACGTGCAGAGTGTGTCAGGTGCGCCTGCGCACGTGACTGCACACATCAGGAAACATGTCGGCCCCCACCATCCTTGTCGAAAACTAATGCCCATCATTGTGTCTGGTGGACCTGCGCACATCAGGCCATACGCCACCACCCCCGCCGTCCCTGTCAAAAACCACTTGACAGTGATCGCGGGGTGGCCGCGCATGATCCAGATTTAGCCGCGAGGTGCATCTTGTACTGGATGGTAGCCCTGCGCGCAGCAGCAGGCAATATGCTGACACCTCCGCAGTCCCTGCCAGAAACTATACAAAGTGCTCGCGGGCCTCACGAACATGACTCAAGACTTTGCCCCAAAGTGTACTTCGCGTACTGTTAGTTGACAGGGACGGTGGGGGTGGGCCGCATCGGATTGGCCGCGCATGCTCCAAATGTGGAAGCAGGGTGCGTTTTGTATTGTTCTTGACAGGGGCGGTGTGTGTGTGTGTGAGAGCATTTTGTCCTCATGGTTCCTGGTTGGCTGCCGGTCGCCTGGGGTGGGAGTGTATAGGGAACAGTGATAAGCCCCTCCCCGAAGGTGAATAAGGGGGTTGGAAGGGGAAACTCCAGACCACTGATGCCCTAAAGGGCTAAGGTCTCCCAGGAGCGACCAGTACCGTAACAATATATTATCTGTAGGACTCCCGATAGTGTTTATGTATTTATTTGTAAATCCATACATATATAGATGTATATATATATATATAGAGAGAGAGAGAGAGTGTGTGTGAGAGCGAGAGAGAGAGAGTGAGAGCGAGAGAGTGAGAGAGAGAGAGGGAGAGAGCGAGAGAAAAAGAGAGAAAGAGAGAGAGAGAGAGAGAGAAAGAAAGAAAGAGAGAGATGGAAAGAGAGAGAGAGAGAGCAACGCAACCACAACGACGTAACAAGCTTTTCACACCATGGCTCGCGAGAGCGAGCGTGACGTGAGTCATTCCGCGCCCGGGCGGGCCGGGGGACCAGGACCACTACCCCAAGTGTCGGTGCCGGGGGCCGAGGAGGATGCCCAGCGAGGCGTCTCGAACGGCGCCAGAAGCTTCGAAGACGCCCCAAGTGGCGCTCCAAGACGACACCCGAGAGAGCCCCGAGAGGCACACCTCTTCCCACTCCCTCAGGAAGACGTGCATTGTTAGCATGCTTCCGGGACCTTCACAGCAACACAGACGGCCCAACATGCTCCCTGGACTGACTGCCCTACGACGGCCCAAGAAACCCCCAAGAGGGCCCCAAGACGGCCCCATGGGTCCGAAGACGGCCAAAGGCGTCCA
>CAUYUJ010020821.1:20000-43990 GCA_963575745.1 Prorocentrum cordatum | reverse complement strand
ATCTGGGGGGGGGGGGGGGGGATGCGTCGGACGGGCGGGCGACCTTGGTGGGCGGTCGGGGGGTCGACTGGGATCTGCGATTTTATTCGCCTGCCTGTATAGCAGCTCAGATTTCGTTCGCGGCTAGGCGCGCCTCGGACGTCCGAGCGCTAAGCCTGCAGGACGATGCCTGGGTCACCGAAGTGTGCTGGAGGCCCCTACTAGATCTCCCACAGGTGTGCAAACTGTGCGAAGGAGCTCGGGGAACCATGTTTCACCGTTGCTATGCCTGCCCCGCGCGCGATGCTTTTCGACGGGACTGCATGCCCACAGAGTTGGCCAGATCGGCCGGCAGAATGAGGCAGAGTCCGCCAGCTTGGAAGGAAAGGTTCGCGAGGGGGTTGTTTCCTGGGCCTGGCCTGTGCGTGGGGAGACCACCTTTCAGTCCAAGCTGGGGGATGCAGGTGCGCGGCGCCCTCCAGCTGCCAATCCTCCCGGAAGGAGGGTACGTCTTCACAGTTGGGACGGGTCTGGACCAGCGCCACCCGCCCCGCAGAGTTGCAGGCTGGAGCGTGGTGCTACGTCGGAGCGATTTTTAGAGCAGTGCCGCCTGACATCGGCATCTCGGGCGCGGCCAGAGATGGCGAAGACTATGCCGTGCTGGTGTGTGCCCAGAATGTTTTGGGTCAGTTCACTGTGCGGGCAGACTGCAAGGGTACATTAAGTTGCTGCCAGTCGCCGAAATTGTCGACTTCGGAGTGCAACCCGCGAGCCCACCTGTGGAGGCGGGTGCATGCGCGCGAAGATTTCCGTGCTCGGCCGTTTGAGCGCGTCAAGGCCCACACGTCGGCTGCCAGCGTTGAGAGGGACCTGATTTCGCCTTTCGACAGAGACGACAACAATGCTGCAGATGGCTTCGCCAAGAGAGGGGCGGCTTATGCCAGAGCCGCCGTCTGTGACGTAGAGCTGGTAGAAGGATGCCAGTTGTTAGCCAAGCTTGCGGCCAAGTTTTCGGCCCAGCTTGTGGCCTCGATGGCCTCGTCAGAATTTCGGGACAATGTCGGGGTCGAGTACCTCAAGAAAATCGACCTGGGGCTGTGGCACTACCACGGTTTGTCGGTCCCAGAGGTCCCTGAGGCGGAGTCCATAGACGTGGTCCCCCCTCCTCCTGTGCCTCCTGCTCGTGCTGCTGCGTCGGAACCTCCAGGGCCCGCCTCAGAGGACCCCGTCTGGCTTCTAGACAATGGTGTTCAGCCCTGGAGAGTGAATGGGCACGGCGTGGTGCAGAGCTCGGTGCCCAATGACTCCCCGATCATTTATTGCCCGTCGTGTTGGCAGTATGCGGCCACCCCGATGCAGCGAGGTCTTGTGGGTGTCCGCAAGAGGCCCAAGAAGCTCTCGGGTGGGTCAGCGTACACTGTCCGCAAGAGGTTGAAAGAAGGTTTTCATCCTGTGTTGCGCCCTCTAGTGGCGCTCGGGCCCTCGGAGGCCCCGTCCGCGGAGACCGGGGGCCGTTTCTCCAGGCATTTCGGGGGGGCCCCTGGTGGGGCGGCCGCGGCTCCAAGAGCGCCGAGGGTGGTCCTTTTTTCGAAGCAGGCCGTGGCCCCTCGCCTCGGCTTGGATTCCGTGCTGCTCGCTTTTGGATTCAGCTCCAGTGAGGAGGTGAAAGAGCTTGGTCGGCAGGTGCTCCTTGATCGAGCCTCTGCCCAGGCCAGGGCGGCGAGAGAAGCGGACCCAGAGGCTGAAGTGTAAGTTTCTGGGGGGTGGGGGGCCCTGTCGGCTGGGCCCGCCCGAGGTGGGTCACAGCCTCGGGCGGGAACAAAAAGTTCTCGTCTGAAGGGCGCCCCCACCCCAATTTTCCTTTCTTCCCCCTGACCCTTTCCCCTCTATGGGCGGTGAACCTCCTCCTCCTCTCCCTATTCCTCCTCTTCCTCCTCCTCCTCCTCCTCCTCCTCCTCTCTCCTCCTCCCTCCTCCTCCTCCTCCTCCTCATCCTCCTCCTCTCCGCCCTCCCTCCCTCTCCCCTCCTCCCACCCTCCCTCCCCCCTCCTCCCATCCTCCCGTCCCTCCATTCCCTCACCTAAGTAATGCCTGGCGTACCCCACTCCTCCTCCCCTCCTCCTCACACACTCCTCCACTTCCTCCTTCTCCTCCTCCTCCCTCCTCCTCCTCTCCTCCTCCTCCGCCTCTCTCCTCCTCAACCTCTACCTCCCCTCCTCCTCTCTCCCTCCCTTCTCCTCCTCCTCCTCCTCCTCCATTCCTCCTCCTCTCCTCCTGCCCCTCCCTCCCCTCTGCCTCCTCGTCCTCCTCCTCCTTCTTTTCCTTCTCCTCTGCTCCTCCTCCGCCTCCACACCCCCTCTCTCCTCCTCCTATCCTCCTCCTACTTCTCCCTCCTCCTCCTCCACACACACACACACACCTCGCCTCTCTGTCCCCTCCCTCTCTCTCTCTCTATCTCTCCTCCTCCTCCTCCCTGCTTCTCCTCCTCCTCCTGCTCCTCCCGTCCCCCTCCTCCCTCCTCGTCCTCGTCCCCCCCTCCTCAACCTCCACCTCCTCCTCCTCCTCCTCCTCCTCCTCCTCCTCCTCCTCCTCCCCCTCCTGCCACTCCTCTTGCTCCTGCTCCTCCTCTTCCTCCTCCACCTCCTCCTCCTCCTCCTCCTCACCTCGAAGCTTCGGATCCCATCGCGTTTGCTCTCGACTCGTCGCGTAGATGGAGCATCGACGGATGAATGACGGGGGAGATGGATCGAACGAGGCGGCGGATCGAGGAGAAGCTTGGAGGAGCAGGGGGAGGAACCTGGAGGAGGGTAGAGTAGTCTGGCATCCTCCCAGGGTGATCCCGTGCCTGGAATCCCACGGCATCAACGACAAGGCCGTGATCATGGGCAGGAAGTCGGCAGATGCGCTGCTGACCACCTATGTGGCGGGCCAGCGCCTACCCACGAGCCCTCCTTCTCTGCAATATCCTCCTCTTCGTCCTCCTCCTTCTTCTCCTCCTCCTCCTCCTTCTCCTCTCCTCGCCCTCCCCCTCCTCTTCTCCCTCCTCCTCCTCTACCTCCAACTCGAAGAAGACCTTATGACATAGTATCCGCCCTTTGCTCTCGTAATCGTTTCCCTCACCGCTGCCGTCTTTTGCTTGGGGGGCACAAAAGCTGGCCAAGCATTCGTGCCCGTGTTACTCGCGTTGTGCTTCCACCCGGGCCATTCCTGATGCCGTAACAAGTATCCTCTCCTCGCCCGCCCCCTCCTCTTCTCCCTCCTCCTCTACCTCCTCCTGTCCCTCCTCCTCTGCCTCCTCTCCCTCTCTCTCGCAGCCGCCTCGGCGGTGCCCACTCCGCGCCCGCGCGCGGCCGCGCCCGCGCACGCGCGGGCCCTGGACGCGCGGCCGCGGGCCCCCCCCCCAGGCGCCACCGGTGGGGCCGTTTCCACGATGGTGCAGGCCTGGCCGGTGGCAACACCTGCATAGCTCTACCTCTCACCTCACTGTGCGCTGCCCTTGAGGCGCACGCGTCTCTGGGGGGCATCCCGACTCATAGTGCGGGCGCTGTCCCCCACGGGGTGGGCACATGCAGATGGGCCCTCTGGTACGATCATCCTTCTCTCATTTCCAGAAAGGGGGGGGGGGCAGGGAGGCCACCTTGCCTACCTGCCCTGAGCTGGGAGTGGGGGGGGCGAGGTAGAGGACCGGCCGCGCCGCTCAGTAGATCAAGCGGGAGATATCGGGGGCGGCGTGCCGTGCGCGTCGCGTAATGCACGGCGTGCCTTGCCCATGGCGCTGGGGACGTCGTGCGCTCCTCCGGCTGTCGGTGGCTTGTATCAGTATCGAGTACTTCTTGATCGAAGTCGTATGTTTTGATGATCGTCATCGTCGGGCTCTCCACGCTTATGATGTCCGTAGTGGATCTGTAGCGTGCGTTTGCCGTTGCTCCCAGACGGGGGGGGGGCAGGCTGTAGTTGTTCGCGTAGTCCTGCGTGATGGGGTTGCTTTGGGGGTCCAGCCTGTTTACGTAGTACTTACTGCCATTTGAAACCGTGGGCTGGTAGTGGAGTTTCGTGCTGTTGTCCAAAGCCGTATCGTGGAAGTTGTGGTTCATGTAACAGATCCTCATGTGCGTGTATAGCTTCCTTGAGGTGTTCAACTGTAGGGGGTACTCCTGTCGATCTCGAGGGTGACGTAGTCGTCCTTGTCGGGCATCCAGGGCATGTAGTCGTCGAACCTTACCGCCGCGGAGTCGTTTGGCTGACTTTCAGCCAGGATGTTGTTTGGTAGCGTGCCAGTATTCATGTGGAGCGGTATAGGTGGTTCTTGTCCGTCGTGTTGTCCTTCAGCTCGGTCGTCGATGGTAGTTTCATCTGTATCATCTGAGTATTCGGCCTTGTAGATGTGGATCCGTTTGTTTTATAGGCCCTTGGGGCATTGGCGCATGGCCGCTTTGATGTTTCGGATCGTGAAGTATTGTCCCCCATCTTCTTCTACAGTGGTAGCCTTTGTCGCAAGGTCTACCCGCCTGTGTTGGTAAGGGCGGCCTCGGAGCCATCTGCCTGCCTCTGCAAGTCTGTCTTCTCCTGGCGTATCATCGATACTTTTGTAGTGCACGCCGTCCATAATGGAGTCCAGTATGTATATAGCAGCTGTGAGCCGAGTAGCTTGAGCCCAAATTGCAACGGACCCTCCTCTCCCTCCTCCTCCTTCTCCTGCTCCATCTCTCCGTTTTCCTTCTGCTCGCTCTTCCTCCTGCTCCTCCTTCTCCTGCTCGCTCGTCCTCTTCCTCTTCTGTCTCTTCCTCCTCCTCCTCCTTCTCCTATTATTGAGGTCGGCAGTTTGCGCATCAGGGGTGGTAATTCAGCTTGGAAAACGTCGGGACCCCTCGGCTACGCTCCGCCTCCTCCCCCTCCTCCTCCTCCTCCTCCTCCTCCTCCTTCTCCTCCTCCGCCTCCTCTCCCTCCTTCTCCTCCTCTCCGCTCTCTTCTTCGTCATCTCCCTCCCCGTTTGTCCTGCTGCTGCTGCTCCTGATCCCACCCCGTTTGTCCTGCTGCTGCGTTTTCCCACCCTGTTTTCCCCTCTCCCCTCCCCCCTCCCCCCCTCTCCCTCTCCCCCCCTCCCATTCCTACCCGAAGGCGAGCCAGTCAATGCACCTCGCCTGGGCTTCTTGCGGGCCTCACGGGCCGTCGTGGAGGCTTCCTGGGGTGGTCGAGGAAAGTTCCAACCTTTTGGGCCGTCTAAGAGGCCAGCATCGGCTTGCAACCCTGCGCTTTAGTTTGTTTTTTGCTGACCAGCGTCGCCAGCCTGTGCGAAATAAGAGTGCGGCTAGACCCAGCTCGGGGGGCCGAAGTTTGGACCTGCGGAAGGGGTGGCCATTCCCCAGCTCCTCCTCCTCCTCCTCCTCCTCCTCCTCCTCCTCCTATCCTTATTCCTTATTAGAATATACTCCTACTCCCCCCTCAGGCCGGCAGATAGCGGGCGCATCCGGGTGGTCCCATCCTAACCTGTAAAAAACAATACAAAATCAACATGTTTCTTATTTTTTCCTCTCGACATGGACGTCCTGTCGTCCACGGCGATAATCCATTACAACAAATACCACAAAGAGCACGCGCGCGTTCATGTCATAATCCTACCGAACACCGTGTGTTTGCAAACATTTCAACATAAAAACATCAAACACCCAATGTTTTTTCACAAACATTGTACAAATTTCCCGCCCGGGCTCTCTTGCTGAAATCATAGGAAAACCATAGGAATCTTAAGAATTCTGTCAAATCCAGCGATTTCACGTCATCGCGCGGTGCACTCGCGATGCTCTGTCATGCACCCAGGCCGCGAATCCTGTGCAAAAAATACCACAAAGAGCACACTCGCGCGTTCATGTCAGAATCCTACCGAACACCGTGTGTTTGCAAGCATTTCAACATAAAAACATCAAAAACCTAATGCTTTTTCACAAAAATGCTTTGGGGTGTCCTGTCAGACCGTCGGGCTTCCTCCGGCCACCTCTGGCTTCCTGCGGTGTACCGGGCCATTCTCGACTCGTCTGGCAATGCGTGCGCGGCATTCAACACGCGCTCGCCAGTTCCCGTCGGCAACCGCCATCGCGGCCGCATCAGCTGTACCAAACCGGCTGGCCGGTGTGACTTCGGCCCCCAGTTGTGCCAGCTTTGCTTCTTATGTTGTGGGAGGGCGGGTGGGGCTGGGCATGCCATGTTTGACTCGCTCGAGCTGGCTAGCTTGACTACTACTCCTACTCCTACTCCTACTCCTCCCTGTGGAGACTGAGGATAGCAGCTTATTGGGAGAAAGCCATGCGGGTACCAGTGTGCTGGAGGGGTGTTCGGGTTTTTGCCGCGACAAGTTCATTCTGGGCAGCCCTGCAGACGTTTGGAATGGATAGTGAGAAGACGCCGGCAGGTCCACAGGCAGATTCATGATTGCTTGCAGTGCAGTATATCATCTGCCCGTGTTTCTTCGTGGTACCTTGGATTGGGTTTACCCTCGAAGGGGGTCTGGTGGATACTGATTGGAAGGGCGAGCTCGGGGATGAGCTGCTGGGAACCCGGAACGCCGAGGAGTTCTGGTTCAAGAAGGCGCTCCTCCATCCGTCCAGGCCGTACAGATGGTGCCGGAGCAGATGGGGTTGGAGGGTCCCGCCGCATCGCCGATGCATTGTCGGTGCGGTATGATTCTCTGGTCCCTTTTTCTCGTCGGCCCCATTTCGGCGGCCACCAGTGTAACTGATTCATCCCTGCTGCTGGTACTTGTGTGCTGCTCGGTGTGCGTTCACGCTTCCTTCTTCACGTCTACTTTGGTGCACCCTCGCGCCGCCGCCCAATCGCCATCTCCTTCTCCGCTCTATGCTTCTTCTCTGTGCGACCGGTGTGTCAGAGGTGCGGTGTCAGGTGGGCTTGTGGAGGGTCCTTTGCAAAGTCGGAGTCCTTCATCCCTCAAGTTGAAAGTGTCAGACCTGGTGGTGGATGGACAAGGGAGTGACATGAGAATGTCGGGAGGGTGTAGGGAGGAACCAAAAGGGTGGAGGGTGCATGGACATCAATTTGGCCTTGCACGCACTTGGGTTCGGTGGAAATTACGGCAACGGTGCGTGTCGTAAGAAAACGCGACCCGCTGCAGCCAAGCGTGGCTTCCTTTCAAATTGCAGCCTCATTGCCAGTCAAGGGCTGGTCGTCTTGTCGTGTACAGTCGAAGCTTTGGGGTAAAATGAGCTGGCTTCGAAAGGGACTCGGTGGTCTTTTGGCCCGTCCAATGAACTTCTTCTGGCCTTTCTCGAGCTAGGGCGCAGGTGGGGCCCGAGAGGGATTTCGGTCCGTGCGGTAGGGTCATACGGCGTTTGCGCGCTGGTGACGCTGGCGAAGGCGTTCAAGCCCGATTTCTGCGACGCGGAAGCACCGAGCGACGCGCGTCAAAAACCTTTGGCGCGCGCCGACGCGGCGCGAACCTGCTGTACCCACAGAGCGCGTTCCACTGCTCGCAAAGTGCCTACTCGCAAACGTCCGAAAAACAAACGTCTGCCTCGATGTACTTGACCGCAAATCCCCCCGGCGGATCCGGGCCAGTGGAGCAGTGGAGCGCGCTTGTCTACGTACCTAAGGTGTCGTATGCCAACTTACAGTCGGGCCGCTGAAGAAGGAACCCTTTTCGCTGGAGAGGGGCTTAGTGCTTCTTAATTGCTTTTCAGTTTGTCTCAGGTATTCATTGGGTTTTGGACGGGAAGACGAAGTTTCTCCTTTATGGGAAAAGAGTGGCCTCGTTCCTTATTCAGGGTCCCTAGTGATCGACTGTACGTTTCGGCGGCGAGCCCGGGGGAGAAGTGAGAAGGGGCGGGCCTTCTCAGAAGGCTTGGAAGTCCCCTGGCCTTCGGAGAAGTTTTCCAGGCCTTCCCAAAGACGCAGGAAACCTCTCAGAAGGCGCGAGTGCTCTGAGAAGCCCCGCCGCCTCCTGAGAAGGCTTTCTCCTTCTCGCTTCCCCCCCTCACTCGCCGCCGAATTCGTTTTTGGCTCGTAACTCGGTTCTCTGGCGGCCGTTCGGGACGATCCGGGCATCTTTGGAACGCTCTCGGCGAGGCGCAGCCGCTGGAACGCATCCCGAGGGCGGCAAACCGCCAAGAAACTACGAAAACCTCTGAAAACCTAGAGCCTCGAAGTTCGAGCCTCGAAGTTCCCCTCTCGCTCGCCGCCAAGCGTGTCCGAGGTTTTGCGTGTCAGACTTTGACCGCCTCCAGCTGCTCGGAGGAGGGCCCGTCGAGCCCCCGCCCTCCGCCCCTCGCCTCTCCCCCGCCCGGCCCCCGAGAGGCCACCAGGGAGGGAGGCCCTCCGGGAGGCCCCTGCAGGAGGCCTCCAGAGGCCTGGGGCCAGGACGCGATACGCCAGCCACGAAACTCGAGGAGGAGGAGGAGGCGGAGGAGGAGGCGGAGGAGGAGGAGGAGGAGGAGGAGGAGGAGGAGGCGGAAGAGGCGGAAGAGGCGGATGAGGAGGCGGAGGAGGAGGCGGAGGAGGAGGAGGAGGAGGAGGAGGAGGAGGCGGCGGCGGCGGCGGTGGCGGAGGAGAGGGCGCACGAGGGTGAGGACGGTTGCTCGGCGGAGGAGGAGGTGGCCATGCCGCGGCCCTGCGCCCGTGCTCCCCTGTTCCGGCCTCCCGGGGGGCCCTCGCCGCCACCGCCGGGTGCGCCTCGAAATCCTTAAGGGGCCAAATTTACGTGTGTGTGTGTGTGTGTGTGTGTGTGTGTGTGTGTGTGTCCCAGGGCCCCTTCAAAATGCGAACCCTACCCCTACCCCCCACGATTTCTAAGGGGGAGGGTGGGGTTCATTCCATTCGGGAGCTCCCGCACGACGTGAACCCCACCCTCCCCCTCGGAAGTCGTGGGGGGCAGGGGTCGGGTTCGCAGGTGGCCCCCTAGTTCTGGTCAGGAAGCACCCGAGAGACCTGGGAGCGGCGGTATCGGCACCTCTTGGTCTCCCCTTGTTACCCTGGGCTGCGATTGTCGGCCCGCCCTCCTTCCGGCGAAGCTGCAGAGCTTCTCGCCCCCGGGTAGTGCCATTCCGTCCCTGGATCCCGCAGAGCGGGATGCCACCGAGATGCCAATGGGGGTCCCACGAGGCCCCACTCGGATTCCAACGAGAGCTCAAGAAGATTGCAACATGAGCCCAAGCAGAGTTCTTCCTTGACGAGGACGCGATATGGATTCCTCTCATACCCCTCGTACTCCAGCCGCCCCCCCGCGGAATCATTAAATTCATATTTTTTTCTGTGTGCGACAGGATCTCGCTCGGCGGTTCCCCCCCTCGGAAATCAAATAATCAATTTGAGTGCCACTGATCAGCCCAGGGGCATCGACGATTGCATCCCAAGATTAATCATGATTCTGCGGCTGCTGTCGTTTTGAACAATAGTGATGATGCTGCTGATGATGGTCATGATGATGATGGTGACGATGATGACTGCGATTCTGATGATGATGGTGATGATGCTGATGATGATGAGGACGATGATGAGGATGATCAGGATAATGATAATGATCCCGATGCTGCCGCTGCGGTTGATGATGTTGATGATGACAACGAAGAGGATGACGATGACGATGACGATGACTGTGATGCTGATTCATCATGATGCTGATATTGATGATGACGACGACGACGTCGACGACGACCATGACGACGATAATGACTACTGATGATGTGGAAGCGACTGTGTTTACGATTACAATGGCGATGGCGGCGACGACGCCGACGACGACGCTTGCGACGACGAATACTACCATGACGAGAATGATAACCATGCTGATGATGCTGATGATGAAGATGATGAGGACGATTATGATGATGCTGCTGCTGCTGATGATGATGATGATGAGGACGGGGATGTATATGGCGATGATGATGCTGATGATGATGATGATGATGATGATGATGATGATGATGATGGCGACGATGCTGATGCTGAAGATGATGATGATGCTGATGATGATGATGGAGACGATGATGCTGTTGATGATGATGGTGATGAGGATTCTGCTGCTGATGATGATAATGATGGAGATGATGATGCTGATGATGATGATGCTGATTATCATGATGATGCTGATGATGCTGCTGATGATGATGCTCATGATGATGATGTTCATGATGCTGATGATGGTGCTGCTGATGAGTTGGAGGGCGGGTTTGAACAGGATGAGGATGAGGAGCCTGGAGGTGAAACTATCTTGAGTGTCGGGCTAGCTTAGGAGGAGAAAGGGGGAGGAGGAAGAGAAGGAGGAGGAGATGTAGGAGGATGTGACGAAAAGAAGAAGGAGGACGATGATTAAGATGATGATGAGAATGAAGATGAGGATAATGACGACGATGACGATGACTAGGACGATGATGATGCTGCTGATGATGATTGGGATGCTGCTGCTGATGACGATGCTGATGATGACGATGATGATGATGATGATGATGATGCTGATGATGACGATGGCGACGATGCTGCTGATGGTGCTGATGATGGTGGTGATGATGATGCTGATGACGACGCCGACGATTATGATGATGCTGATGATGCTGATGATGCTGATGCTGGTGTTGAAGAGGACGACGCCAGTGGTGACGACCACGATGATGAGGATGACGATGTTGCTGTTGTTGATGATGATGATGCTGATGGTGATGATGGTGATGATGGTGGTGGTGGTGGTGGTGGTGACGGTGATGACGACGACGATAGTGATGATGATGATGATGATGATGATGATGATGATGATGATGATGATGATGATGATGATTGTGATGACGATGCTGATGACGATGATGATGATGATGATGATGATGATGATGCTGATGACGGTGATGATGAGGACGATGATGAAAAGGATTATGACGATGCTGATGATGTTCATGACAACGATGACGACGATGATGATGATGATGATGACGATGCTGACGATGACGACGACGATGACTATCATGCTGATGCTGATGCTGATGATGATGACTGTGAGGATTTTGATGACGACGACGATTCTGATGATGGCGAGGACGATGACGATGGTGATGATGGTGATGATGCTGATGATGATGATTAGGATGATGAGGATGATACTGATGATGATGTTGACGTTCATGATGAGGTTGTTGATGATGACGACGATGATGATGACCATGACGATGACAATGACGATGCCGATAATGATGACAATGACGATGTCGGTGTGATGATGCTGCTGCTGCTGATGACCATGACGATGATGATGACGATGACGATGCTGATGATGCTGATGATGATGACGATGCCGATGACGATGATGCTGCTGCGGATGGTGATGCTGCTGATGATGATTTTGCTGATGCTGATGCTGACGCTGATGATGATGATGATGATGATGATGATGATGATTGTGATACTCTTGATGATGATGCTTATGATGATGATTATTATTATGATGATTTTCCTATTATCATTATTCCGGTTCTTGTGATTATTATGATCATTACTGTTCTAATTTTCATTGTGATTGTGATTCAACTGATGTTGATCATGACGACGACGACGTCGATGCTGATGATGCTGCTGATGATGATGATGGTGATCATGATGATGATGATGATACTGATGATGATGCTGATGATGATGATGATGATGGTGATGATGATGATGCCGAGGATGAGGATGAGGATGATGATGAGAATGATGATGATGATGACGATGATGCTGCTGATGATGATGACGATGATGAGGAGTCTGATAATGATGATGATGCTGTTGATGATGATGACGATGACGATGACGATGCTGATGACGAGGATAATGATGGTGATGTGATGATGATGATGATGCTGATGATGATGATGATGAGGATGAGCATGATGATGAGGATGATGCTGACGATGACGATGATGACGATGCTGATGATGATGATGATGATGATGATGATGATGCCGATTATGATGACTTTGATGATGCTGATGATGATGATGATGATGATGATGATGGCGCTGATGATGATGATGCTGCTGATGACGATTTTGATCATGATGATGATGATGATGATGATGATGTTGACGATGACGATGATGACGATGATGACGACAATGACTACCATGATGATGATGATGATGATGATGACGATGATGATGATGATGATGATGATGCTGCTGCTGATGATGATGATGATGATGATGATGATGATGAGGATGATGATGACGCTGATCCTGATGCTAATTCTGAGTCTGATGCTGCTGCTGCTGAGAAGGTGGAGGAGGAGGAGAAGGAGGAGGGAGGAGGGAGGAGGAGGAGGAGGAGGAGGAGAGAGGAGAGAGGAGAGAGGAGGAGGAGGAGGAGGAGGAGGAGGAGGAGGAGGAGGAGGAGGAGGAGGAGGAGGAGGAGGAGGAAGAGCCAGGAGAGGCCAGGAGCCGCCAGGAGCAGCCAGGAGGCGCCAGGAGGCGCCAGGAGGAGCCGAGTGCCAGGCGGCCTCCTCTGCCCGCCGCCCCCCCTGCTGCCCCCGCCGCTGCGGAGCCCCCTCCCCCCGCCGGCGCTTCCGCAGGCGCTGGCGAGCGGGCTGACCCTCGTCCCCTCGGCCATCCCCGGGGGGGAAGGCGCGCGCGGTCGCCTGGACGTCGCGTCTTCTTCGGCAGCGAGTCACGGGAGCCTGGTGTGCCCTCTCAATGCCGTCCTCAGCGTCGATTGGCGCCGATTTGGCGCCCGGGAGTCGATGAGGCGGCGCCGGTTTGGCGTCGGCTGGGACCCGCGTCGATTCAGTGCCGATTAGGTCGATTCGCAAGAGCCGGCAGGATGGTACGTTCAAGTCTGGCCTGTCCCTCTACAGGGGTGAATCTTGAGGAACAGTCACCACATAGTCTGGGGACTATGTTTGTATTATGTTTGGCTATTGTGGGGTGTTTTTTGGATATTTTTATTGTAATGGCCTCCGGCCAGTGCCGCCGATCCGGGGCGCTCCCGATGCGTGTGGGAACGGACGATGACGACGACGACGACGACCGACGACCGGGTCAACGACGGACGACGATGACGACGACGTCCCTCCTCCCCCCGCTGCCCTCCCCGGTTTCTTGGACCCCCCCTCGTGGACCCCCCCGCTTTTTAAAAAATTTATTTTTATTTTTCGTCCAAAATCCCCCGACCCAATGGTACGGGAGGCTCCCACGAGCTGCTGCCGGAGTCCCGGGCGTCGCGGCGCTCCCTCGGCGGCTCCCTCGGCGGGGGCCCTTTTGGCGGAGGCCCTCGGCCCCCGCCGTGCCGCGAGGGGGGGGCCGAGAGGGAGGCGGGCGCTCCCGAGCCTCCACGGGCCCTGGACCGTCCGAAGACGAACCCTCCTCCTCCTCTCTCCTCCTCCTCCTCCTCCTCCTCCTCCTCCTCCTCCTCCTCCTCCCTCCCTCCCTCCCTCCCTCCCTCCCTCCCTCCCTCCCTCCCTCCCTCCCCCCTCCCTTCCCCCTTCCTCCTTCCCTCCTCATCTCTCTCCTCCTCCTCCTCCTCCGCCTCCTCCTCCTCCCCTCCTCTCTCTCTCCTCTCTCCTCCTCCTCCTCTCCTCCTCCTCCTCCTCCTCCTCCTCCTCCTCTCCTCCTCTCTCCTCTCTCCTCCTCCTCCTCTTCCTCCTCCTCCTCCTCCTCCTCGTCCTCCTCCTCCTCCTCTCCTCCTCTCTCCACGAGCTGGTCCCTGGGGAAGGCCAGGGTCCAGGACTGGGGGGCGCGTGGGGGGGGGCGACATAGGGGGGCGGGGTAGGCGAGGGCGCGAAACGGGCCCTGCCCCCAAGGGGGCGTTCAGGGCCTGAGAAGGCACCTTTCTCCCCCCCCCCCCCCCATTTATCGCCCCCCATGCAGCGACGCCCAAGTTGCCGAAGCCGTGTCGGAGGATGCCGAGTCCACACGGAGTGAGTCCATACGTAGCGCTCGGTCTCCAGCTGGGCTTACCTCGCTTGGACTCGGCCTCTCCTGATGGGTTGCTGAGTTCATGTGGAGTAAGTCTGCAAAGAGTGCTCTCCATCTGGACTTAGCCTCTACTGACCGTGGGTGCCCAGACCTCCCTTATCGGGTCCCAGCAGGCGGGGTCGGAGGCCGCGGTGCGGCTGGATGTGGCGTTCACGCGAGAGGCACATGCTGAAAACGCTTCGCCTTCGTCCGAGCACCTGTTGGGAATGTTTCGTTTCAGGGTCCTGGCTCCGGTGCGCCGCCCACCATGAGAGCTGCCGTCTTTGCGTCTTCTCGGGTTGTCTTGCTGCTCTCTGGCCACGTGTTGGGCCGCCGTGCATGCAAATCCCTCCAAACAGCCTCGAGCTGGAGCTCGGCTTCCTCTACGTCGGCGTCGCCGATGCGTCGCCGACGTCCGACCCATCGGCGATGCAGGGGTGATGCAGCGCGATCCTCCGACCCCATCTGCTCGGATCCCATGTGGGAGGCCTCTAGGGTTTCAGTCGGGCGTGTCCCTCTACAGGAGGAACAGTCCAAAAATACCCCTGGAGACGATTTTGTGATTATTCTTAAATATTTTCAGTATTACCTAACAGCGAAGACTGATAGGTTTCTAGTGGGGTCAAAAGAGAGCATCATGACTCCCCAGGGGGGTCTGGGCAGATGCCGGACGGGTGCCGCGGGAATCCGGGGATTCCTTTTTTAGCCAACAGTAACGCACTTCGTAGTCTTCGAGTTCCCAGAACTCCATTCCTGGGCATGATTTTGAATGCCCGGAGTCAACTGTAGGCCACTTCGTGTTCTTCAAGTTCCCAGAACTCCATTCCTGGGCATGATTTCGAATGCCCGGAGCCAACTGTAGGCCGCTTCGTGGTCTTCGAGTTTCCAGAACTCCATTCCTGGGCATGATTTTGAATGCCCAGAGCACACTGTAGGCCACTTCGTGTTCTTCGAGTTCCCAGAACTCCATTCCTGGGCATGATTTTGAATGCCCGGAGCCAACAGTAGGCCACTTTGTTTTCTTCGAGTTCCCAGAACTCCATTCCTGGGCCACATGTTGAATGCTGAGGCAGGCTGATGCTGAGGCTGAGGTAGGCTGGGGCTGAGGCAGGCTGAGGCTGAGGCCGAGGCTGAAGGCAGACTGAGGCTGAGGCTGAAGCAGGCTGAGGCTGAGGCTGAGGCAGGCTGAGGCTGAGACTGAGGCAGGCTGATGCTGAGGCAGGCTGAGGCTGAGGCTGAGGCTGATGCAGGCTGAGGCTGAGGCAGGCTGAGGCTGAGGCCGAGGCTGAAGGCAGACTGAGGCTGAGGCTGAAGCAGGCTGAGGCTGAGGCTGAGGCAGGCTGAGGCTGAGGCTGAGGCAGGCTGATGCTGAGGCAGGCTGAGGCTGAGGCTGAGGCTGATGCAGGCTGAGGCTGAGGCAGGCTGAGGCTGAGGCCGAGGCTGAAGGCAGACTGAGGCTGAGGCTGAGCAGGCTGAGGCTGAGGCTGAGGCTGAGGCAGGCTGAGGCTGAGGCTGAGGCAGATGCTGAGGCTGAGGCTGAGGCTGAGGCTGAGGCTGAGGCTGAGGCTGAGGCTGAGGCAGGCTGAGGCTGAGGCCGAGGCTGAAGGCAGACTGAGGCTGAGGCTGAAGCAGCTGAGGCTGAGGCTGAGGCAGGCTGAGGCTGAGGCTGAGGCAGGCTGATGCTGAGGCAGGCTGAGGCTGAGGCTGAGGCTGATGCAGGCTGAGGCTGAGGCAGGCTGAGGCTGAGGCCGAGGCTGAAGGCAGACTGAGGCTGAGGCTGAAGCAGGCTGAGGCTGAGGCTGAGGCAGCTGAGGCTGAGGCTGAGGCAGGCTGATGCTGAGGCAGGCTGAGGCTGAGGCTGAGGCTGAGGCAGGCTGAGGCTGAGGCAGGCTGAGGCTGAGGCCGAGGCTGAAGGCAGACTGAGGCTGAGGCTGAAGCAGGCTGAGGCTGAGGCAGGCTGAGGCTGAGGCAGGCTGATGCTGAGGCAGGCTGAGGCTGAGGCTGAGGCTGATGCAGGCTGAGGCTGAGGCAGGCTGAGGCTGAGGCTGAGGCCGAGGCTGCAGGCTGAGGCTGAGAAAGCTGAGGCTGAGGCTGAGGCTGAGGCTGAGGCTGCAGGCTGATGCTGAGGCAGGCTGAGGCTGAGGCTGAGGCTGATGCAGGCTGAGGCTGAGGCAGGCTGAGGCTGAGGCCGAGGCCGAGGAAGACTGAGGCTGAGGCTGAAGCAGGCTGAGGCTGAGGCAGAGGCAGGCTGAGGCTGAGGCTGAGGCTGAGGCAGGCTGATGCTGAGGCAGGCTGAGGCTGAGGCTGAGGCTGATGCAGGCTGAGGCTGAGGCAGGCTGAGGCTGAGGCCGAGGCTGAAGGCAGACTGATGCTGAGGCTGAAGCAGGCTGAGGCTGAGGCTGAGGCAGGCTGAGGCTGAGGCAGGCTGAGGCTGAGGCTGAGGCAGGCTGAGGCTGAGGCTGTGACTGCGACTGCCGTTGCCACTGCGACTGTCATCGCGAATGCGACTATGACTGCGAGAACAGCAGAATTCTACAACTGGATTCTTATCTGAATCTTAAGGAGAATGCTTCCAGATATGCTCCTACACATCGCTGTTAGGTTGCTTTGCCTGGATATTTGTTTGACAATCTTCTCGAACATCCTGTAGGGGGACATGCCCGACTTAACTCCAGGGGCAGCACCGGCCGGCCTGTCCTCAGCCCCAGTGGGCCAGGGCCCCTCGGGGCCACCAGCCTAGCCCTCGGGGTGGGGAGGGCCTTCCGCGAAGCCCGACGGAAGCGGCATCCATCCCACCTGTGGGGATCCTCCTCTTCCTCCTCCTCCTCCTCCTTCTCCTCCTTCTCCTCTCTCCTCTCTCCTCGTCCTCCTCCTCCTCCTCCTCCTCCTTCTCCTTCCTCCTCCTCCTCCTCCTCCGCCTCTCCCCTCCTCCTCCTCCTCTCTCTCTCTCCTCTCTCCTCCCTCCTCCTCCTCCTGCCTCCTCCCTCCTCCTCCTCCCTCCTCCTCCTCCTCCTCCTCTCTCTCCTCTCCCTCTCTCCTCTCTCCTCTCTCCTTCTCTCTCTCTCCTCCTCCTCCTCTCCTCCTCCTCCTCCTCCTCCTCCTCCTCCTCCTCTCTCTTGTCTCCTCCTCCTCCTCCTTCTCCTTCCTCCTCCTCCTCCTCCTCCTCCTCCTCCTCCTCTTCTTCTTCTTCTTCTTCCTCCTCTCCTCCTCCTTTTCCTCCTCCTCCTCCTCCTCTCCTCCTCCTCTCTCCTCCTCCTCCTCCTGCTCCTCCTCGCCCTCCTCCTCCTCCTCCTCCTCCTCCTCCTCCTCCTCCTCTCTCCTAATTCTCCTTCCCCCCTCCTCTCCCTCCTCCTTTGGGCGTCGGGGCAGTCATGCGGCAGATTCTTGCTCGCTTTGGAGTACGGTCGGGAACTTCTGGATCGCGTGCCGCTCCGCCAGCTCTGGTCCATCACGCTTCGGCGCGACGCGCTGGCCACTCCGCGGTCCCGTCAGCGCCCCGAGCTCCCCCGAGCCTCCCGCCCCGCGAGGCGGATCCACGAGCCATCCCCGCGCGGGGCACAGCGCGTCGCTTGGGCCGCCGCGGCGAGACGCTGACCAACAGTTCCCGGCCGTTTGAGGGGGTACAGTGGAGGCCAGTCCACAAGAAACCTTCCACAAGAAGCCGAACCCTGAGACCCCAGGATGTCCACTGATCTGTTTGTTGTGTGGCAGCGCCGCGCCTTCCGTCGCAAGACCATCGAGACCCAAGGAACCCAGGGCACCCTGGAGGCGAGGAAGGGCGTTTCTTGGCGTGGGCCTCCGCTGTGGGCCAGGCGGCCGCATGCGGCACCCCTCCCCCCCGGGGTCCCATGCCCATGGCCGTCGCGTCCTTCACGTCCAGCGGCATCCCCTGCTTCCGGAAGCAGAACTTCAACCTCTCCGCGCACGGAGGCGCGCCGCCCCGCGCCCCCCGCGCCGCCAGGGCTCCTCGAGCGCAGCCCGCGGCGGTCTGTGGCGATTTCTCGTGGGCCGTTGCCGGCTTCGTTTCGTTTCGGCAGCAGATCAGGAAGGGGAGAACACACACAGAGAGATAGTTACGACTCATCGTCGATTCCCCGGAATAAATGGGAAGCCATGGGCAGTGGTGGTGGGGGGGGAAGGCGAGGGCCCAGAAAGTATGGAGGCGTGTGGGGAATCCTGGGACCTGTGTGTATAGAGGCAGAAGCAAGACAGAACGAAGGAAACCGAAAGCAAACCGACAGCGAAGAGTCGGGTATAGGCAGGACCCCGGTCAAGGGGAGCCTGTTGGTGATTGGGCCCCGAAGCCCAAAATGTGGATTCGAATCGCCAAACCAGGTCTGCCGTAGCTGGTGCTTTTCGGGTGACGGCAGTTCGGGTTCGTGGAATGGGACGGGGGGGCGTCCCCGGTACAGATCACCAAACCAGGTCCCGCGAAATCCAGTCCTTCACCGCCCACCAGGCCACCCCAGCTCAACCCGAAGGCCCCGATCTGCCCTCCATTTCCAGTGCTGGGTGGGGGCTCGGGGAACACTGAACAGAAAACACGAAGCCCGTCCCCCCCCCCCCGAACCCGAAATCCCGGGTCCCTGGGTCGGGCTGGGGTGGTTTGTCAGGCCCGCCGTCGCCCGAGAGAGAGCGCTACTCGGCTCGAGCCCTGCCGCCGCGCCCCCCCTCCTCCCCTCTCCCCCCCCCTCCCCCCGCGCCCCCCTCCACAATTACACAATATGAAAATACTCTCCCACTTCCCCTGATGGCGTCCCGAAGATATCCGACCCCCCCCGCGTACTGTTTTTTTACACAGGATTCCCGGGAAACGGGTTTTCGCCTACGTTTTTGTTCAAAATGCTGCTCTCGCTGAGGCGCCGGCCTCATTTCTGCTCCCGAATCGTTCCGAATCGTGCTCCCGCTGCAGCGTGGGCCTCATTTTCGGATCGGTGCTTGGCCTCCGTCGTTCAGGATGGCGTTCTCGCCCCAGCGCGGGCCTCTTTCTCGCGCGCCCATCCGCCCGCCACCACCACCACCACCACCAGCACCACCACCACCACCACCACCACCACCACCACCACCACCACCACCACCACCACCACACCACCACCACCACCACCACCCACCACCACCACCACCCACCACCACCCACCACCACCACCACCACCACCACCACCACCACCACCACCACCACCACCACACCACGACCACCACCACCACCACCACAACCACGCACACACGCACGCACGCACGCGCACCACCACCCACTACGCACGCGCGCGCGGAGCCACAGGTCCGCTACGACACGCGTCCGCGGATAGAGAAAATCAGCGCCATGGTAAGGGATGGGAGGGAGGGGTAGGACGTCAGATATGACGCGAGCGCACCTAGCTTGCCCCTCCCCCCCCCCCCCCCCCCCCCCCCCCCCCCGCGCCCCCCTCCCCCCCCCCCCCCTCCCCCCTCCCCCCGCGCCCCCCGCGCCGCGCCCTGATGGGGGTACCCGCCACGATTCTTCGTGCGCCCCCAGGGCCCGCCGCCGGGCGGAGGGGCGGCTCGGCCGTGGAGGGCCTCCGCGGAGGGGCCTCCGCAGAGGGCCTCCGGCCCCAGGGGGTGAAAGGGAACTGGACCACACAAATAGATACACACAAATAAAAGGGTTCCCCATATTTCCCCATAGTTTCTGGATTTTTTTGTCTTCCCCCCACTTCCCATATTTTTCCATATTTTCCTGGACATCGAAGATTAATTGTGTCTGTGTGTTTCTTTCCCTCCTGAGGGGGGTCGGGGGGGCTTCCCGCGGGGCCTCCCCGCGAGGGCCGAGGGGCCTCCCATGGACCCAGAGCTCCAGCGTGCTCGTGAGTCGGGCCTGTCCCTCGACGGGAAGTTCCAAAAGGTGCAAAACATAGTCTGGGGAGGGTTTTTTGACTGCTTCTGCCCATTTGGAGGCTTTGTTTGGAGCATTCTTTATTTTTCGCCCAGAATCCCCCTGTAGGGGGACACGCCCGACTTACGCGCACTGGAGAAATCACGACGGAGGAACAAAACCCGAACGCTCCCGCCTAAGGCGTGTCGTGGTGGAAGCAAGTCGGCGTCACCCCAACATAGTTATACTATATGTGCGTCGCGCCCCCGGGGGCGATGCGCGCACCGAGAAATCTTATAGTATATGCGTCGTGGCGGGCGCTTTCTGGCCACACCGCTCGGGAAACGATCTACTACAAGATGGGTATACTATATGTTTTGGTCGGACGCGCGCCTCCGAGGGGAACACATTGTACCAGTGTGTCTTTGTGCGTCCCAGCAAGCACGACGCGGGCCAAAACCTTCGTAGCGCCGATGCAGAGGCCTCCTCGTCAGGGCTCCTGCTCCATCCACATCACCCTGAGCGCCGTGGGCTCTCGAAGGGGGAGCGGTGCGCTGCGCGGCTGGCTCCGGGGCAGCACGGCCGCATCCACTGTAGAATGGTGCGCCTGTCTGGGCCTCCTAGGATCGCAGGCCTAGAGGTTGACACCAACACCAATATCGGCGGTGTGCCTCCACCGAGGGAAGAAGATCCCGATCTCGGTGATGGTGGTAATATTCTGGCTGCCAAGGTGACCGAAATATTACCACCAACACCGAAAATCTAGGATCATCTTCCCACTGTGGAGGCAACCCCCTGTGTTGGTGTTGGTGCCAATTTCCAGGCCTCCAAGAGTAGGTGGGGTCGGAGGATCGCGCCGTATCGTCGATGCATCGGCGATGCGGCTCGATGTGGAGCCCGATTTTCTCCACGCTGGAGTCGCCAATGCGTCGCCGATGTCGCCGATGCATCGGCGATGTATCGCCGATGTATCGGCGATGCGACCCCATCTACTCCGACCCCATCTTGGAGGCCTCTAGCCTAACTGCTAAACCTCCCCACTATCCTGCCGTCTCAGACCCTCTCTGAGGATAAGGAACAACAGCAAATGTCATGATCCCTGTCCACCATTACGAACGTAGCTGCGCGCCCGGTTGTCTGGAAGTGCGTCGTCTGCGGGAGGCGGAGGTTTTTTGCAGCTTTCGGCCCTTAGGGTTGAGTCGGGCGTGTCCCTCTACAGGAGGAATATTCAAAACTAGTTCAAACAGAGTCGGGCGATTTTTTAGCAAGTATTTTTGAGCATCTGGTATATATATTATATATATATATATATATATATATATATTGTTTTTTTTTCGCTCAAAACCCACCTGTAGGGGGACACGCCCGACCTAACCGTATGGGCCCTTACCAGGCCCGGGGACTGCAACAAAAATGATGCAGGATGAAAAACTGGTCCTGGGGAATGGGTCGAGGCTTCTGGGGACCCCGTGTTGAAAAAATCACGACATCGGATCTTTGGGGATAGGGGAGGCGTCAGCCACAGGGCATCCAGAGGGTCTCCGACCCTGAGATTCTGGCGTTGCACTGTTCGAGCCGGGCGTTTTTTCGCCCAGCTTCGGATCCCGGGGCCCTCGCAGATCGATCCAGTTCGCAAAATTGCGCAGAAAAATGGGGTCTAGAGTTCTGGTCGTGATTCTGCGCGGTGTTGCAATTTTTTCGCAGCGCGGGATCTCAGGGGAAGGCTCGTGAGCGCTGCTGCATGCCTCCCAGAGACACCGCCGGCATCCGATCGGCGACTGCAATCGGCGGCGCCGATCAAACACCAGCAATTCACGGTGCTCATATGGAGATAGTGGGTCCACACCTGGCAACAGCTCGCCGTTTGCATCCCACCCAGGGATGGAAAGCGTGGAGCTTGTCAGGCACCAACTCGCTGTGTGCAACCCACCCAACGTTGGAAATACTGAGCTGAGGCGGCACCGGCCGCCCCCACGCGAGGCCTGCCGTCGTACGGTCGGATCGAGGTTTAAGATCGAGGTCGGTTCGGAGAGGATGCCCTAATCTTCGTGTTTGTTGGATGTGCTTGTGCATCCTGGGGGAGGGTACCCTCGAATGTTCTTCAGTTTGGCTGGCGGAGGGTCTCATGTTCGAGGATGTTCTTCTGTCCCAGGTCCGGCCGTACGCCAGGATATGGTCTGCGATCGGCGCCGTTGGGGCTTAGGGGTCACCCCGCGTTGCGCCAGAGGTGTGATGAGCCCTCGCCGGGGTGCGGCACAGGTCTCTGTCGAGATCCTCCCCCGCCTCCCCAGGCGCCGGGTGCAAACCACACCCTTTGACCCTTCAGAGTCGCCATCCACAGGGCCTCCAGAGGCCGTTAGGAGGGCCTCCGAGCGCTTTGAGTGCCTCCCAGTGACTGCTGGCCGCGCGGCCCCCAAGAGTTCCAGAGGAGCTCGAATGTGTGTGTGTGTGTGTGTGTTCCCCTATGGGTGGATCCAGCTTCTCCACGCTGCGTGAGCTGGGCCGGCCCGCGCGTCCGCCCGACTTGACCGCCGCCGCGCGCGTAGCCGCCACGCTACACTAGTGCGTGTGTGTATATGTTCCCCAACCAGAGCTTGCCTCTGTGGGGGTCCTAGCGGATTCATATGGTTAGGTTAGGCTTGTCGCCGATTTTCGCTGCACGCCCAGGTGCCCGGGTGCCCGGGGGTGCCCGGGTGCCCGGGTGCCTGGGTGCCCTGGCGTGCCCGGAGGTGCCCGGGTGCCCGGGGGGGCTTTATAGCCCTATAGCCCTATAGCCCAAGAACCATATAGCTCTATAGCCCTGCAGCTCTATAGCTGCAGGGCCCTATAGCCCTGTAGCTCAATAGCCCTATAGCCCTATAGCCGTATAGCCCTACAGCTCTATAGCCCTATACCCCAATAGCCCTATAGCCCATATCGCCCTATCGCCCTACAGCCCTAAAAAGATTATGATTGGGCTTTTCTCTGGTATCATATGTATATATATATATATATGATACCCGAGAACAACCCAATCAGGGCTATAGGGCTAGTGGACTATATAGGGTTATAGGGCTATTGAGCTATAGGGCTATGGAGCTATAGGGCTATGGAGTTGTAGGGCTATAGGGCTATAGGGCTATTGTGCTATAGGGCTATAGGGCTACAGGGCTATAGGGCTTAAGGCTATAGGGCTATGGGGCACCACCGGGCACCCCCGGACATGCCCGGGCACCCAGGCACCCGGGCACCCGGGCACCCCCGGGCACCCCCTGGGCACCCGGGCCCTGGGCACCCCTCGGCACCCGGGCACCCGGGCGTGCAGCGAAAATCGGCGACAAACCGAACCTAATCATATGAATCCGCTAGGACCCCTACAGAGGCAAGCTCTGAATGGGGAATGAACAGTTTGTGTGTTTGTCCCTAAGTGGTCTCTGAGTGCCCAGGCGGGCTTAATCGCGCGCGCCTTTGCTGCTTTTCGACCATCTACGCACTGTCGCTGCGCGCATGTGTGTGTGTTTTCCGCCGATGGCCCTCCTGCGCCCTACACGGCGGTCATCTGGCGTTGCTTGTCTATAAGTCCACATCTTACCAATTTGCCTCGCCTGGCCGACAGGATGGACACGACCAATCTGCCTAGCAGCGTATTTCCTTGCGCTTCACTGCCTTCACCGCTCTGGTGATTCAGGGGCCATTCGCCCTTGGCTGTCACGCTTCAGCTCGCTGTGCTGGTTGCCGTGTTGGGTCAACGTTTCATTCCACGCATCGGCTTGTTTTGCAGCCGTTCCAATTATTTCTTGCGCTGTCTTGTCTAACACCGCTCTTTGGTGATTCAGTGGCCGCCAATTCGTACCAGACTGCTCGCGCTTCAGTTTACTTCGAGTTAAGTTGCCCCCTCGGTTTTCTGGCCGCTGCACGTTTCGCTTGGTTTCGCAGCTCATCTTTCACACCACAGATTTCTGCATTTGACAGTGTGCACGACTTGTACACTGTACCTTCGACTACTTTTGATTGCAAATCGCACTTCAATTTGCTGCTCGCGCCTGAGGACCCTTTGCGCCGCTGACTTACAAAAGTGTCAGTGTTTGTGTGGGTGCGTGTGTGGTGGTGTGTGGGGTGAGTGAACCTCGACTGAATTGAAAACTGTCGCCCGTGGACCGAGGCTCGCCACCCGCCGACACGCATGATCGGCACCCCTCGGTCAGCAGCAGCAACAGTTCCTGGAGGAGGAGGAGGAAGAGGAAGAACACATAGGACGAGCTAGTTCGATGC
>CAUYUJ010020821.1:7500-17500 GCA_963575745.1 Prorocentrum cordatum | reverse complement strand
TCGCGATAATGAAGATACTGGTGGTGAGGATGACGATGCCGATGACGATGACGATGACGATGCTGATGCTGAGGCTGCTGATGAAGATGCTGATGATGATGCTGATAATGACGATGCTAATGCTGATGTTGATGATGATGACGATGATGATGACGACGATGCTGATGACGATGATGATGATGATGATAATGATGATGATGATGAGGATGATGATGATGATGCTGATGCTGATGATGATGATGATGCTGATGCTGATGACGATGATGATGATGATGATGATGATGATAATGATAATGATGATGATGATGATGCTGATGATGATGATAATGATGATGATGATGATGATGATGCTGATGATGATGATGATGATGCTGCTGCTGATGATGATGATGTTTTGATGATGATGATGTTTTGATGATGATGATGATGATGATGATGATGATGATGATGCTGATGATGATGATGATGATGGTGATGGTGATGGTGATGGTGATGGTGATGGTGATGGTGATGATGATGATGATGATGATGATGATGATGATGATGATGATTCTGATGATGATGATGATGATGATGATGATGATGATGATGATGCTGATGATGATGATGATGCTGATGCTGATGCTGATGCTGATGCTGATGATGATGATGATGATGCTGATGCTGATGATGCTGATGCTGATGCTGATGCTGATGATGATGATGATGATGATGATGATGATGATGATGATGATGCTGATGATGATGATGATGATGATGATGATGATGGTACATGTGCTGATGAGCATGCTGATGCTCATGGTCATGATGATGGTAAGCTGATGATAACTCGGTGTAAGGGGAGTCACATTTTGAGGAGGACGAGGAGGAGGCGGAGGAATGGATAGGAAATGAGGAGGAAGAGGAAGAGGCGAAGGATGAGGGGGTTGAACGAGGAAGAAGGGGATGAGGAGCAAGCAGCAAACATGAGCCCCATAATAAATGGACTGCAACGTCGTGAGCCGCAGCTGGCCAACCGAGCAGGAGTCACCATTGCCAGGAGCAGGTCAGTCTCAGAGGGAGCCCCAGTTTGATGCCCCACCCCCCTTTCATATTGACAGATTAGAAAGAGCGCGTTCTTGGGCGCTTGGAGTGGGGCGGGTTTAGAACCAACCCGAACCAACCCCCCTCCCTGGATTGAGGCGGGGGGGGTTTCGATCCCCCCCCCTCCCGTGACGGAGGGGGGGGAGGTTCACCCCCCCCCCTCTTCTCGGGAGAGCGCTGCGCTGACGTCGGCGGCGGCTGGCGGCGGCGGCGGGGAGCGTCGATGAAGACGACGACTTCCTTTTCTTGGCCGGCGTTGGCGCTTACGGCGGCTGGCGGCGGCGGCGGGGAGCGTCGACGAGGACGACGGCGACAACGCTGACGACGACGACGACGACGACGACGACGACGACGACGACGACGACGACGACGACGACGACGACGACGACGACGACGACCACGACGTTGACGCTCCGCCACCGTGCCTTGGTTTTGGGTCAGAGTCCTCATGAGTGCCTCTTGGGGTCTCGTCGGAGGGCTCTCGGGGGCCTCTGGCCCTGGGCGCCTCTTGGACGTCTCTTGGGGCCTCTCTGAGATGGTGGTGGTGGTGGTGGTTGTCGTGGGTTGTGGTGGTGGTGGTGGCGGTGGTGGTGGTGACGGTGGTGGTAGTTGTGTGGTGGTTTGTGGTGGTGATGGTGGTCGTGCTGGTTGTGGTGGGTTGTGGTGGTGGTGGCGTTCTTGTTGGTGGTAGTGGTGGTGGTGGTGGTGTAGTGGTTTGTGGTGGTGGTTGTGTTGGAGGTGGGTTGTGCTGGTTGAGGGTTTGGTGGTGGCGGTGGTGGTGGTGGTGGTGGTGTGGTGGTGGTTTGTGTTGTTGTTGGTAGTGGTGGTGTGTTGTGGTGGTGATGATGGTGGTGGTGGTGGTGGTGGTGGTTGTGGTGTGGTGGTTTGTGGTGTTGGTGGTGTTGGCGGTGGTGGTGGTGGGTTGTGGAGGTGGTGCTGGTGGTGGTGGTGTGGTGGTTTGTGGTGGTGGTGGTGTGGTGGTAGGTTGTTCTGGTGGTGAGGCGGTGGTTGTGGCGGTGGTGGTGGTGTGGTAGACTGGTGGTGGTGGTGGTCGTGGTGGTGGGTGTGGTGGTGGTCGTGGTGGGTTGGTTGTGGTGGGTGGTGGCTATGGTGGTGGTGGTGGTTGCATTGTGGTTTGTGGTGGTGGTGGTGGTTGTGGTGGTGAGTTGTGGTGGTGGTGGTAGTGGTGGTGGTGGTGGTGGTAGGGTGGTGGCGGCGGGTGGTGGTGGAAGCGTGGTGGTTGTGGTGTGGCTGTGATGTTGTTGGTGGTGGTGCTGCTGGTTTTGGTGGTGGTGGTGGTAGTGGTGGTGTGTGGTGGTGGTTGTGGTGGAGGTGGTGGTGGTGGTGGTGGTGTGGTGGTTTGCAGTGGTGGTGGTGGTGGTGTTGTGGCGGTGGGTTGTGGTGATGGTGGTGTTGGCGGTGGTGGTGGTGGTGGTGGTGGTGGTAGTGGTGTGGTGACTTGTGGTGGTGGTGGTGGTCGTGGTGGTTGTGGTGGGTTACGGTGGGTTGTGGTGGGTTGTGGTGGTGATGGTGGCGTTTTTGGTGGTTGTGGTGGTGCAATGGTTTGTGGTGATGGTGGTGGTGGTGGTGGTGGGTTGTGCTTGTTGTGGTGGTGGTGGTGGCGGTGGTTGTGGTGGTGGTGTGGTGGTTTGTGGTGGTTGTGGTGGTGGTGAGGCCTTCGGGGCTTCCCGCCACCGTGTTTTGGCTTTTGGTCAGGTGGTGGTGGTGGTGGTGGGCTGTGGTAATGGTGGTGGTGGGTGTGGTGGTGTTTGTGGCTGTGGCTGTGGTGGTGGTGGTGTGGTGGTTGGTGGTGGTTGTGGTGGTTGTGGTGGTGTAAATGGCGATTTGTGTGTCCCCTCTGCGGCCTTTGGGCCCTCTCTGGTCATCGTCGCTGCGTTCCCGCCGTCGGTGCTGCTGGCCGCCGCCAGCGCTGGCGCTGGCGCCGGCGCCGAGGGGGGGCGGGGGGCTTGGACCCCCCCCCCCCCTCCCTGGGCCCTCGCTGGTCATCGTCGCTGCGTCTGCCGTCGGCGCTGCTGGCCGCCGCCAGCGCTGGCGCCGGCGTCAGGGGGGGAGGGTGTTTTGAACCCCCCCCCGCCCGGGAGGGGGGGGGGTTGGGGGGGAGGGGGTGAGTTAGGGGGGAGGGGAGTCCCTCTGGTTCTGATCGACGGCGCCCAGTGTTGGGGGGGGGCCCATCCCCTTGTTAGTTAGAGACGCGCCGCCGAATGTTCCCAAGGCAAGCTCCCGTGAAACGCGCTCTCTTACAGATTAGGGTCATCGTCCGAACCGCGCCTTTCCCGGCGGGTGCTGGCTACTCACTGGGATCAATTCTGGGCGCCCTTCTTGGAATCCTTATCTTGATAAAGAAGTAGCACGAATCCTTTGGGAGGGGTCCCAAGTTAGGAGGGCCGGAGTATATCGTGTCGGATCTTCTTTCTCAGCATCTGCGCTATGTGCGCTGTGTTTCCAATGGCAGGAACGACGGCCAGAAACTTATCTAAGACGCCTACGGCGAATCACCGCCGCCCCCCGGCCTTTTTGGAAGCGCCTATGTGGCCGAACGTTGAGGCCAGACCTGCCACGCTATCGGACCATGTTTTCCCCGAATCGGTTTGGAAAGCCTTCGGGGAACACGTGGGCATCTTGAAGGTTATCTTGGCCGTCTGGAGGCCATTTTGACCCTTTCGGGCCTTCTTGGAGGACGTCTTGGAGGGCTCTTGGGCCGTCTTGGAGGCCATCTTGTGCGTCTTGGTGGCCTCTTGGGCCGTCTTGGGGGCCTCTGGGGGCCGTCGTGGGCCTCTTGGTCGATCTTTGGGGGCACTTGGGCCGGGCCGTCTCGGGCCGTCTCGGGCCGTCGGAAGGCCGAAAGAAAGCACATGCCACAATCCTTCAAAAAATCATGAGAAATCAATGTTTTTGGTATTTTCGGCCCTTCCTGGAGGCCCTCTTGGAAGCCTCTTGGGCCGTCTTGGGCCATCTTAGGGCCATGTTCGGCCGTTTTGGTGGGCTCCTGGCCCGTCCGATGCCGTCGGAAGCCGTTTGGGGGGCTTCTAGGCCGACTTGGGGCCCTCTTGGAATGCTCCAGGGCCGTCTTGGAGGCCATCTGGGGCGTCTTAAAAACATCCTGTGCCGTCTTGGGGGCCTCTTGGGGCCGTCTTGGGGGCCTCTTGGGCCGTTCTGAGGACATCTTGGAGGCCTGTTGGGCGATCTTTCGGCGATCTTTGGGGGCTCTTGGGCCGTATCGGGCCTTCGGATGGCCGGAAGGAAGCAAATGTCAAAATCCTTCAAACACCTAAGGAAAATCACTGTTCTTGACCTTTCCTGGCCTTCCTGGAGGCCCTCTTGGAGGCCTCTTGGGCCGTCTTGGGCCAGCTTCGAGCCAACTTCGGCCATCTTGGTGGGCTCCTGGCCCGTCTAACGCCCTCGGAAGCCGTTTGGGGGGCCTCTCTGGGCCGACTTGGGGCCCTCTTGGGGCGCTCCAGGGCCGTCTTAGAGGCCATCTTGGGCGTCTTGGAGGCCTCTTGGGTCGTCTTTGTGCCCTCTTGGGGCCGTCTTGGCTGCCTCTTGAGCAGTCCTGAGGCCATCTTGGAGGCCACTTGGGCGCTGTGGAAGCGATCTTGGGGGCCTCTTGGGCCGTCTTGGGTCGTCGGAAAGCCGACAAGGAGCAATTACGAAAAACCTTCAAAAACTAAAAAAAACACCTAAGGTCAATCAATGATTTTGCCCTCTTCGGGCCCTCCTGGAGGACCTCTCGGAGGCCTCTTGGGCCGTCTTGGAGGCCTCTTGGGCACCTCTTGGGCCGTCTTGGGCCGTCTTGGAGGTTTCTAGGGCGGGCTTGGAGGCATCTCCTCCTCTCTTGGGCGGACTTGGAGACCATCTTGGACCATCTTGGAGGCCATCTTGGGCCAACGTGGCCATCTTGGAGGCCATCTTGAGCCGTCTTGGAGATTTTTTTGCGGACGTTGAGGTCGTTTCCGGTCCTGGACAATCCTTCCGGTACCCCGGCGGGACGGGCCGAAGCCCCAGGGGGAGTCCGCCGCCCCCTTTTGATTTATCAAAGGGATGCCTGGGGTGCCGGATGATATGGCTTTTGGTTTTGGTTCTTTTTCCAAAGAGTTCCCCCTGGGGCTTCGGCCCGTCCTGCCGGGGTCCCAGGAGGCTCTTCCGGAGGTGGAAGCCGCGGGTTTTCCTGCCCCAGACGGCTCCAAGATGGCCCAAGATGGCTTCCAAGATGCTTCCAAGACGGCCAAGATGGCCTCCAAGACGGCTAAGATGGCCCCAAGATGCCTCCAAGACGTCCCAAGATGCACCCAAGACTGCCTAAGATGGCCTCAAGCTGGCCCAAGACGGCCCAAGAGGCCCCGAAGAGGCCTCCAAGACGGCACAAGAGGCCTCCAAGAGGTCCTCCAGGAGGGCCCGAAGAGGCCAAAATCATTGATTTTCCATTGGTTTTTGAAGGATTTTGGAAATTGCTTCTTCTCGGCATTCCGACGGCTAAAGACGGCCCAAGAGGCCCCCAAGATCGCCCAAGAAGCCCCCAAGAGGGCCCTATGACGGCCCAAGTGGCCTCCAAGACGGCCCCAAGAGGGCCCCAAGACGGCCCAAGAGGCCTCCAACACGCCCCAGATGGCCTGCAAGACGCCCAAGATGGCCTCCAAGACGGCCCCGGAGCGCCCCAAGAGGGCCCCAAGTCGGCCCAGAAAGGCCTCCAAGACGGCTCCCGACGGCGTCAGACGTGCCAGCAACCCACCAAGATGGCCGAAGTTGGTTCGAAGCTGGCCCAAGACGGCCCAAGAGGCCCCAAGAGGGCCTCCAGGAAGGCCAGAAGCGGCCAAAAAAATAGTTTTCCCAAGGGTTTTGACGGATTTTGACATTTGCTTCTTTTCGGCCTTCGGACGGCCCGAGGCGGCCCAAGAGCCCCCAAAGATCACCGAAAGATCGCCCAACAGGCCTCCAAGATGGCCCCAGAACGGCCCAAGAGGGCCCCAAGACGGCCCCAAGAGGCCCTCAAGATGGCACAGGAGGCCTTTAAGACGCCCAAGATGGCCTCCAAGACGGCCTTGGAGCATTCCAAGAGGGCGCCAAGTCGGCCCATAGAGGTCCCCCAAACGGCTTCCGACCGCGTCAGACGGACCAGGAGCCCACCAAGACGGCCGAACATGGCCCTAAGATGGTCCAAGACGGCCCAAGATGCCTCCAAGAGGGCCTCCAGGAGGGCCCGAAAAGGCCAACATCATTGATTTCCCATGGGTTTTGGAAGGCTTGTAGCATTTGTTTTTTTCTGCATTCCGATGGCCCGAGACGGCCCAAGTGCCCCCAAAGATCGCCCCAAGACACGGCCCCAAGAGGTTCCCAAGACGGCCCAAGAGGTCTCCAAGACGCTCAAGATGGCCTCCAAGACGGCCCAAGAGCCCTCCAAGGCGTCCTCCAAAAAGGCCCGAAAGGGTCTCAATGGCCTCCAGACGGCCAAGATGACCTTCAAGATGCCCACGTGTTCCCCGAAGGCTTTCCAAACCGATTCGGGGAACACATGGTCCGATAGCGTGGCAGGTCTGGCCTCAACGTTCGGCCATAGGCGCTTCCAAAAAGGCAGGGGGCGGCGGTGATTCGCCGTAGGCGTCTTCGATTCTTTTGGAAAAAGAACCAAAGCCAAAACCGAAATAATCTAACACGCCAGGCACCCCTGCGATGAATCGACAGGGGGCGGCGGATCGAATGGCCTTCGGCCCATACCGCCATCGCGCCTAGGTTGTTTGTCATTTGCCTCTACGATGTTCGTTGGGATGTCGCCGTAGGCCTTTCCGATGCCTCTTGGGAGTCGTTTTGGGGCCTCTTGGGGGCAGTTTTGGGGCCTCCCGGGAGCCTCTTGAGGCATCTTGGGGGTCTCCTGGGGGTCTCTTGGGACCTCTTGGGGGCCACTTGGGACCTCCTTGGGGCCTCCTGGGGGCTTCTTGGGGCGGAAGAGACTCGGATTTTCGGTTCGTGTTCCCCCTCTTGGACCCTTCTTGGGCTGTCATTGGGCCCTCTTGGGCCGTCTGGGGCGCCCTTGTGGCCGTCTTGGGGTCCTCTTGGTCCGGCCCTCCTGGGGGCCTCTTGGGCCGTCTCGGGGCGGTTTAAGGGGCCTCTTGGGCCGTCTTTGAGCTTCGAACGCTCGAACCGTCGAGGGCCCCCCGACATATTGAGAAGCCGTAGGAACAGGAACGTTAGCCAGCGTGGACCCCACAGTGTGTTTCTAGCAATCGATGTGGTGCAACTGATGTTGTGCGATATAGGTTGTGCGTTCTATGTGCTGCGTTCCGGTGAGGTCCAGGGGGGGCCCCAGGGAGGGTCCCAGGGGAGATCCCGAGTCAGATTAACTATACACCTCCCCCCTCTTCTGGTCGCTATCGCAATCACAGGCAGGCAGGCCCAGCTCCTCAGAGGAGAAGTGAGCAGCCCGAAGTGCAAACGCTGTTCGGGAGGGCTCTTGCGGCTCTTTTGGGGCGCCTCGAAGGCTCCTTGGGCCGTCTCGGCGCCATCCTGGGCGTCTTGGACCGATCGTGCGGCGATTCGGGGCCCTCTTGGACCGTCTCGGCGGCCTCGTGGGGCCCTCGCGGCCCGACTTGGAGGCTTCTTGGGCCCGAAGACGTCACGCTTGAAGCCGCGACGGGCCCCAGGGGGCACGCGGGGAACCCAAGAGGATTTGGCAATGCAGGGTCCTGGCACTTTGAAGAGTCTTCAGGATTGAGGACTGAGACTCAAGCGACTAGGCTGGGGACCTGAGGACACTCCGACTCGTTCCTCCAAGGCACGGTGGCGGATTTGCGACCCAAGAGCATAGCAGCGGGTGCGACCACGGCTGTGAGCAAGCATGATCTGCTGCTGGTGCTGCAGTCTTCCCGACACGCGCGCACGTGTACTACAATCGGGGCGCTGAAGAAGGAACCCTTTTCGCTGGGGAGGGGCTCGGTATTCCTTGTTTGTTCCGCAGCTTGCCTAAGATGCTCCTCAAGTTTCCCATGGGGAATCGATCCTTCACTTATGAAAAAAAGGGGCCTTGTTCCTTATGAAATCGGGGGCGGAAAAGAGGGGGGTGATGACTAGGGGGGGGGGGTGGATATCATGGCGTGGGCCATGATATTTCCCCAGATTTCATGGCGCCTCTTCTTATTTCATTACGTCCCTGGCCCCCCCGCTGGGCCGCGCACATGCCGCCGGTCATGATTTGCTCCCCCCCCTCTCGGACACCCCCCTCTTGGCCGCTCCCGAGTAAGGGTTCCTTAGGTCAGAGGCCAGCAACATATGTACACGTACGCGATTAGCTTCCTCTGGAGTGCGTGTCAACGCGGACGTTCGTGCAGGCAAGACCGCGGAGGGCGTACATGTACATATGTCGTTGCTCGCCCATTAGGTCAACGCCTCGACTGTAATAAGTGGTTACCTCGCAGCCTTGAAGCTGGACCGGGCGCGGTCCGTCTGCCTGCCCGCTCCCTCCCCGGCATCCTTCTAGGCCTCCTCGATGGGATCGGAGCAGATGGGGTCGGAGGACCATGCAGTATCGACGATGCATCGGCGATGCGGCTCGATGCGGAGCCCGATTTTCTCCACGCCGACGCCGCCGATACATCGCTGTCGTCGACGCCTCATCGCCGGTGCATCGGCGATGCATCGCCGATGCATCGCCGATGTATCGCCGATGTATCGGCGATGCGGCGCGGTCCTCCGACCCCATCTATTCGGACCCCATCTAGGAGGCCTCTAGTGCCCCTCCCAGGGAGCTGGACGATGCGGCACAGTGCGAAGGAGAGGCACGCAGAGCGAGGAGGAGGAGCAGGGTACAGTCGGGGCGCCGAACAAGGACCTCTTCTCGTTGAGGAGGGGCTCCGTGCTTCTGAACTGTTTCGCAGTTTGTCTTGGGTTGTCCTCAGGTTTTCGATGGGACGTCGAAGTTTAACTTACGGAAAAAAGGGGCTTCGTTCCTCATTTACCGTTCCTTAGGTCAGGCCGACTATTGTAATGATGCACATCTCCAGCTGACTGCGGCAATCCCGCCACCGTGCCGCCGAAGCACCCCGTGTGGCAATCTTTGGAGCACCGCCCCCTTCTCGAGGAGGTGATCGTTTTTGTGTTCATTGCTTTGCCGATCGGCGCGGGCCCTCTCACCCCCCCCTCCGTGGAGTGGATCTCGGCTGTTTTTGGTGCTTGTTTCGAGCGGGTGGAGCCTCTTCCCCAGAGGACGCACGGTTTCAAACCGACGCGTTAAGCAGAGGTCAGGAGCCAGACCCCCTCCCTTTCCCCCTTTTTCGCCTAATGTCGAAACGCCGAATAATACTTAGCCTGGCGAAGGACCCAACCATATGCAGTTGTAGATACAGTCGTTGTTAGTATCGCCTTCGGTGGATCTCCTCATGGGGGCCACGAAGCGTGTGAAGGGTGTGCCGACATGGGGAGGGGCCGCCATGCGGGCGCTGCCACTGAGGCCTGAATTCCAGCCCCCTTCATGGGGCCACCAAACGTGTGTGTGAGGCGTGTGCCGAAATGGGGCGCTGCCGCCATGCGGGCGCTGCCGCTGGGGTGAAGCCCCCTTATGGGGCCGCGCAACGTGCGAGGGGATAGTGGTGATGATTACGATGACCAGCCCGTGCAATTTTGAGCGCCACAGTTGTGAGAGCCGCAGTTGTGAGATCGTCTTCGGTGGAACTCCCTATGGGCCATGGGGCCACAAAGCGTGGGGGCCAGAAGGACTCACCTCCGACCGAGAACTGAGGGGCCCGAACGACTCACCTCCGACCGAGAACTGAGGGGCCCGAACGACTCACCTCCGACCGAGAACTGAGGGGTCCGAACAACTCACTTCCGACCGAAAACTGAGGGGCCCAAACGACTCACCTCCGACCGAGATGCGATGGGTCCGAACGACTCACTTCCGACCGAGAATTTA
>CAUYUJ010020821.1:0-2500 GCA_963575745.1 Prorocentrum cordatum | reverse complement strand
CACGAGGATCGCGCCCTACAGGGTGCTCCAACTGTAGCTCCAGCGAGGGTGACCCACTCTGGTTCCGCGCCCATCTCGGCGCACCCCTAATGAGGATCGGGTCGCACAGGGAGCTCCAGCTGCAGCTCCAGCAAGGGTGAGCGTCTCTTGTTCCACGCCAACTTCGCCGTACCCCTCATAAGAGTCGTGCCCCACAGGGAATGTCAGCTACAGCTCCAGCGAGAGTGATTCTCTCTTGTTCCACGCCGTTTTGCGCTGCTTCTTCACGAGGATCGTGCCCCTATTCTCCTCGTCCTCCTCCACCTCCTTCTACAATTACACAATATGGAAATACTCTCCCACTTCCCCTGATGGCGTCCCGAAGATATCCGACCCCCCCCCGCGTAGTGTTTTTTTACTCACAGGATTCCCGGGAAACGGGTTTTCGCTTGTGTTTTTTCCAACATGCTGCTCTCGCCGAGGCGCCGGCCTCATTTTCGGGCCCCGCTCGTTCCGAATCGTGCTCCCGCTGCAGCGCTGGCCTCATTTCCGTGCTTCCGCTCGTTCCGAATCGTGCTCCCGCTGCAGCGCTGGCCTCATTTCCGCGCTTCCGCCCGTTTCGGCTCGTGCTCCCGCTGCAGCGCTGGCGTCATTTCCCGTGCCATGCCACAGCACACGAGCACACACGCACACACACACACCACACACCACCACACCACACCACCACCACCACCACCACCACCACCACCACCACCACCACCACCACCACCACCACCACCACCACCACCACCACCACCACCACCACTACCACCACCAGCACCACCAGCACCACCAGCACCACCAGCACCACCAGCAGCAGCACCACCACCACCACCACCACCACCAGCACCACCACCACCACCACCACCACCACCACCACCACAACCACGCACCCACGCACGCACGCACGCACGCGCACCACCACCCACTAGTCCGCGGATAGAGAAAATCAGCGCCATGGTAAGGGATGGGAGGGAGGGGTAGGACGTCAGATATGACGCGCGCGCACCTGGCTTGCCCTTTCCCTCTCCTCCTCCTCCCATTCCCTCGTCTCCCCCCACCCAGCCCCACGGACCAGCCTCCAGGCCAGGGGTCCACGGACCGGCCTCCAGGCCAGGGCTCTTCGCCCATTTCGGCGCGGATTTCACGAAGATCCATCCCCACATGGAGTTCCAGCCTGTAGCTCCAGCGAGGGTGACCCTCTGGTTCCACGCCCCTTTCGGCGCACCCCTCACGAGGAGCGCGCCCTACACGGAGCTCCAACTACAGCTCCAGCGAGGGTGACTCTCTCTGGTTCTGGCCAAATTTCGCCGCACCTCTCGCGAGGATGCTGCCCCACAGGGAGCGTCAGCTACAGCTCCAGCGAAGGTGGCCCCCTCTGGTCTCACGCCATTTTCGGCGCATGATGATGATGATTATGATTATGATATGATGATGATGATGATGATGATGATGATGATGATGATGATGATGATGATGATGATGCTGCGATGATGCTGATGATGGCAAATACGATGACGGCGATTATGCTGACGATGGTAATGATGACGACGATGACGGTGACGAGGACGACGTTAATGGTCACGATGATGACCATCATGCCGATGATAATATGATGATGATGATGACGATGACGATGACGATGACGATGATGATGATGATGATGATGATGATGATGATGATGATGATGATGATGATGATGATGATGATGATGATGATGATGATGATGATGATGATGATGATGATGATGATGATGATGATGATGATGATGATGATGATGATGATGATGATGATGATGATGATGATGATGATGATGATGATGATGAGAGTGGGACGCGGACGAGGGGAGAGGAAGGGTAGGAGGGGGTTGGAGAGGGTGGAGATGGGGGTCGGAAGATCAAAGATCCAGCATCGTTCGAAGATCAAAGATCGAGGAGACTTGCATGGCATCATCTCCTCCACCTCCTTCTCCCTTTCCCTCTCCTCATCCTCCTTCCCTTTCTTTGTCTCCCCCCACCCAGCCCCACGGACCAGCCTCCAGGCCAGGGGGTCCACGGACCGGCCTCCAGGCCAGGGGGTCCACGGACCGGCCTCCAGGCCGGATCCCGCCATTGCCCACATATGTGTTGCGCAGCAAACCGCAAGTTGCGCAACACATACGTGGGCGGCTCAATACATTTTTTGTCGGATTTCGTTTCCCGCCAGAAAACTCCATGGACCACCTTAAGGGTAACCGTCGGAAAACTCCCGGCCTGGAGGCCGGTCCGTTCGGACCGGCCCCGGCCTGGAGGCCGGTCCGTTGCCTAGTAGTAGTAGTAGTAGTAGTAGTAGTAGTAGTAGTAGTAGTAGTAGTAGTAGTAGTAGTAGTAGTAGTAGTAGTAGTAGTAGTAGTAGTATTAGTGTAGTAGTAGTAGTAGTAGTAGTAGTAGTAGTAGTAGTAGTAGTAGTAGTAGTAGTAGTAGTAGTAGTAGTAGTAGTAGTA
>CAUYUJ010020820.1:95000-149553 GCA_963575745.1 Prorocentrum cordatum | reverse complement strand
CCCCCCGGAGGCCCCCAAGAGACCCCCAAGAGGCCCCAAGAGCCCCCCCAGATGCACGCAAGATGCTCAAGAGGCCTCGGCGAGAATGCCTAATCATTGATTCTACACAGGTTTTAGCCACATGGAGGCCTCTTGGGGGGGGGCACGGATTAAGATGACTCCAAGAGCGTCTGGGAGAGCCCAAAAGGACCTCCAAGATGGCTCAAGATATCCCAAGATGTCTCATAATGGCTTCCTCTGTGTGCTGCCCACTTCTCTGATCGAGGCAATTCCTCTGGGCATCGTTTCTGGATGGGCTGGTGGGGATTCGCGAAGCGACAACAATTGTTTGCCAAGGTTCTCCGCCACTTCTGCCAATAAAACTTGCCACGCCGTCAATGCATCAATTGTTAGGTCGGTGTGGTCATCTCTTTGCGCGTGGATGTGTCTCGGTTGGATCCCATCACAACGCCTTCTGGCTCCATTTTCCCACGTTATGAAGGATCTTACAAACAAGTCTCCATTGCAAACGTCTCTTCCGTGTGCACCAATCTTCGTGACCCACCTGCTGGCAATACTGTTATACTTGCTTTGTCTTGCGTTGAATCTAATCTTGCCATGGTTCAATTGCAGCCGAAGAAGAACATGTGCTCGATGTGGTGTTGTTACCGGTGCTGGTGTCGGTGTCACTGCTGTCGGAATAGTGGTCCAAAGTGGTGCTTTCTCTGTCGGAAAGATGTCCAGAGTCCAATTCCACTGCGGCATCTGGAACACGACGTCGCGGTGATCCAATCATTATTCTATGCGTACGGCGTTGGTTGGACCGCACTTCCAGACAACCTGGGGCGCTTTGGGAGCCTTTGGGCCAGCTTGGGAGCCTCTCGGGGGGTCCGGGGCCCCTTCTGGGCCCTCTTGAAGCCCTCAAGGCCCCCGCGGACCGCCATGCAAATCAGTGGTCCCCGTTCTGGGCCCTCCCCTGGCCCACTCAGATACACGTATATATATATACATACATACATATATTAACATTTGCATACACATATATATATATATATATACACACATATATATATATAAATATACATGCATGCATGCATGCATGCATACATACATACACACACAGACAGACAGACAGACAGGCATACACACACAGACAGACATACAGACAGACATACACATGCATGCATCCATACATACGTACACGAATAAAGACATACATACGTGCATGCATGCATACATACATGTACGTTTACATGTACATGCGATTCGACCTTTACACTTACATGTACATGAAAATTAACATGTACATTGGCATGTACGTGTACGTGTACGTGTACGTGTACATGCACATATGCAATAGCATCGATGTTGGCTATGCATTTACATTATACATGTTTCTACATAAACATATACATACACCTATACATATACATATACATATACATATACATGAGCGTGTACATATACATATGCAAATGCATGTGCATACAAACTATACACATAAATATACATACACCTATCCATACACTAACATCTGAATATATGCATACATATTCATACACATACGCATAATCAAGAACTTAACCATACACATAAACATAAACATAAGCAGACATAACTACACAACTACATGCATGCATGCAAACCTACACATACGTACATGCATACATGCATACATGCATACATGCATGCATGCACGCATGCATATACAGATTTTTATCATTATAGTATCTCTCTCTTTCTCACTGTTTCTCTTTCCTCTCAGAGAAAGGTGGGCGCTCTCGCGAACACAACAAAATGTGGCTGGGACAGATTGCAGTGTAGAAATGTCCCCACACCGCACTGGGCCATCTCTCCTCCCTCCTCCCATCTTGATTAATATTGCAACAACATTCGCTGTGCTCATCGCTCTATCCACTGGCCCTCCTTCCAGGTGGCACGCAGCGCCTTGGTCACGAAAGCCGACGGATTTCTCACCTGGGGGCACAGCTTCAGGGGAGTAGAAGGGAGGAGGGGAGGGGATCAGGTGCGCAGAAAAGTGGGGCCAGGAAGAAGAGGGGAGCCCGCGCGCGTTTCGCGTTCGTCACGGTTCTAACCGCTGTCTTCTCCCGTCATGCCTCGTTCAGCGATTGTCCCGTGGCCGTCGAGTGGTTGTCCCGTACCCGTGTAAGTCCCGCTTTTGTCCCGCGGGTTGTCCGGCAGTTGTCCCGAAGTCGCCCCCCGCCGCGGATGGGCATGCAGCGAAGCCAGCACAGTGGAGGACGGGGACCACACAGGAGGAGGACGGGGAGGGGCGGAAGGAAGCGCGAGGCGGGGCGGCGAGGACCACGGGACGAGGACCTCCGCACTCGCGCGAGGAAGCCACCCCGCTCGCACCTGCGGGCTCTCGGCAGCCCTCGCCCCGTGGTGGCCGCTGGGGGCCGAGGAGGCCGGCCCAGGCCCCCAGCGGGTCGGATTCCTGGCGAGCGCACCGCACGGCCTCCCAGCCAGCGCGTCGGGCCGGTGCGCGCAAGGTGTGGTGCCCACGGGTGGGGGGGGGGGCGAGGAGGCCATGCCGCGGCTCTGGCGAAGCAGGGTGCTGTCCGCCGCAGCCTGCGCGAGCAGCCACGAGGCGTCGTCTGCGACGCTGTGCAGGGGCACGGCAGTTGCACTCCTTAGGCCTTAGCACTCAGCCTTGCCCTGCGTCGCCTAGTTTGCGCCCTCGCGAATCCGCATTGGAGAACAGGCAGCATTCCGGCCCAGGCCACGAAGCGCGGTTAAATTCGCGCTCTAGCGGGTGCCTTCGGCTCTCTCCATCTACCTCTTTCTCTCTCGCTCTCTATCTCCCTCTCTCTCCCTCTTTCTCTGTCTGTCTTTAGCTGTATCTCTCTCTCTCTCTTTCTCTTTCTCTATCTCATCAATGTATATATACACATACATGTCTTTCTCGAACTCGAGCATCCTCAACGCTCATCCTGCAACACACGCGACGCCTTAAAAGGAGGAGGCGGAAAAGGGATCAAGAAATGGGCGACCCACCCTGCGCCATGCACCGCACCGCGCCGCACGGCTTCACGCCGACCGGCAGCGCGTCCAGCAGTGCTCGATGCACGCCGATAGACAGCTGCACGCTGATCTGCGTGCGCCTCCCTTTCTCTCTCCTTCCTTCGCTCTCTCTCTCTCTCTCTCTGTCTCCCTTTCTCTCTCTCTCTATCTCTCTCTCTCTCTCCTTCCTTCGCTCTCTCTCTCTCTCTCTCTCTCTTTCTCTCCCTCGATACGACGGGGACGAGGACGGTTGGGACGTTCTGGCCTAGCACAGCGTAGAGAGGAGAATGGGAAAGAGGAGACAGCAGCCAAGTGCCGAGTCCAGGTGCCTTCAGCCCAAGGTGGGAGGCACCCCCGACCCTGCGGCCCGTCCGAACGGGAGCTGGGGAAAGTAGAGGTCCTCTAGATCGGGTCCGAGTAGATGGGGTCGGATGATCACGCCGAATCGCAGATGCATCGCCCGTGCACGGGCGAGCATCGGCGACGTCGGCGGTGCATCGGCGACTCCAGCGTGGAGAAAACCGCGCTCCACATCGAGCCGTATCGGCGATGCATCGGCGATGCGGTGCGCTCACCCGACCCCATCTACTCGGACCCCACCCAGGAGGCCTAGAACCCTGCGCCCCCCTCGAACGGGGGTTGGGCAGGGCAAGCCGCACGCGGCTTGGTGGAAGGCGGGGCGCGGATAGCTCCGCCGCCGTGGCCTCCGGGCCCAGGGACGAGACGATCTCGCGAGCGTCCTCCTCGGACACCTGCCGCAACATCCCAGCGGAGCTCGTGTCCAACACGCCCCACTCCTCGCCGCCGACGCGTGGGGGGGGGGACGGTGGGCTGGGGACGGGGGGCTGACATCCTCCTCGTCCTCCTCCTCCTCCTCGTCCTCCTCCTCCTCCTCGTCCTCCTCCTCCTCCTCCTCGTACTCCTCCTCCTCCTCGTCCTCCTCCTCCTCCTCCTCCTCCTCGTCATCATTACCACCATCATCATCATCATCATCATCATCATCATCATCATCATCATCATCATCATCATCATCATCACCACCACCACCACCACCATCAGCATCAGCATCAGCATCAGCATCAGCATCAGCATCAGCATCAGCATCAGCATCAGCATCATCAGCATCAGCATCAGCATCATCATCATCATCATCATCATCATCATCATCATCATCATCATCATCATCATCAACATCAACATCATCATCATCATCATCGTCAGCATCATCCTCATCCTCATCCTCATCCTCATCCTCATCCTCATCATCGTCAGCAGCATCAGCATCAGCATCAGCATCATCATCATCAGCAGCATCATCATCATCAGCATCAGCCTTATCATCATCATCACCACCATCATCAGCAACATCATCATCAGCATCAGCATCATCATCTAGTTCATCATCATCATCATCATCATCGTCATCATCGTCACCATCATCATCATCATCGTCATCATCATCATCATCATCATCATGAGCAGCAGCATCAACATCATCACCATCATCACCACCACCATCATCATCATCATAGTCAGCGTCGTCATCATGACCATCAGCCGCATCAGCATCAACATCAACATCATCACCATCATGATTGTCATAATGTCCATCTCCATCTCCATCTCCATCTCCATCATAATCATCATCAGCAGCAGCATCATTAGCAGTATTATCATCAGCACCACCACCAGCATCATCATCATCATCAACATCATCATCGTCATCATCGTCACCACCATCAGCACCACCATCATCATAGTCATCATCACCAGCACCATCATCGCCGTCAGCAGCACCACAACCACCATCATCATGTTCACCCTGATCATCATCATCATCATCATCATCAGCAGCAGCATTATCATCGTCAGCATTATAATCATCACCGTCTCCACCATCCTCCACAGCCTCATCCAAAACATCATCATCATCATCATCATCATCATCATCGTCGTCGGTAAACATCATCATCAGCATCAGCATTAGCATCATCATCAACATCATCATCGTCATCATCACCACCAGCATCATGATCATCATTATCATCATCACCATCACCATCATCATCATCATCATCATCATCATCATCATCAACGTCGTCATCATCATTAGCATCATCATCATCCGCAACATCATCATCACCACCGTCATTACCATTATCGTCGAGTCCACCAGCTGCCTGCATCCTGTCAGTGATTGCATACATCGTCGCCACCATCATGATCATCATGATGACCACCATCACCACCATCAGCGTTAGCACCACTTTCATCGTTCTCATCATCCTCGTCTACAGTCTAAGCTGCATCACCCTACTATACATACTGTGATTCAGTGTCATGCTCATGCTTGTCATCCTTCTCCTCATCATCACCACGACCATCATCATCATCAGCATCATCATCACAACCATCATCATCATCATCATCATCATCATCATCATCATCATCATCACGACCATCATCATCATCAGCATCATCATCATCATCAGCATCATCATCATCATCATCATCATCATCATCACGACCATCATCATCATCATCAACATCATCATCATCATCATCATCAGCATCATCATCATCATCATCATCCTCAGCATCATCATCATCATCATCATCATCGCCTTCATCATCATCATCAGCAGCAGCCTCGTCATCATCATCAGCATCATCACCATCACCACCACCACCATCATCATTAGCATCATCGTCGTCGTCCGCATAATCATCATCATAGTCCGCGTCGTCATCATCATCATCAGCATCATCATCAGCATCATCACCATCATCGTTGTCATATTGCCCGTCTCCATCTCCATCTCCATCATCATTAGCAGACGCATCATCATTAGCAGCAGTATCACCATCAGCACCACCACCAGCATCATCATGAACATCATCACCACCACCACCATCATCATCATCACCACCATCTCCATCTCAATCATCATCAACAACAGCATCATCACCATCATCGTCGTCATCGTCATCGTCGTTGTCGTCGTCCTCGCCACTGTCACCGTCACCATCACCAGCACCACCAATCTCGATCTCATCTTCAGTCCCCGTTCCACCTCCTCCTCTTCTGCCGTCCTCCTCCTCCTCCTCCTCCTCCGTCCTCCGTCTTCCGTCCTCCTCCTCCTCTTCCTTCTCCTCCTCCTCCTCCTCCGCCCTCCTCCTCCTCGTCCTGCTTCGCTCCTCCTCCTCCTCCTGTTCCTTCTCTCACCGATCCTTCTCCTCCTCCTCCTCCTCCTCCTCCATCTCTCGTTCCTTATGCATCATTTCTCCCAGTCGCACCCACATTCGTTTCGGTAAGGCGGGTTAACTGTTTCGCCAGAGACTTCGCCACGAGTTATGATATTGAAGATCCTGAAGCTTGAAACTTGCAACGGTTGCAAACATGACGGGCGGGTGGTTTTCAGACATGTGGTTCTCGCCTCCGCGCCGCGCTCAGTCGTCTTACAAGTTCGCAGCAGTTTCAAGGATGGCGGGCGAGTGGTGTTCAGAATATGTGGTTCTGGTACCAGCGCCGCGCACATTCGTCTTAGAAGTAGTCTGCAACTGTCTCACGGACTGCGGGCGGGTGGCTCTCAAAATGTTGATCTCGCCTGAGCACTGCGCACACATGTCTTAAGCTTTCGCGACCGCTTCAAGGATGGAGGGTTGTTCGTTTTGAAAATATGTTTGCTTTGCCGTGGCGACGCGGACATTCGTCTTAATGGTTTGCAATAGTTTCATGGGTGGCGGGCGGGTGGCTTTCAAAATGTGGTTCTCGCCACAGCGCCGCGCAGATTATGATTAAAATGTTGCAGCAAGTTCAAAGATTCGTACGGTTGAAGTCCCAGGAACGGTGCTCGTATACGGTTCAAGGTTGACAGGACGCAACAATGACTCGCTGTGTTGAAGTCCCCGGAATGTTCTGGCACGAGACATGTACACGCGTCTGCCCACCCAGACCACCCTGGAGATACCCGAGGATCCCGCGCCTCGGAAAAAAAACTAAAGGGGATGGACGGGTTGGGAACAAATGCCCCCTTGCAGGTCACCCGAGCCAAGATGGCCATGACCGCAACGACAACGATGTAGCAACTGCAGCTTGCTACTCTGCTGTCCCCTACCGTGCACTAGGAAGTACGGCACTCGTACAAACACAGCGACTGTAAGTAACCTTCGACGCCTAGAACTGTCACGGTCAGCATTCGATCCCCGCCCGGTTTGAAACAATAATATGCGTTTGCCCGCCCAGACCACCCTGAAGATACGGGTCGTTATTCTCTTGCACAAGGTGTCTAAAGCTCCGACCACCTTATTCCGCGTCGCCCCCCCCCCCCCCGCGGCCCCAACGCCAGAGTGGGACCCCCGCGCCGTGGCTCTCTGCCCCGAGCCCCCCCGCGTCCCCAGCGCCCCAGCGGGAGCCCCGCCCACTGCCCCCTCCGCCACGAACGCTTTATTCCGCGTCGCACCCCCCCCCGAGTCCCCAGCGCCAGAGTGGGACCCCCGCGCCGTGGCTCTCTGCACCGAGACCCCCGGCGTCCCCAACGCCCCAGCGGGAGCCCCGCCCACTGCCCCCTCCGCCACGAACGCTTTATTCCGCGTCGCGACGCACACCACCTCCCCCACCTCCCTCCCCGCGTCCCCAGCGCCCCAGTGGGGGCTCCGCCCCGTGCCCCCTCCGCCCCGACAATTTTATTCCGCGTCGCGACGCACACCACCTCCCCCCCCCACCAGTCCCCAGCGCCCCAGTTGGACCCCCGCCCCGTGGCCCTCTGCCCCAAGCCCCGCCCAATGCCCCCTCCGCCCCGACCATTTTGTTCCGCGTCGCGACGCACACCACCTCCCCCCCCTCCTCTCCGCGCCCCCAGCGCCCCAGTGGGACCTCCGCCCCGTGCCCCCTCCGCTCCGAGCACTTTATTCCGCGTCGCGACGCACACCACCTTCCCCCCCCCTCCCCACCTGGGATTTGGGCCCCGTTGCTGGGCCCCGAGGGGCGATGTCTTGCCCCCTCTTCCCCCCTCCTCCTCCACCTCCTCCTCCTCCCCCTTCCTTTTGTGCAAGAGCCATGGCACACGTGCCACTTGTTTCTAGAATCTCTGGCGGCAAATGTCCTCGCTCCACTCTGGCACTCTGGGAGGCCCAATCGGCGGAGCTCTCAGAATAGAACCCTTGAGACTCCCGCGCCCCCCCCAAAGAAACTAAACATGGAAGGGCGGGTTGGGAACAAGTCCCCCCTTGCCGGTCACTCGAGCCACAATGGCCATGACCACAATGACAACGATGCAGCAAACTGCAGCTTGCTACTCTTCTTCCTCATACTGCGCTATGGGAAGTAAGGCACTCGTGCAAACAAACCGATTGTAAGCAACCTCCGACTTCTAGAGTTTTCACTGTCAGCATCCGATCCCCGCGCAACTTGAAACAATTATCCACCTCCGTGCCTCTGGGCACGGAGTGGGCGTGTCAGCAGGCTCTTTGCCTAATCCTTGGAGCCTCAACCCTCAGTCCTGTGGAGTCTTTCAAAGACCTGGACCCCAATTTCCAACATTTGGCGAGCGATGCTTCCCGCGGTTCCCCTGGGCTCCCCGGCGGCTTGTCGCATGACTTTTTTAAGCCCATGCAGGCCCCAATACGGGCCAAGAGGGCCCCAAGAGACCCCCAAGACGGTCCAAGCGGGCCTCGAATCGCAGAAAGATCCGTTCAAGACGCCCAAAATAGCACCAAGATGGGCCAAGAATCTGTCACAAGACACCCCAAGAAACCTCGTTGAGGCCTCCCAAGAGGGCCCCAAGAGGCACAAATCATTGATGTCCTATATGTGGGCGTTCTCGTTTTTTCGACTTTCCGACGCTCCCAGGCGGCCCAAGCCAAGAGGGCCCAAGAGAGGGAACACGAATCGAATAATCGAGTTTCCCGCCGCAAGAGGCGCCCAGGAGGCCCCCCAGAGCCAAGAAGCCCCCAAGAGGTCCCCGAGAGGCCCCCAAAAGGCCCAAAAGAGGCCCAACAGAGGCCCCAAAGCGGCCCCCAAAAGGCCTCCAAGCTGCCTCCAAGCCCCACGAGATCCCAACGAACATCCAATAGGCTTCATAGACACAAACCATGCTCGGTGGCGGGATGGGCCGAAGGCCATTCGATATGCGTCTGCCCACCCAGATCACCCTGAAGATAGGCGACGCTACTTTTAGGATCCGCGCGGCGAGTGTCCTCGCTCAAATCTGGGGGGCCTAATCGCCGGAGCTCCCAGGGTAGAATCCCTGAGACTCCCGCGCACCACACTGCGATTACGGACCCCCGCATGCAGCCGCAGAAACCGCGGCTTGAAGCGAATATTTAGCGACCTCTCTTTTTGTTGTTTTGTTTGTTTGTTGTTATGTTGTTTGTTTTCTTTGTTTCTCTCTCTCTCTCTCTCCAATACGCATCTCTCACAACTTAGCTTGTGCAATTTGCATCTACACGTCGGTGGCAGCTTAGCGCGAAGAGCCACCCGCGTGAACTCCGCGAAGGGAGCGCCAACGGCCCGCGGAGTTGTCCCGACGGCCTGTCCCGCGGGGTTGCCCCAACGGCTTCGCGATCTGGCCGACGTAGAGCGCTCCCGTGCTGGCCGCAGCGGCGACGACGTCAAGGAAAATCGGCACGCACGCCCTGGAAATGGAAAATCGATGTGAGCGCCCTTGCAATAGAAATACCCGAGGTGGCGGAGGGGGAGAAAATACAGGAGGGAGAGGACGGGGCAACGAAGGAGGCAGGAGGAGGCTAAGGAGAGGGAGAAGGAGGAGGAGGAGGAGGAGGAGGAGGAGGAGGAGGAGGAGGATAATGATAATAATAAGAATAATAATAATAGTAATAGTAAGAATAATAATAATAGTAATAATAAAAATATTAATAATAATAATAGTAGTGGTAATAGTAATAATAATAATGAAAAATAATAATAATAAATAAATAAATAAATACATAAATAAATAAATAAGTATCCCGGCAAAGCAACCTAACAGCGATGTGTCTAAGTATAACTGAAACATGCAGCAGCAGTGAGAGGCACTGTGATACCAACAGTAACAGTAATAGTGATGCAAAAGCTGTTGCCATCGTCGCGCTGAGCTTGATCCGATGCGTTGTCAAACAAGGTACTGCCATGGACGCATGTCGCTTGAATGACTACATGTAAAAACGAGACACTGCTATCAACGCACGGAACTTGAATAGATATATGTCCAAACGAGACACTGCTATCAACGCGTGGAAAATGAATGGATGCTTGTTCAAAGGAGACATTGCTATCAACGCATGGAGCTTGAAAGTATGTTTCTCCAAACGAGACACTGCTATCAACGCACCGACCTTGAATGGATGTCTGTCCAAACGAGACACTGCTATCAACGCTGGGAACTTGAATGGATGTGCATCCAAACGACACTCTGCTATGAACGCATGGAATCTCAAACGATGTATGTCGATGAAAGCGAGGACGGCCTGTATGCATTAGTGTGTGCTTATCTCGTGATGTTGTTTTGGAAGCGCCCATGTCTATCATCGTTTGCACAGCAGACGGGGATGCTTGCATCTCACTGCGCACAGGTGCAGTCGGCATCTGAAGCGAACAACCGGCTGCAGGCTGAGAGGCCTCGCAAAGAGTCGCAGGCTGAGAAGCACCGCGACCGCGCAATTGGAGACTGAAGCTAAGGCTAGCATACAGGAAGCGCAGGACGAGAAGCACAACGCGACAACCGGCTGCAGACTGAGAAGCACCGCAAAGAGTCGCAGGCTGAGAAGCACCGCGGCCGCGCAAGTGGAGGCTGAAGCTAAGGCTAGCATACAGAAAGCGGCAGGCTGAGAAACACCACGCGAGAGCAGGCTGTGACGCACCAAACTGGCCGGCTCATCATGCTGCAACTCACGGTTCCTCAGGCTCGTGCAGGCCAGCCTAAGTCTTGTCGAGCTTTCGCGCAAGCGATCTTCGTCGCGGCAATCTTGTCCGCGAAGAGCTCGGCGAAAGCCTTGGCGATTTGTTCGGGAGGACCGCCTTCGATGATGCTCCTGTCAGGCAAGCCGTGGCTCAAGAGTTGTTTGAAGCTTCTGGGGCGCGACAGGCTGACGTAGTAGGCAAGCCAAATGGACTCCTTCTTCAGTCCGGGCGGAAACGTCCAGTGGACGATGAAGCCTGGATCCGCCGTCTTGCCCTGGACGCCATGCAGAGTCCCCTGCTTCTTGGGCAACACGGGCAACTGCGTCCTGGACACCGCGATGGCCGGGCCACCTGTCTTCGCCTTGAACTTCCACGGGCGCGCCTGCGGTGTGATCGCGAGCACTCCGCGCAGGTCAGGGCCGGCAGACTGAGAAGCACTGCCAGCTGTTACCTTCGCGGCCTTCAAGAAGAGTTCATCGCTGTCATCGATCTTGACATACACAGCCTTTGGCATGTAGTAGAGTACGACCACACCGTCCGATACAATGGACGGCCGGCCCTCCAGCGGAGGCTCCAGAGCGTGCAGCTCTATGCCTACCACTTTGCCTGGCGCACCGCGGACATACTTCGGCGGCAGGACGGATTCCGTCAGGATGACTTCCATGCCAATGAAGAGCGGCAGCAGCCCTGGCATTTTTGCGGTAGCGCCGATGTTGGGCTCCGCGCGCATCTCGTCGAAATCAGGCTTCGCGAGGCGCGCAGCTGGTCTGTCGATTGCTGGTACGTAAAAGAGCAGCTGGCCAGCATCGTGCGCATCAAGCTTCGCCTGTGCATGCATGGCGTAAGAGACGATGCGCCACTCATAGGCCGACTCGTACCAGCCTCTCGCTGCACGCAACCGAGGATCCCATTGAAGTGGCTGATCGGCTTCGCTGTTGCTGGCAGCAGGCTGAGCAGCACCACCAGAGCTAACGATTTCTGTTTTGACGATCGCCTGCCAGCTCTCGTCAGAGATCTTTTTCCCGCCTGGAGTTCGCATAGCGTGGAGAACCTCGACTTGCAACGGGTCCGTAAAGCGTTGCATCTGCACGAAATCGATGACGTACTCGATGTCGGCGAGCAACTTCCTACCCTGTTGGTGTTCGTAGGATTGGCCCGCGTGAGGCGCCAGCAGGGAAGCGGTGGCGGGGACTGGCGGCAACTGGTAGAAGTCCCCGCACAAGATCTTCACAGGCATGCGTCCCCACGTCTCCTGCGGCCGCATGTACTTCGTGGGGTCCAGGTTGTAGCGCAACGCCCTGCCGTAGGTCGTGCGCAGTGCATCTGCATGCAGCAAAGGCCCCGGCACAGCACCCAGCTCATCGATCACGTCGACGCCGAGTGTGCCTGTGAGGCGGTCCAGCTTTTTCTGCGTCTGTGGCGTCAAGCGCAGCCTGGCTGTCTGCATGGAATCCGACATGAGCAGGCCATTGGAGGAATGCATGGTCCTGCCGCGCGGGCCGAGGTTGTGTGCGGCGTGGTTGGACTGCGCTTTGCCGAGGTACCCCTGCTCGCCGAAGTAAGTGATGGCCATCGGCTCCACCACTTTGGAGAGGGTGCGCGTCTTGCCGACACCGCCTCCACCGAGCCAGATCGCTCTGTGGTTGCCTGTCGCGGACGCCACGGGGAGGAGATGCGTTGTCTTGTCTGGTCTGCCGTCAAAACGTTTCTGCAGAGACAGCGCAAACAACGCCACCGCGTCAATCTGCTCCTCCGTGCAGTGGGCATCAGTGACGAGCTTCCACGCAACAGCCGCCGGGCCCTGCATGGCCAAGAGCTGCGGAACGAGTTCTGGTTGGGCGTCCTCGGCAGCAGGCTGAGGAGCACCGCTGGGGAGCCAGTCGTCCGCAGCATCGGGCAAGATCTCTCCATCCGCGCTCGTTTGCTTTTTCTGTAGCGCTATGCTTTGCCGCTGCAAGGCTAGCATGTCAGAAAAGCTCTCGTTCAGTCGCGTGCCCAGATGCTCCCGCGCGCCCGTGCTGGCTGGCTGTGCAAAGCTCGCGTGCAGCATGCCGCCGTACGCTCGATTGAGATTATTCAGCTGCTTGTCGGCGTAGCTGAGGCGGCCCTTCTGATCCAAGCAGTGCAGGTGATCTTGCTGCAGGGCCAGCTCGGTTGCTCTGACGTGGTCCCGCAGCGGGAACAGGGAGATCTCTGTAATCGCGGCGTCCTCGACATCCTCCTCCACGTCGCTGCCGCCGCCTCCACCCACGTCAACGAGCTCCAGCGGGACTCGGCCGTTGGGCCTTTCGGCATCGCTCGCGGAGTCTTCATCGGCCTCGAGGTGGGCACTCGCCGCTGGCCGAGGCTTCACCCGCGCCTCCGCCGCGAGTTCCACGTGCGCCAGCACGTCTCGCGCCACGTGCGCGCAGAACTCTGCCAGAGTGCACTGTTCGTCGTGCCACCTGCAATGGTGGTTACTGAAGACGAGGATGCGCCGTGCCGCCTCCACTGGCATGCGCCGCGCCAGCTGAGACCTTGCGAAGGACGCTAGGCTGAGGAGCACCAGCTCACCCTCGTCGAGGTTCGCCCGAGGCTCTTTCAGCTCGGAGAAGAGTGTCGTGTCCGCGAGCACGAGCATCTTGCGGGCCAGGCGGCATCTGGTGTCTGCGCGCGCCGCCAGCACGTGGATCTCCGCGCAGCGAAGCCGCCACGCCCGCTCGAACGAGTATGGGCGCACGGCGGGGCAGTCGCAGTTCCTCAGCAGATGGCTGTACTGAGTAACGCAGCCACAAGAGAGGGGACCCTCGCATGCCCAAGGCGTGAAGAGGAGGGCCTTGAAGAGCGAGTTCTGCTCGGGGTCCTGTGCCCAGGTCGGGCACTGGAAGCCATCGATGGTGGGGACATTACTGCGCAGCCGCACCTCCTGCACGTACCGCTGAGCCATGACGTAGTGGTTCTCGAAGGCGAAGAATCGCGGTCCAGAAGCCTTTGCCCGGCTCGGCTTCAGGACTCGCCAGACGTACATCCTCGCTGTTGTCGTACTCGTCGTCGTCGTGGTCGTCGTGCTCGTCTTCGTCGTCGTCGTCGTCGTCGTCGTTCTCGTCATCGTCATCATCATCACCAGCAGCAGCATCCGAATCATCATCATCATCATCATCATCATCGTCGTGGTCGTCGTCGTCGTCCTGTAGATGTAGTAAGGCATGGTCTGCAGGCGAGCGCCCCTGTGAGCGTAGTCGTCGGCTGTGTTCGTGCTGGTGGTGCACGCGTGCATGCCTCGCAGTCCCCGCCGTCAGCCTGCTCGTCGCAGTCCCCGCCGTCAGCCTGCTCAGCATCAGAAGGGATGTGTTCAGGAGGCTGAGGAGCACCGCTGATCACACCTGCTGCGTGCTCCTGGTCCTCGTCAGCCACGTGGATCTGGATGCGGACTGCGTGTGTTGGCGCCTGATCACTATCCTGCTCCTCGCAAGTACCTTCATGGTTGAGCAAGCGCTTGCACTGCTGGCAAGCCCATTGCAGTTGTCTCGTGAAGAGCCGCGTATGGTGGTGCGACTGGAGGCAGTCGCCGCCTGTGAGGATGTGAACGGCTACCTCCGTCGTGAGGAGCCAGAAGCACCGATTCGCCATCGACGCCAGCCGGATACAGACGCGTCGAGCGCGGCGAGCGAGATCCTCCTGCGTGCGGCTCCGTTTGGCGTGCGCCTGGCCCTCGGCATCAGCGGCGACCTCACTCAGCACCTTGCGGGCTTCTTCCTCGTCCTCCTCTTCCTTCTCCTGCTGCTCCAGACGCTGCATGCCGGAGAGCATAGCCTGGAAGAGCGGCGTCATGGACTCCATCATTTTCCCCTGGTACTTCGTGATGTAGAAGTCCATGGAGAAAGTCTTCTGGAAAGCAGCTTGGAAGCTCTCCACGACAGATGCATTCTGCTGCAGCAAGGACCCACAACCGTAGAGCCATTTTTGCGCCTGCTGAGTTGTCCTGATGAGCGCGCTGTGGTTGCCGAGTCTGGGTCCTTCATGATCTTCGTCTTCTTGGTAAGCCTTCTGCGCTTGGCCGGCTGAGCAGGAGCGGCCGCCGGCAGGTCACCCTGAGAAGGCTGAGGAGCACCACCAGGCTCAGGCACGTCTGCTGCCTCGGCGGACTCGTCAGGCGCGCACAGCAAGAACTGGAAATCCACGTTGCACCGGCTTGTCACTTGAGAGACGTCGTTGCTTGAGCTCCTGAACGGCTGGTCGCGTTTGAGCTGGCAGCGGCACCGCTGGTTGCGTTCGTCAGAGAAGTCAATGAACGGAGTGCGGACCAAAGGCTTGCCACGCCGACGCACTCGCTTGGTGCGGCCTGCCAGAGATAGCTGCTGGATGCGGAAGAACCAGAAGCGGCACGACGGGGTTCTGTTGGAGCGCAGACTCTCTTTGGCCTCGAGCTTCTTCTTGACGTACTTGACGCACGTCTCCGTGCAATCGTGCTCGTGGTTGGAGCAGATGTTGTAAAAGAAGTCATGGCTAAAGGCTACTGCCCACGCCTCCGCATCTGCGTCAATCTCCTCGACCGAAGCCGGCGAGCCATCGTGCTTGAGGACTTCCTGAATCACTCCATCCTCGTTCGTCTGGAAGAGACTACCATGGCTGACTGCCATGGCAGGCTGAGAAGCGCCACCGAGCTGCCCGAAGCTAGATCGCTGGCGGTAGCTCGGAAACGTAGACTGAAAGGCACCTGTGAGCGGGAGGCTCCGGTACGCTGCAGCGCCGATTGCAGGCATCCGGTTCTCTGCAGCTGCCCGCGCGCGCTCCTCCACGAGGTACGGCTGCTCCACTGGCGGGCCGAGCGGCACCTCGTCGCGCCTGGTGCCATCCTCCTCTTCGCCTCCGTCCATGCGGCTCTGTCGCTGCTGCCTGGCTGTGAAAGGCTCTGGCGCGACATCAGGAAGCCCCAGCTGCCGCGCGGGCTCGTTGGCAGCTTCGTACTGCACGGTCTCCGCGGTGGAAAGAAGCGCAGCGCGCAGGTTCCGAGCCGCGGTGCGCAGCCCTCCGACCACGGCCGAGCGCAACCACGCCATCGTAGGCCCGATGACGCTGTGGCCTTTGCCGTGGCCATGCGTGAAGCCCCGACCCTGTGCTTCGAAAGGCGCCTGCACATCAGTGCTTCCTGGGGCCACGCACGGCTGCAGAGACGCTGCCACGTCGTCCTCCGTTGACACTGCCTGTCGGGCTAGCGTTGTGCGGCCAACAAACAGGCGCTCTAAGCCAATGATGTAGCGGTAGTGCAGCTCGGTCATCAACAGGAAGAACTTGGCCTGCGCACGCGGGTCTGCTGCGACTATCTGGTGCATCCGCTCCAGAGAAGGCATGGTAGGCGCTGAACTCCGCAGGTCAGGGCCAGCAGGCTGAGAAGCGCCGCCGGCTGTGGGAACCGCACTATCCGCGTGCCCGCGAATGTCGAAGTGGCTCCGCTTTCCCGGCCCTTCGTGGAGCTGGAGGACCAACGGGCTGTACGTGTCTGCGAAGTTCGGTGTGACGAAGAAGCTCGCGGCGCCGAACTTGAGGTTGTTGCCGTGTCCGTTGAAGCGGAGTGCTTGTTTCCGCCCCTCTGTGCCAGGCACATCGGAAGTGCTGAGTAGCAACGTCCTCAGGGCAGTCTTGACCTTCGCAGGCATGCCCGGGCGTGAAATGGCGGAGCCGATGCAGTCGCCGGGCTTCGCGATGTTCCGCGCTTCCATGAAATCCTCCGCCGAGGCCTGTGACAGGATCTGTAGGTCAGTGCCGAAGCCTTTCCTGCCAATCGCAGCTCGCGTGCCTTTCAGGAGCCGCAGCCGGCGGATCACGTCCCCGAGAACAGCATGGATCTCTGGAGAGTTGAAGCGGCTCTGGGAGGCGGCCTCGTAGGTCTCCTCGTCGCTCGCGAGAGAATACTCGAGCTCCTCCAGGTTGATGAGGCGTCGCGCGACCTCGCAGGGAAGCTAAGTTTACAACACGGTGCTATCAACAATGACAATCGTGATCAGAACGAGACACTGCTATCAACGGTGGAAATGCCATCAATACAATGAACCGTGTAAGAAGGAGGCACTGCCATCAACGGAGCATTTAATGGCAGTCGTGTAAAGAACGAGACACTGCTATCAACGAAGGAAATGACATCAGTAAGACGAATCGTGTAAGAAAGAAACACTGCTATCAACGCAGCATTCGCGTAACAACGAGACACTGCTATCAACGCCATCAACGCAAGACGCTTGAATGGATGGTTGTCCAAACGAGACACTGCTATCAACGCGTGGACAATGAATGGATGTATGTTCAAAGGAGACACTGCTATCAACACTCGGAGATTGAATGGATGTAGGTCCAAACGAGACGCTGCTATCAATGGATGTAGGTCCAAACGAGACATGCGAGTGCTGGCTGAAAAGCACCAAGGGGGCAGACTGAGCAGTCCTGCCACAAAGCAGTCTGCGTTTCACGGCTCCTCCTCCTTCCTCACACCCCTGCGCTTCATCTTCTCTCCTCCTCGCCACAAAGCAGCCTGCGTTTCACGGTTCCTCCTCCTTCCTCCACGCCCCTGCAAAGAAGGAGACACTGCTATCAACGCACAGAACTTGAATAGATGTATGTCCAAACGAGACACTGCTATCAACGCGTGGAGAATGAATGGATGCATGTTCAAAGGAGACACTGCTATCAACGCACGAAGATTGAATGGATGGAGGTCCAAACGAGACACTGCTATCAATGGATGTAGGTCGAAACGCCACATGCGAGTGCTGCCTGGAAAGCATCAAAGGGGCGGGATGAACAGTCCTGCCACAAGGCAGCCTGCGTTTCACGGTTCCTCCTCGTTCCTCTACCCCCCTGCGCTTCATCCTCCCTCCTCGTTCCTCCTGGGGATGACCTGTTCGAACAACATGGGCCGCTCCTGCCCGAGGTTCGGCGCGCCGTCCCCGAACCAGAACTCCGTGTAGCACGCCGGCCAGGACCTGCTGTCGAAGGAACTCAAAGGTTTCTGCGTAGGCACCGATAGGGACTGCGGGCCCACTACCCTGCATGCATCTGCTCCAGCCTGCGCTGTTTCCAAAACCACTTGCGCGCGCTCGTCAAACGAACTAGCAGCACTCTGCACATCGAGAATCATTCCGCGCAGAGTATGCCTGCCGCCTTCGTCAGCAACAGGCTGCAGAGCACCATTGCTATCTGCCACTGTCGGTGTCGTCTCGTTCTTTGCGATGCGTGCTGCCTGCTCCTGCAGTGCCACCAGCGTGCCTTGCAGCGCTTGCATCATTTGGACTGGAGCGACGTCATGCACTGGATCCACTGCAACCGTGAACTCTGCGACGTTTTCATGCAAGTAAGCCATGTCGAGCTGTTCTGGTGATTGTCCGTCGTGCTCTGTTTGCGTACGCTCGTCAGAGTCGTCCTCGTTGTCAGACTCTTCGCCCGCTTCGTCGTCTCTGCCCATCTCTGGCGCTCTGGATGCTGGCCCCAACAGACGTACTGGCGCTTTGTCGGCACCTTCCACTGCTTGCAGACATGCCTGGATGTGGTCTGGCACCCCGTCCTCAGGCAGTCGTGTTTCAGCAACATTTTCTTGGATGGTCACCTCAGAAAAAGTTGCGCACTGCTGCTTGCGGTCTTTCACAATCTGCATGTACTCCGCGCGCTTGACAGTCGCCCAGTACGCCTTGGTGAGATTGTGCGCGGCGCCTGAAAAGACGACGTTCAGAGAATCTACAAGCGCGCCCTCCGCCGGCGGCAGCTCCATGGATGGAATTTGAGCAGTGGGCTGGGCGAAGAGGATGGTGTTGCCCGAAATGCCTTTCTGCTGGACATCCGGAGCGCCCTTGCCGAGACGTACTTGCTTCCAACAGCATCGGCCAAGAGACGCCAGCATCTTCGTGGCCTTCGAAGCATTGCGGACGTGCGTGGGCCCCCGACCGATCCAGTTGTCGTTGACCAAGGCGTTTAACGGCATCTTCGGTTTCTTGGCGCAGAGGTCATTGAGGCACTCCCAACACACCCACACCAACGCGTTCGCATCGCCCACTCCTGCGCACGGAGGCCTCTCGTCAGCAGGCTGAGAAGCGCCGCCGGACCTGTCGGCAGCAGGCTGAGAAGCACCGCAGGTTCCCGCCGTTGCTTCTGATGGCGCAACCACAGGGACTCGGCGGGAGTGCAGAAGCCATCGCCACTCTGAATGCTCCGGATGCTGAACGCTGGACGCGTGCAACTGTTCGTGCGGGATCAATGGCCAGCGCCGGCTGTACCTGTCCACGTTCAGGAGCTTGTGCACGAGCTCCGGAGACTGCAAGTAGTACACTCCGCGGTGCTTCAGCAGAGCACGCTTGGGTGGAGCATCTGCCTCGCCATCGGATAGGTCATCACGATCGCTTGCTGAGTCGGCGCAGTGCTCAAAGACACGCTCCTCCGGCACTGCTCCAAACAGGCTGAGTTTGTGGCGATGCTCCAGGTAGTCTTTCTGCGCACAGACTACGCAGGCTGCCTCGCTTCGGGGCACCGCCTCGCCGCCCGAGAAGCGGTTGGCCTTGCTGCCAGGGTGACAGAACTGTTGGAAGTAAGCAAAATTCTGCACCATGATCCTCTTCTCCTGAGCGGCTATCGGCCTGCAGCCAGCGTGTGCCATCAGGTACAGCACCCGTTTGCGGTATTATGCCTCGCCGGCGTGGTTGCACTGCTTATGCCGCGCAAAGTCCTCTTCTATTAAGAAATCGGAGTCGCAGAGCTGGCAGACGAGCGGTCCCGTCATGACTGCACGGTTAGAGAAAACGCGCAACGGGTTCCCCTCTACTTCGCCGCCGGGAACGTAGCAGCTCTTCCCCGCGGGAGCAGCCAACGCTCTCCGCACTCGCTCCGCGTACCTCTGCGCAAATTCCCTGTGCTGCGCAGGCTGAGGAGCACCGCGGCTGGACACAAGCTCCTTGTAGGTGGCCAGGCGCCGCAGGATTGCCTTGTTACGAATGCCACTCTCCAGCATCAGCAGATCCTGGTCGATCCTGTTCTGCGCCTCCTCAGCGAACCCTTCCATGGGGTTTGGCCTTTCCTCCGCCTCCGCGATGCGAAGCATTGTTTTGCCATCGCTTTCCGCCTGCTGGAGTGCCTGGAGCTCGGCCTCCTGCTCGGGAGAGAACTGCTTGGCCTTCAATCCTTTCCGAACTAGCCAGCCTAGTTGCCGCTCTGCAACACTACGCCCGGCGGACTCTTTCGGAAAGCGGCCGAGGTCTCGCACCTGCTGCATGACCTCCTCGATCTTCGTCTGCTGCATGAGCCCGTCGGACTTCGTATCCGCCTGCTGCAGAGTTTGAAGCTCGGCCTCCTGCTCCGGTGAGAAATGCTTGGCCTTCCGTGTTTTTCGGATGTGCCAAGCCAACTGCCGCTCTGCAAGCGGGCGTTGAGCGCTCTCCTTCGGCCAGCTGCCGAATTCGCGCACCTGCTGCAGGATCTCATCGGTCTTCTGCTTCCGCTTGAACTCCTCGGTTGCAGCACGCTGAGCAGCAGCACCTGCAGCATGCTGAGCAGCAGCGCTGACGGCGCGTGACTCCTCGAGGTCTTGCAATTCCAACATCACGTCATTAGGATTGCTCTCGCGGTGGTCAAAGAAACGTTTGGCCAACTTGTTTTCGGCTCGTGCTTCCTCGGACGTTCCTCTATTTCGCATCGGTATACGTCCGAACTGCTTCACGTCCTCGACGAGCGTTTGCAGAGATCCGCTTAATGCAGAACGCTGAAGGGCAGCGCTGACAGCGGCTGACTCTGAAGGCGTGGCGCATTCGAGGGCTTGCAACTCTAACATAACGTCATTAGGAATGCTGTCGCGGTGGTCGGAGAAACGTTTGGCCAACTTGTGTTCAGCTCGTACTTCCTCGGACGTTCCTTTCTGTTGCTTCGGTATACGACCGAACTGCTTCACCAGGTGAACAATCCTTTGCACAGTACCGCTCAACACAGCACGCTGAGGAGCAGCACTGTTCACTGCAGCAGGCTGAGGAGCACCGCTGTTCAGTGCAGCAACGTCAGGAGCATGGCGCCCAGACCGAGAGCTACCAGCATGCCGTGGCATTATTGTGTGCAGTGGGTGCTGGAAAGTTCCTTTGTAAGGATAGCTCTAGGCAAGATGGCTACGGAGACATTGATGATGATGATGGTGATGATGGAGATTCGTTGTGGAGGATGTTGGTGATGGTGATGATGTGAATCAGTGATGTTGATGGTGATGATGATCAATGGCGATGATGAGGTCGCAAAGGATCTGCAGGCTGAGAAGCACCGCAGGCCAACGTGAACCAGTCGTGATGATAGTGATGATGGAGTCGGTTCCAGTAAGTAAGATAAACTGCTATGCATTGACGTATGCTGAAAGGAAACTCGGTATCAATGAGTTGATATACAATGAGGTGTCCGAAAACGAGACACTGCTATCAACGCTTTTATAACTGAACGAACCTCTGCTACCGACACTGCTACGAACATGGGAGTTGTCTTGAAATGAGGCACTGCCATGACCTGATTTAGGGTCCAATGAAACACATGCAGAAATGTTTTTTTTCTGGGAAGAGACAGGGATATCAATACGGGAAGTCTCTGTAAACGAGACACTTTGAACGACTGCAGAACAGGCGCTTGTAGCAAAGGAAGTGCAGGCTGAGAAGCACCGCAGGCCAACGTGAATCAATCCGTTGGGCAACCTGAGCACAGACCGAAACTCTGCGCAGGCACTCTGAAGGGAGCCAGGGCAGGCTGAGGAGCAATGCAGGCCGCAAACACTACTCTTGCACCAGACGCCACAACAGTAAATAGTGCAGGCTGAGAAGCACCGCATAAATAAACGAGGCAAAGGAAACTACCAAACGATATGTTTGAGGCAAACCTAGCTGGCATCCCGCAAGGCGAATGCGAATCCGCCGAACAGGCACCGAAGAACAAAGACGCTTGCCACGTCCAGCAAGCTGAGAAGCATCGCTGACAAGACATGAGAAACTCTCAGGCAGACCTAGCTGGCAGCCCGCAAGGCGAATGCGAATCCGCAGAACAGGCACCGAGAAACCAAGACGCATGCGATGTCCAGCAAGCTGAGAAGCATCGCCGACAAGACATCAGAAGCTCATCTCAAGCTTTCTCCTGAGGGGTGGCTTTCGAGAATTCGGCACTTCTTGGCGGATTCCGGCGTCTTGCTCCACTCATTCATCCGCTTATGCTCGCCAGATTGCTGAAGCTCTGTGCGCATCCCCAGTGTTCTCAATTTTTTAATGAAGTACTGCGCCTCAGTCACGACGGAGTCGTCAATGTGGGTCACGCTGTGCACCGTCATGCCATCTTTTGAACGGCCAGTAATGAGCAACAAGCAGACTCTGTGCTTCGCTCGGTTGGGCGGATCCATTTTGAACGAGAGCAAGTTGTCAACTGAGCAATGTCCGTGAATCGTCACTGAGTGGGAACACTCACCGTCAGAAGCGTCCGTGACACCTGGTGTGGACACGACGAAGCCAGCCGCAGTGGATACGCACCGAGACTTCTGCGTGGTACGAACGAGAACGACTGCCAAGTGGCAGTTCCGGGTAAGCTGAGAAGCGTCACCCCCGCCACCCGCTGGTGAGTACTGCACGCGCATGCCGTAGAAGGGACAAGACCGTATCTCAGAGAGCTGTGCCGCGAGCATTGCATCCTGGCTCTCGCGGCACTGCTTCAGGATCTCCAAGACGACATTGTAAGACGTATTCGGGGCGTGCGATATCTGAAGCGGTGAAACGGCCACCACAGTCGTGTTGACGAAAGTCCGTTGAGGTGTGTCATCCTGTGCATTCGCAGCCACATTGCGCACGCGTCGTATGATGCGACAATTGCTCAGTGGAGGGAAGGAGATAGCTTTCTCGTCGTGAACTTTTTTGAATTCTTGCATGCTATCAATGCCAGTCAAGGCGAAGGCTGCCGCTTGGGATACGCCGACTTTGCACGAGCCACTGAAATCACGAGCAGTAGTGGTAAAGAAGACGCGCTCGCCTGTGTTCTCCACCACAGAGTCGGCTGGCTCCGGTTCCTCAAGCCTCATCCCATTGACCTGCAACAAGAGTGGCAAGGTTGCATTCGGATCTTCCGACGCCATAGCCAGAAAGGCACAGCAGGAGAGGAGTGCTTCTCCGGTGAGAATCTGCGAAGCGTGGTCTGGATCCCATGTGCCCGCATGAGCGGTGGTCAGCTGCTCCCGGTCCTTCGCGAAGTCTTGAGTGGCTGCTAAGTCGTGTAGTTGAGTCATTCTGGGACAAGAGCATGCAGAATCCACCACGCGATCCTGCGACAAGTTCAGCTCCAGTTTGCCGTCGAATTTGCCCGCCACGTTGAGAAACAGCAGCGGTTGTCCTTTGTGAGAGCGACAAAGCTCTATGTTGGTGGATCCCCAGACTGCAATCACAGCCTCCGCTGTCTTGGAGTTACTCGTCTGTGTGCCGTCGACCAGATGTACACTTGCCACTGGAGGGTGGCCAGCGGGAGTGCGGGTTTCTGAAACAGAATGAACCACAGCCATGACATCGAAGCAACGCTGCGATTTGATGTTCATCATGTCTGCCACTGTAGTCGCTGGAGCCGGCGCCGATGCCAAGGAGGTCTCCTCCGGAGAGCTTTTGAGCACTGGAGTGCAGGTTGTGCGCTTGAGGTCGACCACGACACGAACAGACGTATGCACAAAAGCGTCCTGCTGCCGACTGTCCAGGCCGACGCTGGAGAGTTTCCACGCCGTCATCGGAGGGAACTTCTTCAGAGCAGCTTCGACTTCTGCTGGAGTTCCTTTGAGGATGGCCTCACAATAGTGCTCTGAGTCTGTGCCAAGCAGAATGCATGTGAATCGGTTTGCATGGACTAGCTGGCCATTGTTCCTGCTCTTGTACGAGTACTTGATCTCCCTGGGCTTGTACACTCGGACAAGGAAGTCTTGGGTTTTGGCGCTGCTCTTCGTGAGAAAACCCAGTGGAGACGTCGGCTGATCTGCAGCAGCAGCCATGGTAGCTCACTCGGAGGATCACCGTGGAGCGCACAGTGACACAGGCTGAGAAGCACCGTGCACGGCACGGTGAGACTGGGTGAGCAGATGCGGACAGGGCTCGCTTTTGCCTCTTACTCCTGCAATCCAACTTCTTTGAACCAAAACGGCAATGATTACAGAATTTCAAAATTACAAGTGATGCCTCCACGAAGCACCCCCCTGTGGAGTCGAGAAAGCGTGTTGCTGTATGTGTGCGTGACTGGATGGATGTGATGTGTGTGCTGTGTGGTGTACTGTGTTGTTTTGTGATGTGCTTCATACTTGTCTGTGAGTATTCAATTTGCTGCGGCACTGTATGTGGTCTATATATATTCTTGCGTATGCTGTATGCGGTGCTTGCTCTGTGCTGTGGTGTTCATGCTCGTGTTGATGACTCGATTCTAGTCACCAAGAGAAACTGGTATGCATTCGCTTATGCGAAAAGGAAACTCGATATCAAGGAGTTGGTATAGAATAAGTTGTCCGCAAACGAGACACTGCTATCAACGCTTTTTATAACTAAACGAAACAGTGCTATCGACACTACTACAAACATGAGAGTTGTTTTTACATGAGGCATTGCCATGAACGGATTCCGAATTCAATGAACCACCTTCAGAAATAATGGGGCGCAAGGATATCAATATGGGAAGTCTCCGCATATATCAATATGGGGCGACCGCACAACAAGCGCATGTAGCAAAGGATCTGCAGGCTGAGAAGCACCGCGTGCCAACGTGAATCAATGCGTTTGGCAACCGAAGCACAGACAGACAGTCTGTGCTTAGGTTGCCAAACGCATTGATGTGTCCTCACTCTTTCCAATCTTTTTTTCCTTTTCCAAGTCAATACGGATCGATGCGCAGTGGAAGCCCTAGGCGAATGCGGCGCTGCCCCATCAGCACCTGCATGTTTAAGGAAGATCGAGATGTGGCCACAGGAGAGAATGCTGTTCATGAGCATACACGCAGGCTGAGAAGCACCGCATTTGAAAATAAACAATCAGACTCTGAATGCACCGCAGGCTGAGCAGCACCGCAGGCAAACGAACAAGGCTTCAGGAACTCGCTGCCTAGTGCGGCCGCATCTTGGGCACCCACTCCTGCACCCACTGCAAGACGTTATTCTTATGCTCGTTCCAAAAGCACAACATTGCAGATATAGCGCAAACAGGTACCGACTTGCCATTACCGCCGGAGCCGAGTGTCAAAGAGATCGCTTTCAAAGCCTGTTGCTCCCGAATCTTCGAAGTCATGCTGGGCATGATTTTTCTCAAGCCAAGGCGCGATCCGCTTGGAGCCGGCCACGAACCAGACAAAGCGCAAAGGTCACCAGGCAGCAAGTGTGGCAATGTCAGTTTGGAACTGAGCCCAGCCAGCAAGGTGATTTCCAGAATTCGCTTGCATTTGTATGCTCCACAGCCATCGACCTCGAATTCGCGCTTGTTCGCGAGTTGGAAGACTAGTTTGACAAGGCTGAGAAGCACCTGTCGCCGCCGAACAGTCTGCAGGGAAGCCGTGCACGACGAGAGCAAACGCGCCATCTTGTTCCCCGCGACGCGCATGAACTGAACAAGCTGCATTGCCAGGTTGCCGCGACAAATCTTCCCAGGATGCTGGCCGCCACGGTGCACTACCTCCGCAGTATCAAGGTAGCGCCTGAGGCCTCTCAAATCGTTCTGAGCAAGGTATGGCGCTGCAGCATCCACGGTCGCTGCCAAGCCCGTCATGGCAGCAATGTAAATCATGCGCACAAGGTGGCGGGAACGTACCAGAACACTCGTGCTGCGCGAACCTCGCAGGCTGAGAAGCACCGCGGCACCATGCTCCAGAGATTCCTGCAATTTGCGTTGATCGTCAGGGTCAAATGGTTGATATACAGGGTTGTCTGGCGATCGAACACCTGAAACGAATTCGGACAAGAGCTTGTCATTCACACAGCCACGCATTGATGCTATGCCTGAGCATATGCAATCACGCGTTTGCTTAGCTGCACATGCCCCACATGCGAATTGAACTTCTGAGTTCGAAGGCGGAGGAAAACTCCGCATGCGGGAGCGAGCGACGGCATCTCTGAGCAAGCACCGCTCATACCTGTTCCTTGCTGTCTTTAGGCCTAGTAGCAATGAAGATATGACATTGAACTGGAGCGACACTTTCACAGGACGATTGTACTTGGAGCGCCTAGTCGTTCTCCTCGCAGCACGGCGGCGACCTGAAATCCGCAATCCGAAATAGATAATGAGCAGTTGTCCAAACTGATTTCGTTCAACCCCTTTGTCGAAAGCTGTCCCGGGAGTTTCCAAATAAACTAACGATGTTTCCGAAATATCAAGACACAACAAAAAACATGTAATGCACGAAGCAACGCACCAGAATCCCGCAGAACAGCACTCCCGAAACAATTAAATAAGTATGGAGATGTCTCAAAGCAGAACCCAACGAAGACGAAATACAACATGGGCGGACGGAATGAGCAATGCCAAACCATAGTAGCACTCCTCGGGGTGGCCAGGTCTTTCTTCTCCATGGTGGGAACGACCGCGGGTAAAAACCTCCTGGTCACATCTTTTTTCGTTTTCAAAAAGAATTTCTTCACCATGGCTAGTACGCCGAGGAGCACCTGGAAGGACTACGCAGGCTGAGAAGCACCGCGCCACGTGGTCACACGGCGCAAGGCATGTACAGGACAGGACAGCTCTAAGCAAAATGGCTACGAGGAGATTAAGGATGATGATGATGGTGATGATGGAGATTCGTTATAGATAAGGTTGATGATGGTAAGGAGCTTGGGCTGATAAGAAAACCCGCATGAATGAGTTGGGATAGAATGAGTTGTCTGCAAACGAGACACTGCTGGCTGAGAAGCACTGCAGGCTGAGAAGCACTGCAGGCCAACGTGAACCAGTCGTGGTGATGGTGATGATGGAAATCGGTGATGGTGATAGTGATCATGGAGTCGGTTCCATTAACCAACGTACACGGTCATGCATTCACTTATGCTGAAAGGAAACTCGGTATCAGTGAGTTGATATACAATGAGTTGTCCGCAAACGAGACACTGCTATCAACGCTGTTATAACTAACCACAAACGAGACACTGCTATCAACGCTTGTATAATTAAACAGAAACGCTGCTATTGACACTACTAGCAATACTAAAGTTGACTTTAAACGAGGCACTGCCATCAACCGATTCAACTTCCAATGGAAGAATATCAAAAACGATCTCTGTCTGAAGTGACCCATGGCTATCAACACGAGAAGTCTCTGCAAACTAGACACTTCTGGCGACCGCAGCGGAGACGCGTGTAGCAAAGGAACTGCAGGCTGAGAAGCACCGCAGGCCAACGTGAACCAGTCGTGGTGATGAGGATGATTGAAATCGGTGATGGTGATAGTGATCATGAAGTCGGTTCTAGTAACCAACATACACTGCTATGCATTCACTTATGGTGAAAGGAAACTCGGCATCAGTGAGTTGATATACAATGAGTTGTCCGCAAACGAGACACTGCTATCAACGCTTTTATAACGAAACGAACCCATCAAAACACTGCTATCAACGGAAAGAATACTATAGAAGGACAAAGCGCTAAAGTGTGCGCTGATGTGTTCGACGACTGCGTATGTAATGATGTGACGATATACAGACTGAGCGCTTCGTCAATGTGTACATGTTTTTCTGACGCCTACAAACGGCGCTGACGTGCGTGAGAAAATTGTCCGCGCAGCATAAGCCGGCGAAGCGCGTGGGAGCTCGCATGCTGAAAAGAACTACGTCTGCAGACCGCAAGCTGCAAAAGGTTGCGAGCGGCTCTTGGAAGATGTTTACGGAACGGAGCTAACGTGTCTGAGAACATTGGCATCGAAGCGAAGAGCCTCGGAAACCTGCAGCCTGAGAAGCACCGCAGGAACTCGCATACTGAAAAGGAATGCATTGCAAACCGCACGCTGCGAACCCTGCAGGCTGAGAAGCACCGCAGGATGTCGCATGCTGAAAAGCACTTGTGCTGCAGAGCGCAAGCTGCGAAACCTGCAGGCTGAGAAGCACCGCAGGAACTCGCATGCTTTCGAACACTACTGCTCGAGACCGCAGCTGGAGAGCGGCAGACCGCAGGCTGAGAAGCACCGCGGGCAGGGAGGCTTGCAAAACTCAGATCTCCTGATCGTCTTGGAGGAAGTCACGCCAGTCCGGCGGCTGCCAAGAATCGATGATGCGCCGGGAGCCACCGCCCGTGCTGCCGCCGATGTCAAGGTAGTCGCCTCCGGCCCTGCGCAAACGGCCGTGTCCCAACGCCAGAATCGCTTGGTTGCGGATTTCAAGCAGCTCTCCGCTGTCAAACATCTGCAACACGTTCAGCTGCCTGCGCGTGAGGTTCGGCATGTCCTGGCCAGCGTGGGCAGACGGAAGAGCGCCGACACGACGGAGCTCTTCGCGATGGCGGGAAAGCCGCCCCCCCTCGTTGTAGCGCGCGATGGCTTCGGCCTTCTGGTGGTGCAGACGGCGCCGCTGTTCCCGCAGAGCTTCCTCGGGAGCTGCTGTATCACGATCCTCACTGTGATCAGCTTGCAGCGCTTGCGTTAGCATATGAACGTCGAGGCGCCCTGAGAAGGCCAGCACCTCCCAGAACTGTTTGGTGCCGGCCACGCGTTGCAAATGGCGTTGCCACCGCTTACGCTTCTGGTCTTTCACAAACCTGGCGAGGCTACCTAGACCTGCACCCTTGGCCTGGCCACCTTTTCCCGCAGGCTGAGAAGCACCGCGAGAACCTTTCTTACCGCCTGGCCCTTTGCTGGAACCCTGCGGAACCGCATGGCCCCCTTGTGGCGCAGACTAGCCTCTCGCTTTTCCCTTTTCGACATCCCGTTCCTGAAGCGCACGCTGCTGCCGCGACTGCTCGCACTGGTCGCGAGCTAGTCTGACAAATTCCTGGCGCTCAGGCTCCGTGAGAACGCAGCGCATGTCGTCGATGTTCTTGCTCCGCAGAAAGTCATGTCGAAGCTGAAGGACAGGGATAATGGCTCGGCCAGTCTCCTCCTGAGACGCAAAGGCCGCGTCATATTCCGAGCCAGGCTGAGGAGCACCAGCTGGATCAGTGTCCGCTAGCTCCGTGGACTTCCTCTTTTTGAAAAGCAAGAGACTGAGATGAAAGAGGACTTTCGGATCGTACTCATCGTCGTACCTTTCGTCCCAAAACTGCCTCAGCTCCCTGTGCAAGTCGTTCGCGCGAGTTTGAACAACATCCTCGACGTAGTCGGGATCAGCCGGTGAAGTCGGTGAAAGCGGAGGAGTAGGGCTCGGCGACCGATCCCAGTGCACAGAAGAGTCGGCGTCCGCCTGTACGCTGGCGTCGGCGTCGGAGACGTTTTCGACGACAATCTTCCGCCTCTTGCTCTCCCCAGGCTGAGAAGCACCAGGGGGAGTGAGCACAACCGCCACGGCATCGTGTGCGTCGTTGCGCATGCCACGATCCGTAAACGACGCGCCAACGGCAATCGGGCGGAAGCGGGCGACTGCTCCGCAGACCGCGACGTGGTCGCCTTTGAGGTCGGCCGGAGTGGCAAGGACATCCCAGAGCTTCTCGTCGTCCTGCTGGCGCTGGTAAGCCTCCCGCGCCTCCTGGAAAGTCAGGTTGTCGTCGCCGACTGCAAGCAGAACGACTGGCACGTGCGGCTCCGAAGCATTGAGAAGCTGAGCGATGCCGTCCAGGCGCAATCGGAGATGGCGAACTGTCCGCTTTCGAGTCTGAATGCTCGGCGGTTTCTTGCCGCAGACGATGTGCATGTTGGCGATCACCACGTAGAACTTCTCATGGCCTGCTTTGTTCACCTCAAAGCGTGAGATGACAGCATCAATCTCTCGCCCGCTAGGAGGCCTGTAAACTTGGCTGTCTTCGCACGGAGTCACTTCCGCAGGCTGAGAAGCACCGCGGAAGCCCCAGAGAGTCAAGTAGTTGTCGACCTCCGAGAAGCCAATGCCATCACCGAAAGGCTTACTGAGGATGTCTGTCACGTTGATCGCTGCTCGGCGAAAGCCTTCACGGAACGCACCGACCTCGCATGCACAGACAATGTCAGCATCAGCGTTCTGCACTATCGTGGCGCACACCCTTCCGAAGTTAGCGCAGTGAGTGGCCGCCTGCTTACCAGTCATCATGCCCTGCTCGAACCCGAAATTGAAGGAGGCGACCGTGAAAGACGCAGGCTGCGGAGCGCCAGGACCAGGCGTCTGTCGACCTTCCTCCGCAGGCTGAGAAGCACCGCGAGGCGGCGACACTTCGGACGAGCCTCGCGGAGCAGAGGCTGCGGATGAACGTTCCATATAGCGGTACGGCCAGGGGAACGCCATTGCAATCGAAACTCTGGTGACGAGGCACGTTGAGTGAAATGGACTGCAGTGTCACTAGCAACTCCTGAACCAAGCACGGCTGTCGCGGAAGGGATATAAAATGTGACCCGAGACTAACCTAGTGAAAACTCAGAGAAATCAGTGTGTGTGACGGTTGTGTCAAGGAATTGAAAGTTGAGATGTGACAGGTCGACAAGGACACTGTGTATGAGTGTTGCATGATAGTGAGAGAACGAGCGTTGCCCAGGAGTGTCGCCCAGATATGAAGTTCTGAGAGGTCACAGAGCACAAAGTGTGTGACTGTCGCGTGGGATTACTCTGAATGTATCCCGGGATTGCCGTTCCAGACAGCCAGATAGCCCGGCGTGTATACCTGTTGTGTGCGATTTTTCCAAATGTAGCCTGGGAATGGCGTTCTGGGAGGTCTCGGAGCACGAAGTGTGTGACTCTTGCATCCTGTTATTCCGAATGTGGCCTGGGAATGGGGTTCTGGGATGCCAAAGAGCTCGAAATGTGTGACTGTTGCATCCCGTTAATCAGAATGTGGCCCGGGAATGGAGTTCTGGGGTGTCAAGTACGAGGAATTGTTTGACTGTTGCGTCCGGCTATTCCGAATGTGGCCCGGGAATGGCGTTCTGGGAGGTCAAGGAGCACCAAGTGTGTGACTGTTGCATCCGGTTATTCAGAATGTGGCCTGGGAATGGGGTTCTGAAAGGTCGACGAGCACGAAGTGTGTGACTGTTGGTGAAAAACGAGCCCGGCACAGGCCCGGCCGGCAACTCCCAACGCCTGCCCGGACCCCCCTGTGGAGTGATCTGGGAGCTCTTTTGAGTCAACTAGAAACCTATCAGTCTTCGCTGTTAGGTAAATAAATAAATTATCCCGGCAAATCAACCTAACATCGATATGTAGTAGCATAGCTGGAGGCATGCAGCAGCAGTAACAGTCGCAGTAGTATTAGCAATAAGAGCAGGAAAGATGAAACAGTGGTAACAGTGAAGTAGTAGTTGTAGTTCGGAGTCCTGTAAAAAGGAGACACTGCTATCAACGCTGGAAATGTGTCAAAACGAGACACTGCTATCAATGGTGGCAGTCGTGTAAAAAGGAGACACTGCTATCAACGCTCGCAGTGTGTCAAAACGAAACTTCGCTGTGAATGGTGGAGTCGTGTAAAAAGGAGACACTGCTATCAACGCTGGAAGTGTGTCAAAACGAGACATTGCTATCAACAGTGGGAGTCGTGTAAAAACGAGACACTGCTATCAACGCTGGCAATGAATGATGATGATGAGTGCGATGATGAGTGCGACGATGAGATGATGACTGTCCTTTTTTCATGGGCCGCGCTGAGAAGCGGCGTGCGAAGCGGAGAAGCTGCAAAGCATGCAGGCTGAAAAGCATTGCAGACACGCGCAGGCTGAAAAGCATTCCGCGACACGTGCAGGCTCACCGCGCACAGCTGCACACGAGCGCAGGCTGAGAAGCACCACGCGCATGCAGGCTGAGAAGCACCACGCGAATGCAGACGGACAGACTGAACAGCACCGCCACAACGCAACCTGCATCTCATGGCTCCTCAAGCTCGCGCAGGCCATCCCAGTTGCTGTCGGGCCTTCGCGCAAGCGATCTTCGTCGCGGCAATCTTGTCCGTGAAGAGCTCGGCGAAGGCCTTGGCGATCTGTTCCGGGGGGCCGGATTCGATGATGCTCCGGTCAGGCAAGCCGTGGCTCAAGAGTTGGTTGAAGCTTCTGGGGCGCGACAGGCTGACGTAGTAGGCAAGCCAAATGGACTCCTTCTTGAGTCCTGGCGGAAACGTCCAGTGCACGATGAAGCCTGGGTCCGTCGTCTTGCCCTGGACGCCATGCAGAGTCCCCTGCTTTTTGGGCAGCACGGTCAACTGCGTCCTGGACACCGCGATGGCCGGGCCACCTGTCTTCGCTTTGAACTTCCAGGGGCGCGCCTGCGGGGTGATCGCGAGCACTCCGCGCAGGTCGGGGCCGGCAGGCTGAGAAGCACTGCCAGCTGTCACCGGCGCGGCCTTCAAGAAAAGTTCATCGCTGTCATCGATCTTGACATAGACGGCCTTTGGCATGTAGTAGAGTACGACCACGCCGTCCGAGACAATGGACGGGCGGCCCTCCACCGGAGGCTCCAGAGCGTGCAGCTCTATGCCTACCACTTTGCCTGGCGCGCCACGGACATACTTCGGCGGCAAGACGGATTCTGTCAGGATGACCTCCATGCCAACGAAGAGCGGCAGCAGCCCCGGCATTTTTGCGGTAGCGCCGATGTTGGGCTCCGCGCGCATCTCGTCGAAATCAGGCTTCGCGAGGCGCGCAGCTGGTCTGTCGATTGCTGGGACGTAAAAGAGCAGCTGGCCAGCATCGTGCGCATCAAGCTTGGCCTGTGCATGCATGGCGTAAGAGACGATGCGCCACTCATAGGCCGACTCGTACCAGCCTCGTGCTGCACGCAACCGAGGGCCCCACTGAGGTGGCTGAGCGGCTTGGCTGCTGCTGGCAGCAGGCTGAGCAGCACCGCTAGAGCTAACGACCTCTGTTTTGACGATCGCCTGCCAGCTCTCGTCAGAGATCTTTTTTCCGCCTGGAGTTCTCATGGCGTGGAGAACCTCGAGTTGCAACGGGTCTGTAAAGCGCTGCATCTGCACGAAATCGATGACGTACTCGATGTCGGCGAGCAACTTCCTACCCTGTTGGTGTTCGTAGGATTGGCCCGCGTGAGGCGCCAGCAGGGAAGCGGTGGCGGGGACTGGCGGCAACTGGTAGAAGTCTCCGCACAAGATCTTCACAGGCATGCGTCCCCACGTCTCCTGCGGGCGCATGTACTTCGTGGGGTCCAGGTTGTAGCGCAACGCCCTGCCGTAGGTCGTGCGCAGTGCATCTGCATGCAGCAAAGGCCCCGGCACAGCACCCAGCTCATCGATCACGTCGACGCCGAGTGTGCCTGTGAGGCGATCCAGCTTTTTCTGCGTCTGTGGCGTCAAGCGCAGCCTGGCTGTCTGCATGGAATCCGACATGAGCAGGCCATTGGAGGAATGCATGGTCCTGCCGCGCGGGCCGAGGTTGTGTGCGGCGTGGTTGGACTGCGCTTTGCCGAGGTACCCCTGCTCGCCGAAGTAAGTGATGGCCATCGGCTCCACCACTTTGGAGAGGGTGCGCGTCTTGCCGACACCGCCTCCACCGAGCCAGATCGCTCTGTGGTTGCCTGTCGCGGACGCCACGGGGAGGAGATGCGTTGTCTTGTCTGGTCTGCCGTCAAAACGTTTCTGCAGAGACAACGCAAACAACGCCACCGCGTCAATCTGCTCCTCCGTGCAGTGGGCATCAGTGACGAGCTTCCACGCAACAGCCGCCGGGCCCTGCATGGCCAAGAGCTGCGGAACGAGTTCTGGTTGGGCGTCCTCGGCAGCAGGCTGAGGAGCACCGCTGGGGAGCCAGTCGTCCGCAGCATCGGGCAAGATCTCTCCATCCGGGCTCGCTTGCTTCTTTTGGAGCGCAATGCTTTGCCGCTGTAGGGCGAGCATGTCAGAAAAGGTCTCGTCCAGCCGCGTGCCCTGATGTTCCCGCGCGCCGCTGCTGGCTGGCAGTGCAAAGCTGGGCTGCAGCATGCCGCTGTACGCTCGGTCGAGGTTCTTCAACTGCTTATCGGCGTAGCTGAGGCGGCCCTTCTGGTCCAAGCGCTGCAGTTGGTCTTGCTGTAGGGCCAGCTCGGTTGCTCTGACGTGGTCCCGCAGCGGAAACCGGGAGATCTCGGTAATCTCGGCGTCCTCCACGTCCTCCTCTACGTCGCTGCCGCCGCCTCCACCCACGTCAACGAGCTCCAGCGGGACTCGCCCCTTGAGCCCTTCGGCATCGCTCGCGGAGTCTTCATCCGCCTCGAGGTGTGCAGTCGTTGCTGGCCGAGGCTTAACCCGCGCCTCCGCCGCGAGGTCCACGTGCGCCAGCACGTCTCGCGCCACGTGCGCGCAGAACTCCGCCAGGGTGCACTGTTCCTCGTGCCACCGGCAGTGGTGGTCACTGAAGGCGAGGATGCGCCGTGCCGCCTCCGCTGGCATGCGCCGCGCCAGCTGGGACCTTGCGAAGTGCGCTAGGCTGAGGAGCACCAGCTCGCCCTCCTCGAGGTTCGCCCGGGGCTCTTTCAGCTCGGAGAAGAGGGTCGCGTCCGCGAGCACGAGCCTCTTGCGGGCCAGGCGGCTCCTGGAGTCTGCGCGCGCTGCCAACACGTGGATCTCCGCGCACCGAAGCCGCCACGCCCGCTCGAACGAGTATGGGCGCACGGCGGGGCAGTCGCAGTTCCTCAGCATATGGCTGTACTGAGTAACGCAGCCACAAGAGAGGGGACACTCGCACGCCCAAGGCGTGAAGAGGAGGGCCTTGAAGAGCGAGTTCTGCTCGGGGTCCTGTGCCCAGGTCGGGCACTGGAAGCCATCGATGGTGGGGACGTCACTCCGTGTCAACTGGACCTCCTGCATGTACCGCGGAGCCAAGACGTAGTGGCTCTCGAAGGCGAAGAATCGCGGTCCAGAAGCTTTGACCCGGCTCGGCTTCAGGACTCGCCGGACGTACATCCTGTAGACGTAGTACGGCATGGTCTGCAGGCGAGGGCCTCTGTGGGCGTAGTCGTCGGCCGTGTTCGTGCTGGTGGTGCACACGTGCATGTCCTCGCACTCCGCACCGCCACCTTGCTCATCACCAGCAGGAGTGTCTCCAGGAGGCTGAGGAGCACCGCTGGTGTCACCTGCTGCGTCCTCCTCCTCGTTGTCGGCGTCAGGGATCTGGATGCGGACTGCTTGTATTGGCACCTGATCATTATGCGTCTCCTCGCCCGAACCTTCATGGTTTAGCAAGCGTTTGCACTGCTGGCAGGCCCACTGTAGTTGTCTCGTGAAGAGCCGCACATTGTGGTGCGACTGGAGGCAGTCGCCGCCTGTGAGGATATGCACGGCCACCTCCGTCGTGGAGAGCCAGAAGCACCGGTTCGCCATCGACGCCAGGCGGATACAGACCCGCCGAGCGCGGCGAGCGAGATCCTCGCGCGTCCGGCCCCGTTTGGCCAGCGTCTGGTCCTCGCCATCAGCGCCGCCCTCACTGAGCACCTTCCGGGCTTCCTCCTCCTTCTCGTCCCTCTCCTGCTGCTCCAGACGCTGCATGCCGGTGAGCATAGACTGGAAGAGCGGCGTCATGGACTCCATCATCTTGCCCTGGTACTTCGTGATGTAGAAGTCCATGGAGAAAGCCTTCTGGAAAGCAGCTTGGAAGCTCTCCACGACAGATGCATCTGTCGGATGCAAGGAGCCACAACCGTAGAGCCACTTTTTGCGGCCGCCGAGTTGTTTGGATGAGCGCAATGCGATTGCCGACTCTGGGTTCTTCATGCTGGCCGTTTTCTTGGTAAGCCTTCTGCGCTTGGCCAGCTGAGCTGGGGCGGCCGCAGGCAGCCCGTCCTGGGCAGGCTGAGGAGCACCACCAGGCTGAAGCACTTTTGCTGCCTCGGCAGACTCGTCAGGCGCGCACATCAAGAACTGGAAATCCACGTTGCACCGGCTGGTCACTTGAGAGACGTCGTTGCTGGAGCTCCTGAACGGCTGGTCGCGTTTGACCTGGCAGCGGCACCGCTGGTTGCGGTCATCAGAGAAGTCGATGAACGGAGTCCGGACCAAAGGCTTGCCGCGCCGACGCACTCGCTTGGTGCGGCCTGCTAGACATAGCTGCTGGATGCGAAAGAACCAGAAGCGGCACGACGGGGTTCTGTTCGAGCGCAGACTCTCTTTGGCCTCGAGCTTCTTCTTGACGTACTTGACGCACGTCTCGGTGCAGTCGTGCTCGTGGTTGGAGCAGATGTTGCAAAAGAAGTCATGGCTAAACGCTACCGCCCAAGCCTCCGCATCTGCGGTAATCTCCTCGACCGAAGCCGGCGAGCCATCGGGCTTGAGGACTTCCTGAATCGCTCCATCCTCGTTCGTCTGGAAGAGGCTAGCATGGCTGGCTGCCATGGCAGGCTGAGGAGCGCCACCTAGCTGCCCGAAGCTAGTTCGTTGGCGGTAGCTTGGAAACGTAGACTGAAAGGCTCCTGTGAGCGGGAGGCCCCGGTACGCTGCAGCGCCGATTGCAGGCATCCGGTTCTCTGCGGCTGCCCGCGCTCGCTCCTCCACCAGGTGCGGCTGCTCCACTGGCGGGCCGAGAGGCACCTCGTCGCGCAGGGTGCCGTCCTCCTCTTCCCCTCCGTCCATGCGGCTCTGTCGTTGCTGCCTGGCTGTGAAAGGCTCTGGCGCGACGTCAGGAAGCCCCAGCTGCCGTGCGGGCTCGTTGGCAGCTTCGTACTGCACGGTCTCCGCGGTGGAAAGAAGCGCAGTTCGCAGCTCCCGAGCGGCGGTGCGCAGGCCTCCGACCACTGCCGACCGCAGCCACGCCATCGTAGGCCCGATGACGCTGTGGCCTTTGCCGTGGCCGTGCGTGAAGCCCCGACCCTGTGCTTCGAAAGGCGCTTGCACATCAGTGGTGCCTGGGGCCACGCACGGCTGCAGAGACGCTGCCACGTCGTCCTCCGTTGTCACCGCCTGTCGGGCTAGCGTTGTGCGGCCAACAAACAGGCGCTCTAAGCCGATGATGTAGCGGTAGTGAAGCTCCGTCATCAACAGGAAGAACTTGGCCTGCGCCCGCGGGTCTGCTGCCACTATCTGGTGCATCCGCTCCAGAGAAGGCATGGTCGGAGCTGGACTCCGCAGGTCAGGGCCAGCAGGCTGAGAAGCGCCGCCAGCTCTGGCCACCGCGCCAACCGCGCCCCCGCGAATGTCTAAGTGGCTCCGCTTTCGGGGCCCTTCGTGAAGCTGGAGGACCAACGGGCTGTACGTGTCTGCGAAGTTCGGTGTGACGAAGAAGCTGGCCGCGCCGAACTTGAGGTTGTTGCCGTGCCCGTCGAAGCGGAGTGCGGTTTTCCGCCCCTCCGTGCCAGGGACATCGGAAGTGCTAAGTAGCAACGTCCTGAGGGCAGTCTTGACCTTGGCAGGCATGCCCGGGCGTGAAATGGCGGAGCCGATGCAGTCGCCCGGCTTAGCGATGTTTAGCGCCTCCATGAAATCCTCCGCCGACGCCTCTGACAGGATCTGGAGGTCAGTGCCGAAGCCTTTCCTGCCAATCGCCGCCCGAGTGCCTTTCAAGAGCCGCAGCCGGCGGATCACGTCGCCGAAGACAGCAATGATCTCTGGCGAGCTGAAGCGGCTCTGGCAGGCTGCCTCGTAGGGCTCCTCGTCGGTCGCGAGAGAGTACTCGAGCTCCTCCAGGTTGATAAGGCGCCGTGCGACCTCGAAGGACGAAGAAACGAGACACTGCTATGAAGACATGTAGGTCCAAACGCAACCTTGCGTTCAATGGATGTAGGTCCAAAGGAGACACTGCTATCAACACATGTAGGTCCAAACGAGACACTGCTATCAACGCACGTAGGTACAAACAAGACACTGCGATCAATGGATGTAGGTCCAAACGAGACACTGCTATCAACACATGTAGGTCCAAACGAGACGCTGCTATCAACGCGCGTAGGTACAAACAAGACACTGCTATCAATGGATGTAGGTCAAAACGCAACACTGCGAACAACACATGTAGGTCCAAACGAGACAATGGGATCAGTGGGTGTAGATCCAAACGAGACACTGCTATCAACACATGTAGGTCCAAACGAGACACTGCCATCAACGCATGTAGGTCCAAACGGAACAGTGCTATCAATGGATGTAGGTTCAAACGAGACACTGCTATCAACACATGTAGGTCCAAACGAGACACTGCTATCAACGCATGTAGGTACAAACGAGACACTGCCATCAATGGATGTAGGTCCAAACGAGACACTGCTATCAACACATGTAGGTCAAAACGCAACACTGCGAACAACACATGTAGGTCCAAACGAGACAATGGGATCAGTGGGTGTAGATCCAAACGAAACCCTGCTATCAACACGTGTAGGTCCAAACGAGACACTGCTATCAACGCATGTAGGTACAAACAAGACACTGCTATCAATGGATGTAGGTCCAAAGGAGACTGCTATCAACACATGTAGGTCCAAACGAGACACTGCTGTCAACGCACGTAGGTACAAACAAGACACTGCGATCAATGGATGTAGGTCCAAACGAGACACTGCTATCAACACATGTAGGTCCAAACGACACACTGCTATCAATGGATCGACTCCTCTATCAACACTGGTAGCATAAGTAGTATTCCTGGGGAAGACCTGTTCGAACAGCATGGGCCGCTCCCGCTCGAGGTTCGGCGCGCCGTCCCCGAACCAGAACTCTGTGTAGCACGCCGGCCAAGACCTGCTGTCGAAAGAACTCAAGGGTTTCTGCGTAGGCACCGATAAGGAGTGCGGGCCCACAGCCCTGCACGCGTCTGCTCCTGCTTGCGCTTTCTCCAGCACCACCTGCGCTCGCTCGTCGAACGAACGAGCAGCACTCTGTACATCGAGAACCATGCTGCGCATCGTATGCCTGCCGCCCTCGTCGGCAACAGGCTGAAGAGCACCGCTGCTGTCTGCCACTGTCGGTGTCACCTCGTTCTTGGCGATGCGTGCTGCCTGCTCCTGCAGCGCCACCAGCGTGCCTTGCAGCGCTTGCATCATTCGGACTGGAGCGATGTCATGCACTGGATCCACTGCAACTGTGAACTCTGCCACATTTTCATGCAGGTAGGCCATGTCAGGCTGTTCTGCTGCTTCTCCGTCTTTGTCTGTCTCTTTCTCCTCGTCAGACTCGTCTCCCGCCTCGTCGTCTCTGCCCACTTCCGGCGCCCTGGATGCTGGCCCCAACAGACGTACCGGGGCTTTGTCCGCACCGTCCACTGGTTGCAGACAGGCTTGGATGTGGTCTGGCACGCCGTCCTCCGGCAGCCGTGTCGGGGCAACATCCTCCCGGGCGGATACCTCGGAAAAGGTTGCGCACTGCTGCTTGCGCTCCCTCACGATCTGCATATACTCGCCGCGCTTGACTGTTGCCCAGTACGCCTTGTGGAGTTTGTGCGCGGCGCCCGAGAAAACGATGTTCAGAGAGTCCACAAGCGCGCCCTGCTCCGGGGGCAGCTCCATGGTCGGGATTTGCGCCGTGGGCTGGGCGAAGAGGATAGTGTTGCCCGAGATGCCTTTCTGCTGGACATCCGGAGCGCCCTTGCCGAGGCGGACTTGCTTCCAACAGCATCGGCCAAGGGACGCCAGCATCTTAGTAGCTTTCGAAGCGTTGCGGACGAGCATGAGCTCCCGGCCGATCCAGTTGTCGTTGACCAGGGCGTTTAGCGGCATCTTCGGTTTCTTGGCGCACAGGTCATTGAGGCAATCCCAACAGACCCACACCAACGCGCTGGCATCTCCCACCCCTGCGCACGGAGGCCTCTCGTCCGCAGGCTGAGAAGCTCCGCCGGACCTGTCGGCAGCAGGCTGAGAAGCACCGCAGGTTCCCGCCGTTGCTTCTGGTGGTGCAACCACAGGGACTCGGCGGGAGTGCAGCAGCCACCGCCACTCTGGGTGCTCCGGATGCTGAACGCTGGACGCGTGCAGCTGTTCGCACGGGATCAGTGGCCACCGCTGCCTGTACCTGTCCACGTCCAGGAGCTTCTGCACGAGCTCCGGGGACTGCAAGTAGCACACCCCGCGGTGCTTCACCAGAGCACGCTTGGGTGGAGCATCTGCCTCGCCATCGGATAGGTCATCACGATCGCTTGCTGAGTCGGCGCAGTGCTCAAAGACACGCTCCTCCGGCACTGCTCCAAACAGGCTGAGTTTGTGGCGATGCTCCAGGTAGTCTTTCTGCGCACAGACTACGCAGGCTGCCTCGCTTCGGGGCACCGCCTCGCCGCCCGAGAAGCGGTTGGCCTTGCTGCCAGGGTGACAGAACTGTTGGAAGTAAGCAAAATTCTGCACCATGATCCTCTTCTCTTGAGCGGTTATCGGCCTGCAGCCAGCGTGTGCCATCAGGTACAGCACCCGTTTGCGGTATTCTGCCTCGCCGGCGTGGTTGCACTGCTTATGCCGCGCAAAGTCCTCTTCTATTAAGAAATCGCAGTCGCAGAGCTGGCAGACGAGCGGTCCCGTCATGACTGCACGGTTAGAGAAAACGCGCAACTGGTTCCCCTCTACTTCGCCGCCGGGGACGTAGCAGCTCTTCCCCGCGGGAGCAGCCAACGCTCTCCGCACTCGCTCCGCGTACCTCTGCGCAAATTCCCTGTGCTGCGCAGGCTGAGGAGCACCGCGGCTGGACACAAGCTCTTTGTAGGTGGCCAGGCGCCGCAGGATTGCCTTGTTACGAATGCCACTCTCCAGCATCAGCAGATCCTGGTCGATCCTGTTCTGCGCCTCCTCAGCGAACCCTTCCATGGGGTTTGGCCTTTCCTCCGCCTCCGCGATGCGAAGCATTGTTTTGCCATCGCTTTCCGCCTGCTGGAGTGCCTGGAGCTCGGCCTCCTGCTCGGGAGAGAACTGCTTGGCCTTCAATCCTTTCCGAACTAGCCAGCCTAGTTGCCGCTCTGCAACACTACGCCCGGCGGACTCTTTCGGAAAGCGGCCGAGGTCTCGCACCTGCTGCATGACCTCCTCGATCTTCGTCTGCTGCATGAGCCCGTCGGACTTCGTATCCGCCTGCTGCAGAGTTTGAAGCTCGGCCTCCTGCTCCGGTGAGAAATGCTTGGCCTTCCGTGTTTTTCGGATGTGCCAAGCCAACTGCCGCTCTGCAAGCGGGCGTTGAGCGCTCTCCTTCGGCCAGCTGCCGAATTCGCGCACCTGCTGCAGGATCTCATCGGTCTTCTGCTTCCGCTTGAACTCCTCGGTTGCAGCACGCTGAGCAGCAGCACCTGCAGCATTCTGAGCAGCAGCGCTGACGGCGCGTGACTCCGTGAGGTCTTGCCATTCCAACATCACGTCATTAGGAATGCTCTCGCAGTGCCACAAGAAACGTTTGGCCAAGTTGTTTTCGGCTCGTGCTTCCTCAGACGTTCCGGTATTTCGTATCGGTATACGACCGAACTGCTTCACGTCCTCGACGAGCGTTTGCAGAGATCCGCTTAATGCAGAACGCTGAAGGGCAGCGCTGACAGCGGCTGACTCTGAAGGCGTGGCGCATTCGAGGGCTTGCAACTCTAACATAACGTCATTAGGAATGCTGTCGCGGTGGTCGGAGAAACGTTTGGCCAACTTGTTTTCAGCTCGTACTTCCTCGGACGTTCCTTTCTTTGCTTCGGTATACGACCGAACTGCTTCACCAGGTCAACAATCCTTTGCACAGTACCGCTCAACACAGCACGCTGAGGAGGGGCACTGCTCACTGCAGCAGGCTGAGGAGCACCGCTGTTGGGTGCAGAAACGTCAGGAGCATGGCGCCCAGACCGAGAGCTACCAGCATGCCGCGGCATTACTGTGTGCAGTGGGTGCTGGAAAGTTCCTTTGTAAGGATAGCTCTAGGCAAGATGGCTACGGAGACATTGATGATGATGATGGTGATGAGGGAAATTCGTTGTGGAGGATGTTGGTGATGGTGATGATGTGAATCAGTGATGTTGATGGTGATGATGATCAATGGCGATGATGAGGTCGCAAAAGATCTGCAGGCTGAGAAGCACCGCAGGCCAACGTGAACCAGTCGTGATGATAGTGAAGATGGAGGCGGTTCCAGTAAGTAAGATAAACTGCTATGCATTGACGTATGCTGAAAGGAAACTCGGTATCAATGAGTTGATATACAATGAGGTGTCCGAAAACGAGACACTGCTATCAACGCTTTTATAACTGGAGGAACCTCTGATACCGACACTGCTACGAACATGGGAGGTGTCTTGAAATGAGGCACAGCCAGAGTTGATATACAATGAGGTGTCCGAAAACGAGACACTGCTATCAACGCTTTTATAACTGAACGAACGTCTGATATCGACACTGCTACGAACATGGGGGTTGTCTTGAAATGAAGCACGGCCATGACCTGATTTAGAGTCCAATGAAACACATGCAGAAATGTTTTTTTTTTTCAAACACGGAAATTCTCTGTAAACGAGACACTTTGAACGACTGCAGAACAGGCGCTTGTAGCAAAGGAAGTGCAGGCTGAGAAGCACCGCAGGCGAACGTGAATCAATCCGTTGGGCAACCTGAGCACAGACCGAAACTCTGTGCAGGCACTCTCAAGGGAGCCAGGGCAGGCTGAGGAGGAATGCAGGCCGCAAACACTACTCTTGCACCAGACGCCACAACAGTAAATAGTGCAGGCTGAGAAGCACCGCATAAACAAACAAGGCAAAGGAAACTACCAAACGATATGTTTGAGGCAAACCTAGCTGGCATCCCGCAAGGCGAAGGACAAAGACGCTTGCCATGTCCAGCAAGCTGAGAAGCATCGCTGACAAGACAGGAGAAAGCTCATCTCAAGCTTTCTCCTGAGGGGTGGCTTTCAAGAATTCGGCACTTCTTGGCGGATTCCGGCGTCGTGCTCCACTCATTCATCCGCTTATGCTCGCCTGATTGCTGAAGCTCTGTGCGCATCCCCAGTGTTCTCAATTTTTTAATGAAGTACTGCGCCTCAGACACGACGGAGTCGTCAATGTGGGTCACGCTGTGCACCGTCATGCCATCTTTTGAACAGCCAGTAATGAGCAACAAGCAGACTCTGTGCTTCGCTCGGTTGGGCGGATCCATTTTGAACGAGAGCAAGTTGTCAACTGAGCAATGTCCGTGAATCGTCACTGAGTGGGAACACTCACCGTCAGAAGCGTCCGTGACACCTGGTGTGGACACGACGAAGCCAGCCGCAGTGGATACGCACCGAGACTTCTGCGTGGTACGAACGAGAACGACTGCCAAGTGGCAGTTCCGGGTAAGCTGAGAAGCGTCACCCCCGCCACCCGCTGGTGAGTACTGCACGCGCATGCCGTAGAAGGGACAAGACCGTATCTCAGAGAGCTGTGCCGCGAGCATTGCATCCTGGCTCTCGCGGCACTGCTTCAGGATCTCCAAGACGACATTGTAAGACGTATTCGGGGCGTGCGATATCTGAAGCGGTGAAACGGCCACCACAGTCGTGTTGACGAAAGTCCGTTGAGGTGTGTCATCCTGTGCATTCGCAGCCACATTGCGCACGCGTCGTATGATGCGACAATTGCTCAGTGGAGGGAAGGAGATAGCTTTCTCGTCGTGAACTTTTTTGAATTCTTGCATGCTATCAATGCCAGTCAAGGCGAAGGCTGCCGCTTGGGATACGCCGACTTTGCACGAGCCACTGAAATCACGAGCAGTAGTCGTAAAGAAGACGCGCTCGCCTGTGTTCTCCACCACAGAGTCGGCTGGCTCCGGTTCCTCAAGCCTCATCCCATTGACCTGCAACAAGAGTGGCAAGTTTGCATTCGGATCATCCGACGCCATAGCCAGAAAGGCACAGCAGGAGAGGAGTGCTTCTCCGGTGAGAATCTGCGAAGCGTGGTCTGGATCCCATGTACCCGCATGAGCGGTGGTCAGCTGCTCCCGGTCCTTCGCGAAGTCTTGAGTGGCTGCTAAGTCGTGTAGTTGAGTCATTCTGGGACAAGAGCATGCAGAATCCACCACGCGATCTTGCGACAAGTTCAGCTCCAGTTTGCCGTCGAATTTGCCCGCCACGTTGAGAAACAGCAGCGGTTGTCCTTTGTGAGAGCGACAAAGCTCTATGTTGGTGGATCCCCAGACTGCAATCACAGCCTCCGCTGTCTTGGAGTTACTCGTCTGTGTGCCGTCGACCAGATGTACACTTGCCACTGGAGGGTGGCCAGCGGGAGTGCGGGTTTCTGAAACAGAATGAACCACAGCCATGACATCGAAGCAACGCTGCGATTTGATGTTCATCATGTCTGCCACTGTAGTCGCTGGAGCCGGCGCCGATGCCAAGGAGGTCTCCTCCGGAGAGCTTTTGAGCACTGGAGTGCAGGTTGTGCGCTTGAGGTCGACCACGACACGAACAGACGTATGCACAAAAGCGTCCTGCTGCCGACTGTCCAGGCCGACGCTGGAGAGTTTCCACGCCGTCATCGGAGGGAACTTCTTCAGAGCAGCTTCGACTTCTGCTGGAGTTCCTTTGAGGATGGCCTCACAATAGTGCTCTGAGTCTGTGCCAAGCAGAATGCATGTGAATCGGTTTGCATGGACTAGCTGGCCATTGTTCCTGCTCTTGTACGAGTACTTGATCTCCCTGGGCTTGTATACTCGGACAAGGAAGTCTTGGGTTTTGGCGCTGCTCTTCGTGAGAAAACCCAGTGGAGACGTCGGCTGATCTGCAGCAGCAGCCATGGTAGCTCACCCGGAGGATCACCGTGGAGCGCACAGTGACACAGGCTGAGAAGCACCGTGCACGGCACGGTGAGACTGGGTGAGCGGATGCGGACAAGGCTCGCTTTTGCCTCGAACTCCTGCAATCCAAGTTCTTTGAACCAGAACGGCAATGATTACAGAATTTCAAAGTTACAAGTGATGCCTCCACGAAGCACCCCCCCTGTGGAGTCGAGAAAGCGTGTTGCTGTATGTGTGCGTGACTGGATGGATGTGATGTGTGTGCTGTGTGGTGTACTGTATTGTTTTGTGATGTGCTTCATACTTGTCTGTGAGTATACAATTTGCTGCGGCACTGTATGTGGTCTATATATTTTCTTGCGTATGCTGTATGCGGTGCTTGCTCTGTGCTGTGGTGTTCATGCTCGTGCGATGACTCGATTCTAGTCACCAAGAGAAACTGATATGCATTCGCTTATGCGAAAAGGCATGGCCATTGCCATGAACGGATTCGGGATTCAATGAACCACATTCAGAACATATGGGGCGCAAGGATATCAATATGGAAAGTCTCCGCATATATCAATATGGGGCGACCGCACAACAAGCGCATGTAGCAAAGGATCTGCAGGCTGAGAAGCACCGCATGCCAACGTGAATCAATGCGTTTGGCAACTTAAGCACAGACAGACAGTCTGTGCTTAGGTTGCCAAACGCACTGATGTGTCCTCACTCTTTCCAATCTTTTTTCCTTTTCCAGGTCAATACGGATCGGCGCTGCCCCATCAGCACCTGCATGTTTAAGGAAGATCGAGATGTGGCCACAGGAGAGAATGCTGTTCATGAGCATACACGCAGGCTGAGCAGCACCGCAGGCTGAGCCGCATCTTGGGCACCCACTCCTGCACCCACTGCAAGACGTTATTCTTATGCTCGTTCCAAAAGCACAACATTGCAGATATAGTGCAAACAGGTACCGACTTGCCATTGCCGCCGGAGCCGAGTGTCAAAGAGATCGCTTTCAAAGCCTGTTGCTCCCGAATCTTCGAAGTCATGCCGGGCATGATTTTTCTCAAGCCAAGGCGCGATCCGCTTGGAACCGGCCACGAACCAGACAAAGCGCAAAGGTCACCAGGCAGCAAGTGTGGCAATGTCAGTTTGGAACTGAGCCCAGCCAGCAAGGTGATTTCCAGAATTCGCTTGCATTTGTATGCTCCACAGCCATCGACCTCGAATCCGCGCTTGTTCGCGAGTTGGAAGACTAGTTTGGCAAGACTGAGAAGCACCTGTCGCCGCCGAACAGTCTGCAGGGAAGCCGTGCACGACGAGAGCAAACGCGCCATCTTGTTCCCCGCGACGCGCATGAACTGAACAAGCTGCACTGCCAGGTTGCCGCGACAAATCTTCCCAGGATGTTGGCCGCCACGGTGCACTACCTCCGCAGTATCAAGGTAGCGCCTGAGGCCTCTCAAATCGTTCTGAGCAAGGTATGGCGCTGCAGCATCCACGGTCGCTGCCAAGCCCGTCATGGCAGCAATGTAAATCATGCGCACAAGGTGGCGGGAACGTACCAGAACACTCATGCTGCGCGAACCTCGCAGGCTGAGAAGCACCGCGGCACCATGCTCCAGAGTTTCCTGCAATTTGCGTTGATCGTCAGGGTCATATGGTTGATATACAGGGTTGTCTGGCGATCGAACACCTGAAACGAATTCGGACAAGAGCTTGTCATTCACACACCCATGCATTGATGCTATGCCTGAGCATATGCAATCACGCGTTTGCTTAGCTGCACATGCCCCACATGCGAATTGAACTTCTGAGTTCGAAGGCGGAGGGAAACTCCGCACGCGGGAGCGAGCGACGGCATCTCTGAGCAAGCACCGCTCATACCTGTTCCTTGCTGTCTTTAGGCCCAGTAACATTGAAGATATGACATTGAACTGCAGCGACACTTTCACAGAACGATTGTACTTGGAGCGCCTAGTCGTTCTCCTCGCAGCACGGCGGCGACCTGAAATCCGCAATCCGAAATAGATAATGAGCAGTTGTCCAAAATGATTTCGGCCAACCCCTTTGTCGAAAGCTGTCCCGGGAGTTTCCAAATAATTAACGATGTTTCCGAAATATGAACACACGACAAAAAACCTGTAATGAACCAGAATCCCGCAGAACAACATTCCCGAAACAATTTCATAAGTATGGAGATGTCTCAAAGCAGAACCCAACGAAAACGAAATACAACATGGGCGGACGGAATGAGCAATGCCAAACCATAGTAGCACTCCTCGGGGTGGCCAAGTCTTTCTTCTCCATGGTGGGAACGACCGCGGGTAAAAACCTCCTGGTCACACCTTTTTTCGTTTTCAAAAAGAATTTCTTCACCATGACTACTACGCCGAGGAGCGCCAGGAAGAACTACGCAGGCTGAGAAGCACCGCGCCACGTGGTCACACGGCGCAAGGCATGCACAGAACAGGACAGCTCTAAGCAAAATGGCTACGAGGAGGTTAAGGATGATGATGATGGTGATGATAGGAAACCCGGTATCAGTGAGTTGATGTACAATGAGGTGTCCGCAAACGAGACACTGCTATCAACGCTGTTATAGCTAACCACAAACGAGACACTGCTATCAACGCTTGCACAATTAAAAAGAAACGCTGGCATTGACACTACCAGCAATACCAAAGTGGAGTTTAAACGAGGCACTGCCATCAACCGATTCAACTTCCAATAAAAGAAGATCACAAATGACTTCAGTCTGAAGCGACCCATGGCCATCAATACGAGAAGTCTCTGCAAACTATACACTTCTGGCGGCCGCCGCGCACACGCGTGTAGGAAATCGTTGATGATGATAGTGATAATGGAGTGGAGGCCAGTAATGAAGATACACTGCTGTGCATTCACTTGCTGCGAAAAGGAAACTCTGTATGAATGAGTTGATAGACAATGAGTTGTCCACAAACGAGACACTGCTATCAACGCTTGTATAATTAAAAAGAAACGCTGCTATCGACACTTCCACCAATACTAAAGTTGACTTTAAGCGAGTCACTACCATGAACGGATTCAACTACAGTGTAACGAAAGGAACTGCAGGCTGAGAAGCACCGCAGGCCAACGTGAACCAGTCGTGGTGATGAGGATGAGTGAAATCTGCGATGGTGATAGCGATCATGAAGTCGGTTGTAGTAACCCACATTTGTAGTAACCAACATACACTGGTATGCATTCACTTATGGTGAAAGGAAACTCGGCATCAGTGAGTTGATATACAATGAGTCGTCCGCAAACGAGACACTGCTATCAACGCTTTTAGAACGAAGCGAACCCATCAGAACACTGTTATCAACGGAAAGAATGCTATAGAAGGACAAAGCGCTGAATGTACACCGATGTGTTCGACGACTGCGTATGTAATGATGTGACGATATACAGACTGAGCCCTTCGTGAATGTATACATGTTTTTCTGACGCCTACAAACGGCGCTGACGTGTGTGAGAAAATTGTCCGCGCAGCAAAAGCCGGCGAAGCGTGCGGGAGCTCGCATGCTGAGAAGAACTACGTCTGCAGACCGCCAGCTGCAAAAGGTTGCGAGCGGCTCTTGGAAGATGTTTACGGGACGGAGCTACGGTGTCTGAAAACATTGGCATCGAAGCGAAGAGCCTCGGAGCCCTGCAGCCTGAGAAACACCGCAGGAACTCGCATACTGAAAAGGAATGCATTGCAAACCGCACGCTGCGAACCCTGCAGGCTGAGAAGCACCGCAGGATGTCGCACGCTGCAAAACACTTGTACTGCAGAGCGCAAGCTGCGAAACCTGCAGGCTGAGAAGCACCGCAGGAACTCGCATGCTTTCGAACACTACTGCTCGAGACCGCAGCTGGAGAGCGGCAGACCGCAGGCTGAGAAGCACCGCGGGCAGGGAGACTTGCAAAACTCAGATGTCCTGATCGTCTTGGAGGAAGTCACGCCAGTCCGGCGGCTGCCAAGAATCGATGATGCGCCTGGAGCCACCGCCCGTGCTGCCGCCGATGTCAAGGTAGTCGCCTCCGGCCCTGCGCAGACGGCCGCGCCCCAACGCCAGAATCGCTTGGTTGCGGATTTGAAGCAGCTCTCCGCTGTCAAACATCTGCAACGCGTCCAGCTGCCTGCGCGTGAGGTTCGGCTTTGGCTGGCCAGCCTGGGCAGACGGAAGAGCGCCGACACGACGGACCTCTTCGCGATGGCGGGAAAGCCGCTCCCCCTCGTTGTAGCGCGCGATGGCTTCGGCCTTCTGGTGGTGCAGACGGCGCCGCTGTTCCCGCAGAGCTTCCTCGGGAGCTGCTGTATCACGGCCCTCACTGTGATCAGCTTGCAACGCTTGCGTTAGCCAATCAACGTCGAAGCGCCCTGAGAAGGCCAGCACCTCCCAGATCTGTTTGGTACCGGCCACACGTTGCAAATGGCGATGCCACCGCTTACGCTTCTGGTCTTTCACAAACTTGGCGACGCTACCCAGACCTGCACCCTTGGCCTGGCCACCTTTTCCCGCAGGCTGAGAAGCACCGTGAGAACCTTTCTTACCGCCTGGCCCTTTGTTAGGACCCTGCGGAACCGCATGGCCCCCTTGTGGCGCAGACTTGCCTCTCGCTTTTCCCTTTTCGACATCCCGTTCCTGAAGCGCACGCTGCTGCCGCGACTGCTCGTACTGGTCGCGAGCTACTCTGACCAATTCCTGGCGCTCAGGCTCCGTGAGAACGTAGCGCATGTCGTCGATGTTCTTGCTCCGCAGAAAGTCATGTCGAAGCTGAAGGACAGAGAGAATGGCTCGGCCAGTCTCCTCCTGAGACGCAAAGGCCGCGTCATATGCCGAGCCAGGCTGAGGAGCGCCAGCTGGATCAGTGTCCGCTAGCTCCGTGGACTTCCTCTTTTTGAAAAGCAAGAGACTGAGATGAAAGAGGACTTTCGGATCGTACTCCTCGTCGTACCTTTCGTCCCAAAACTGCCTCAGCTCCCTGTGCAAGTCGTTCGCGCGAGTTTGAACGACATCCTCGACGTAGTCGGGATCAGCCGGTGAAGTCGGTGAAAGCGGAGGAGTAGGGCTCGGCGACCGATCCCAGTGCACAGAAGACTCGGCGTCCGCCTGTACGCTGACGTCGGCGTCGGAGACGTTTTCGACGACAATCTTCCGCCTCTTGCTCTCCCCAGGCTGAGAAGCACCAGGGAGAGTGAGCACAACCGCCACCGCATCGTGTGCGTCGTTGCGCATGCCACGATCCGTAAAAGACGCGCCAACGGCAATGGAGCAGAAACGGGCGACTGCTCCGCAGACCGCGACGTGGTCGCCTTTGAGGTCGGCCGGAGTGGCAAGGACCTCCCAGAGCTTCTCGTCGTTCTGCTGGCGCTGGTAAGCCTCCCGCGCCTCCTGGAAAGTCAGGTTGTCGTCGCCGACTACAAGCAGAACGACTGGCACGTGCGGCTCCGAAGCATTGAGAATCTGAGCGATGCCGTCCAGGTGCAAGCGGAGATGGCGAACTGTCCGCTTTCGAGTCTGAATGGTCGGAGGTTTCTTGCCGCGCACGATGTGCACGTTGGCGATCACCACGTAGAACTTGTCATGGCCTGGTTTGTTCACCTCAAAATGTGAAATAACAGCATCAATCTCTCGCCCGCTAGGAGGCCTGTAAACTTGGCCGTCTTCGCACAGAGTCAGTTCCGCAGGCTGAGAAGCACCGCGGAAGCCCCAGAGAGTCAAGTAGTTGTCGACCTCCGAGAAGCCAATGCCATCACCGAAAGGCTTACTGAGGATCTCTGTCACGTTGATCCCTGCTCGGCGAAAGCCTTCACGGAACGCACAAACCTCGCATGCACAGACAATATCAGCATCAGCGGTCTCCACTATCGTGGCGCACACCCTTCCGAAGTTAGCGCAGTGAGTGGCCGCCTGCTTACCAGCCATCATGCCCTGCTCGAACCCGAAATTGAACGAGGCGACCGTGAAAGACGCAGGCTGCAGAGCGCCAGGACCAGGCGTCTGTCGACCTTCCTCCGCAGGCTGAGAAGCACCGCGAGGCGGCGACACTGCGGACGAGCCTCGCGGAGCAGAGGCTGCGGATGAACGTTCGATATAGCGGTACGGCCAAGGGAACGCCATTGCAATCGAAACTCTAGTGACGAGGCACGTTGAGTGCAATGGACTGCAGTGTCACTAGCAAGTCCTGAACCAAACACGGCTGTCGCGGAAGGAATATGAAATGTGACCCGAGACTAACCTAGTGAAAACTCAAAGAAATCAGTGTGTGTGTGACGGTTGTGTCAAGGAATTGAAAGTTGAGACAAGACGACAAGGACACTGTGTATGAGTGTTGCATGATAGTGTGAGAACGAGTGTTGCCCAGGAGTGTCGCCCAGATATGAAGCTCTGAGGGGTCACAGAGCACAAAGTGTGTAACTGTCGCGTGGGATTACTCTGAATGTATCCCGGGATTGCCGTTCCAGACAGCCAGATAACCCGGCGTGTATACCTCTTGTGTGCAATTTTTCCAAATGTAGCCTGGGAATGGCGTTCTGAGAGGTTTTAGACACGAAGTGTTTGACTCTTGCATGCTGTTATTCCGAATGTGGCCTGGAAATGAAGTTCTGGGAAGCCAAAGAGCTCGAAATGCATTTCTGTTGCATCCCGTTACTCAGAACGTGGCCCAGAATAAAGTTCTGGGATGTCAAGTACGAAGAATTGTATGACTGTTGCGTCTGGCTATTCAAAAGAAGGCCCGGGAATGGAGTTCTGGGAACTCGAAGACCAGGAAGTGGCCTACAGTTGGCTCCGGGCATCCAAAATGTGGCCCGGGAATGGAATTCTGGGAACTCGAAGAGCACGAAGTGTGTGACTGTTGCATCCGGCCCTCCAGAATGTGGCCCGGGAATGGAGTTCTGGGAACTCGAAGAGCACGAAGTGTGTGACTGTTGCATCCGGCCCTCCAGAATGTGGCCCGGGAATGGCGTTCTGGGATCTCGAAGAGCACGAAGTGTGTGACTGTTGCATCCGGTTATTCAGAATGAGCCTGGGAATGGAGTTCTGGGAAGTCGAAGAGCACGAAGTGTGTGACTGTTGGTGAAAAACGAGTTCGGCACAGGCCCGCCCGGCAACTCCCAACACCTGCCCGGACCCCCCTGTGGAGTGATCTGTGAGCTCTTTTTACCCCACTAGAAACCTACCAGTCTTCGATGTTAGGTAATAATAACAACAACAATAATAATAAAGAGGAAGGAGAAGGAGGAGGAGGGGAAATGGGAGAGGAAGGAGGAAGAGGAGGAGGAGGAGGAGGAGGAGGAGGGGAAGGAGGGGGAAGAGAAGGAGGAGGAGGAAGCAACGTTGAGGACGGGAGGAGGGCCTCCGCCAGGGCGATGAGGAAAAGGCGACGGGCAAACTAACCAGATTCATGCGGGGTCCTACCGTCGGAAGATTTTGACGTCATCGCCTTTTTGGCTTCCCGACGCTCCAAGACGGCTTCAGAAGCCCCCAAAACCGCCCCGAGACGGCCCAAGACGCCTCCAAGATGAGGCGAAGGCCGCCCCAGAGGGCCCGAAGACGGCCCAAGAGGCCTCCAATACGGCACAAGAGGCCCCCGAGACGGCTCCGATAGGGGGCCCAGACGGAGGACCGAACGGACATTTCGAGCCCTCGGCCCTGAGAGGCCTCCAGGAGGCCCAGCCCCCAAGAGGCCCCCAGGAGGCAAGAAACAGACCCCAAGAGGCCCCAAAAATAGCCCCCCGGAGGCCTCGAAACTGCCTCCAGGAGGCCCCGGAGGAGCCCTCCCACAAAATCCGAACGAACATCCAAGAGGTCTCTCACCAACAACCTAGGCACGGTGGCGGAGTAGGCCGAAGACCATACTATACACATATAGATGTACACGCACGCCCACCTACCTACCTACGAGAGAGCGCGCCCACAGGGCCCGAGCAAAGGGGAGGGGGGGCTAGGCTTAAGCTACCCCCCCCCTCCCTTGAGCCGCCCTTGTTGGAAGCACCCCCCCCTCCCCCCCCTTTTTTTTGCAAGGGGGGGGGCTTACAGCTACCCCCCCCCTCCCCTCCTTTCCAAAGGGGGGGGTGCTTAAGCTACCCCCCCCTCCCTTGGCGCTGCCCTGCTGGAAGCTACCCCCCCCTCACCCCCTTTCGTGCAAAGGGGGGGGGTGCTTGGAAGCTACCCACCCACCCCCCCCCCTTTGGCCGCCCCGGAAGCTACCCCCCTCCTACCCCCGGGGGGGTGCTTAAGCTACCGCCCCCCTCCCTTGGAGCCGCCCTGCTGGAAGCTCCCACCCCCCTCCCCCCCTTTGTGCCAAAGGGGGGGGGGGCTTGGAAGCTTGCCCCCCCCCCTTGCCCCCTTTGGCCGCCCAGCCCCCGGAGCCTCCGCCCTCCCTTTCGCCGACGATCCAAAATGAACAATCCACGATCGAGGATGGACGATCGACGATCAACGATCGACGATCGAAAATCCCAATCGAATCGCTTGCAATCGATTGCACTCCATTCCACTGCAATCCCCCTCCCCACCTCCCTCCGCTCCCTCCCCTCCCTCCACACCCTTCGTTCCATCTCCTCCCTCCCCTCCCTCTCCTCCCCTCCCTCCCTTCCGTCCTGTCCCTCCCCTGCAATCCAATCGATTGAATCGATTGCAATTCAACCGATTGCAATCCAATCGATTGCAATCCAATGGATTGCAATCGAATCGTTTGCAATCCAATGGATTGCAATCGATTGCAACGCAAGTGTATCATTCAACTCGTCCCGTGCCAACGCCCGGGAACGAAAAATTACCCTGGCGACGTACTCAACCCCTGCGCAAACGCGGGGCGCAAATAGTTTAGGACACTTTATAAGGGGGGCGATGACGGAGCGAGGGTTACATATGTCTGCAGACGGAAATCGGGAGACTCGCAGGGAACTGGCTTCAGGGAACAGCTGATTAGTTGCAATCCCTGGGCAACCCTAGCCACTTCGAAAGCGGGGATTTCAGATCGCAGCCCCCCAGGGATGGCGAGGTCGAATTTGGGTCCGCGCGTGGCGTCACTGTGCTGGGCCCCCCAGCAGGCCTCGAAAGTGGCGACAGTTTCACAGATCGCAGCCCCCCAGGGATGGCGAGGTCTAATTTGGGTCCGCGCGTGGCGTCACTGTGCTGGGCCCCCCAGCAGGCCTCGAAAGTGGCGACAGTTTCACAGATCGCAGCCCCCCAGGGATGGCGAGGTCTAATTTGAATCGCCCGTGGCGTCACTGTGCTGGGCCCCCCAGCAGGCCTCGAAAGTGGCGACAGTTTCACAGATCGCAGCCCCCCAGGGATGGCGAGGTCTAATTTGGGTCCGCCCGTGGCGTCACTGTGCTGGGCCCCCCAGCAGGCCTCGAAAGTGGCGACAGTTTCACAGATCGCAGCCCCCCAGGGATGGCGAGGTCTAATTTGGGTCCGCCCGTGGCGTCACTGTGCTGGGCCCCCCAGCAGGCCTCGAAAGTGGCGACAGTTTCACAGATCGCAGCCCCCCAGGGATGGCGAGGTCTAATTGGGGTCCGCCCGTGGCGTCACTGTGCTGGTCCCCCCAGCAGGCCTCGAAAGTGGCGACAATTTCACAGATCGCAGCCCCCCAGGGATGGCGAGGTCTTAGAGTCTAAGTTGGGTCCGCCCGTGGCGTCACTGTGCTGGGCCCCCCAGCAGGCCTCGAAAGTGGCGACAGGTTTCACAGATCGCAGCCCCCCAGGGATGGCGAGGTCTAATTTGGGTCCGTGCGTGGCGTCACTGCGCTGGGCCCCCCAGCAGGCCTCGAAAGTGGCGACAGTTTCACAGATCGCAGCCCCCCAGGGATGGCGAGGTCTAATTTGGGTCCGCCCGTGGCGTCACTGTGCTGGGCCCCCCAGCAAGCCTCGAAAATGGCGACAGTTTCACAGATCGCAGCCCCCCGCAAGCAAGACAGGAGGAGGCAAGAGGGAGACGGGACGGGAAGGAGGAAGTGGAGACCAC
>CAUYUJ010020820.1:25000-90000 GCA_963575745.1 Prorocentrum cordatum | reverse complement strand
CCCCAAGAGCGCCCCAAGAGCGCATCCAGAGGCTATTTTGACGGCTCCGACGGCGGGGCGCACTCAAGACCCCCCCTTTTGGCCGATAGCTTCCAAGATGGCCCCAAGACAGGCCCAAAAGACTCCCGACTCCCGAGAGGGTCTAAAGAGGGGCGAGCGTTCCAAGAACGTGACAAAAGGCTTCCAACATGTGTCGGAATTGCCCCAAAATGGCCCCAGCATGGCCCCAAGACGGCCGCATGCTGCTACGTTGACTGATTTGGGATGGGTTGATGGGGATACTCGACGCGTCAATAATTGCAGCCGTCATCAAGGCGAGAGCACGGCCACGTGCACCTTCGTGTATGTCTCTACGCGGGAGCTTGGCCGTCCGCACCAAAAGTGCAGGCGGCATTCCGGCGAGAGCACGGCCATGTGCACCTTATGCAACGCTTCACCAGGGTCGCTGCCGTCCAAACCAACAACGCGGCCACCAGTACGGCTAGAGAGAGCACGATTCTGGAATGCACTGTGAGGACGTCTCAAGCGAGACGGCTGCGGGACCAGGCGGTCCAGGGCAGGTGGCCCGCCTCCCCCCCGCGAGACTCGTCCGCAGCTTTCTGCACCCCTATCGGGACCCCATCTGGCGAACCGCTTCCGCGGAGGAGCAAACAACTGCACAAGCATAACTTCTCGGAGGTCCGCGCGGGGCTGGACCCCGCTCCCTGGCGCGCGGAGCGCGCCGAGGGCGTCGCCAGAGGCGACGCCAAAGGGGCCCAGCGCCGATCCAAGAAACCCGCGCGGACCTCCGAGAAATTATGTGTATGCAGTTGCCCTTCGAGAAACGCTTTGAAGGAACACTTGGAACACATTTCCCTCACTAGCGCGGAGAAACAGAAAACGCGCGCGCACGCCAGCCGTCCGTGATGGCGCGACTTGCAAACCCAGCGGGCAGCGCCGGCGCACTTGACAAACCCGGCCACGCGCCCCAGCGCAAGTTTCCAACCCAGACCAGCCGCGCCAAGGCGTCATTATCAACTGGACATCGTCTTATATTTCACTTACACAAAAGAAAGGGGCGCACCTGGAGCCTGTTTTTTCATTTCTTTGCGATAACGCCCGTGACTGGCCCAGCCCCCCCCACTCCCCCCACCTGGCCACGTCACGATTCGCGCCAGCGCCGTCCGGGAATGAGCAAGTCTTCGACATTCCGACGGCGCTGGCGCGAATCGCGACGTGACCGGCCCCTCCCCCCTCTTCCCTCCTGTTACGCCGGTTGTCGCCAGGGGATGAAAAGCAGGCTCCATTCTTTTATCCGCCGGCCCCCTTGTGGGACCACCAGGCTGTAGGCTGAGGGATTGCTGTTCCATGCACCAGCTCCAGTTTCCAGTTTCAGCTGTTACAGTCTTGCTTTATGCTGCTTATTGTACCTTGTTGTAGACCACGCGAGGGGGGCGAGCCGAAAACCAGCAAACCTAGCGTCTCTTGGGAGGGTTCTCAAAATTTCTGGGAGGGTCGAAAGTGACACCCCTCACGCAGATCGGCGGGGTCAAGGTCCAAAAACACATGGGATTTGCCACATTTCTGAAGTTCGGGGTTTCCTCACGCAGATCGGCGGAGTCAGGGTCGAAAAACCCATTGGATTTGCCACATTTCTGAAATTCCGCGGCGCCCCTCGCGCAGATCGGCGGGGTCAGGGTCGGAAACCCTGTCGGATTTGCTACATTTCTGAAATTCAGCGGCACCCCTGACGCAGATCGGCGGGGTCAGGGTCCAAAAACCAATGGATTTGCCACATTTCTGAAATTCGGACACACCCTCACGCAGATCGCCAGGGTCAGGGTCGAAAACACACATGGGATTTGCGGCACCCCTGACGCAGATCGGCGGAGTCAGGGTCGAAAAACCGATGGGATCTGCCACAATTATAAAATTCGGCAGCGCTCCTCACGCAGATCGGCGGAGTCAAGGTCGAAAAACCCACGCAGATCGGCGGGGACTGGGTCCGAAAACACCCGGTCTTTGCCACATTTTTGAAATTCGTTCCACTCCTCATGCAGATCGGCGGGGTCAGGGTCGAGAAACGCATGGGATTTGCCGTATGTTTTGAAATTCAGTGTCACCCCTCACGCAGATCGGTGGGGTCGAGGTCAAAAAACACATGGGATTTGCAACATTTCAATACTTCGTAGAAGAGATTCTTGCACAGCATACGCGAACAAGTTCGAAATGCAACACCGAATTCAACAATATCATCATAATCTCAATTTGTCTTGACGATTACCCATCGCCGCCGCGTGAAGTCCCGACGCTGCTTCACGGCGGCCCCGAGGCCTCATGATTTCGCTCTTGAGTTGCCAATTATCCGAGAGAGGGGGCCGGCGGCAGGGGCCGAGCCCTTACGGATACTCAAAAATTCGCCGGCCCAACGGGCCAGGGCGTGCTAAGATCTCCGGTACCTGGTTGACAGTATTTCTAGTTCGCGCGCGCGGGGCGGCCCCTGGGGGTCCCCGGACGAAAAGTACCCCGGCAAGGTCCCGGCAAGTCCCCGGCAAGGTCGGGCCAGAGATGCCGGAGTTCTGTTACAGGGCCCCAGGACGGGCCAAGAGGTCCCCAAGAAGCCTCCAAGACGGTCCAAGAGGGCCCCGAGACGGCCAAAGATCGCCCGAAGACGCCCAACAGGGCCCCAAGACAGCCCAAGAGGCCTCCAAGACGCCCCAAGGGCCTTCCAAGAGGCCTCCGAAGAGGGCCCCAAGAGGCCAAAATCGTTGATTTTCATTGTTTTTGTTCGATGTTTTTTGCGTTCTGGCTTTTTCGGCTTCCGGACGCTCCAAGACGGCCCAAGAGGCCCCCAAGACCGCTCCAAGACGGCCCACGAGGCTCCCAAGACGGCCCCGGAACGGCCCAGGAGGGCCCCCAAGACGGCCCAAGTGCCGCCCAAGACGGACCAAGAGGCCCCAAGACGGGCCCAAGAGGGGCTGAAGAGGGGAACCGAGAACTGAAAAATCGAGCCCTCCGCCCCAGAAGGCGCCCAGGAGGCCCCAAAAAGGCCCCAAGAGGCCCCCAAGAGGCCCCCAAGACGCCCCAAGAGGCGCCCAAGAGGCCCAAAAGAGGCCCCAAGAGGCCCCAAAACGGCCCCCAAGAGGCCCCAAAACTCGGCTAGCCCACAGCGGTGCGACAATATGGGCCGGCGGAATGAGCGAAGCGATTAATAATATATAAGAATGCTGATTATAGCTGGAGTGCAGTATCCCCAAACAGGGTTTTTAGACCCACTGCGGTTTCCAAGGTCGATTGCGTGCCCGTCCAGTGCGGGCTGGCATGGCATGTTAAAACATGCCTCCTCCTCCTCCTCCTCCTCCTCCTCCTGCTCCTCCTCCTCCTCCTCTTCATCCCGAACGGCATCTCGGAGCCCAGAGTTGCGAGGATGTCTCCAGCGTAACGGGCTGGACCACCTCGCGCGCGGCATTTCGGACCCCAGAGTTGCGACGATGTCTCGGGCGAAACGTGCTGCGAGGAAGTCTCAGGCGAAACGGGCCAGACCACCTCGAGCGCGGCGTCTCAGAGCTCCGAGTTGCGTGGGCCTCCTGGGGCCTCCTGGGACCTCCTGGTGACCTCCTGGGGCTTCCTCCTGGGCCTCCTGTGGCCTCCTGGACCCCACCTAGGGCTTCCTGAAGCCTCTTGGGGCTCCCAGGGGGGGATATCTAACATGTGGCCGTCGGGGCTCCCCCAAATGGGGGGGGGCCACAAGAGCAGGAAAAATCAACGAATCGACACCGGATTTGCATTAACTTGACACGTTCTGATAGGGGGCCTCCTGGGGCCTCCTGGGAGCCTCCTGGGAATCTCCTGCGGACCCCTGGGGCCTGTCCTGGGCGTCCTGCGGCCTCCTGAAGCTCTCTGGGGCCTCCTGGGGCCTCCTGGGGCTCCCAGGGGGGATATGTAACATGTGGTCTTTTGGGCCCCCAGGCTGGACCACCTCTTGCGGAGCATCTGAGAGCTCAGAGTTGCGAGAATGTCTCGGACCCCAGAGTTGCGACGATGTCTCGGGCGAAACGTGCTGCGAGGAAGTCTCATGCGAAACGGGCCAGACCACCTCGAGCGCGGCGTCTCAAAGCTCCGAGTTGCGTGGGCCTCCTGGGGCCTCCTGGGACCTCCTGGTGACCTCCTGGGGCTTCCTCCTGGGCCTCCTGTGGCCTCCTGGACCCCACCTGGGGCTTCCTGAAGCCTCTTGGGGCTCCCAGGGGGGGATATCTAACATGTGGCCGTCGGGGCCCCCCAAAATGGGGGGGTGGCCACAAGAGCAGGAAAAATCAACGAATCGACACCGGATTTGTATTCACTTGACACGTTCTGATAACGGGGCCTCCTGGGGCCTCCTGGGAGCCTCCTGGGAATCTCCTGGGGACCCCTGGGGCCTGTTCTGGGCGTCCTGCGGTTTCCTGAAGCTCTCTGGGGTCTCCTGGGTCTCCTGGGGTTCCCAGGGGAATATGTATCATGTGGTGTTCTAGGCCCCCAGGCTGGACCACCTCTTGCGCGGCATCTGGGAGCTCAGAATTGCGACAATGTCTTGTGCGAAACGGGCCGGACCAACTTGCGCACGGCATCTCAAAGGTCAGAGTTGCAAGGATGTTTCAGGCGAGACGGGCCGGTGTCTCGGGCGAAACGTGCTGCGAGGAAGTCTCAGGCGAAACGGGCCGGACCACCTCGAGCGCGGCGTCTCAGAGCTCCGAGTTGCGGGAGCCTCCTGGGGCCTCCTGGGGACCTCGTGGGGCTTCCTCCTGGGCCTCCTGTGGCCTCCTGAACTCCACCTGGGGCTTACTGAAGCCTCTTGGGGCTCCCCCGGGGGATATCTAACCTGTGGCCGCTTGGGCCCCTCAAAATGGAGAGGGGGGGGCACAAAAGCAAGACAAATCAGCGAATCGACACCGGATGTGTATTAACTTGACACGTTCTGATAGGGGGCCTCCTGGAGCCTCCTGGGAGCCTCCTGGGAATCTCCTGGGGCCTGTCCTGGGCGTCCTGCGGCCTCCTGGAGCTTTCTGGGGCCTCCTGGGGCTCCCAGGTGTAAAGATTGATCCTGATCTCTCCACCCACAACCTTTTGATGCAAGAAGAAATAGATAGAGTGTGATATGATGTTATTCCGATGTCAAGCTAGACAGTCGTAGAATGCGTCCATCCTCCCGCCACAGCTGGCGGGTCCAAGCCAACAACGGCAATAGTGAACAAGAGAGTGCAAGCATGAGCGAACGAGAGCAGCAACATAGATAATTCTAAACATCATCATGTAACTTACATCCTTGCTAAAACAACTTTCACACAGGAAAAGGAAACGTGGCTAAATAATGCCTTGGCAAATTCTGCAGCAAACCTCCAGAATATTGAATAATATTATTGGCTCGAACGATCAAACTATCGTCCGTGCACCAAGCAACAGATATCAAGTAAAAGAAATCAAATACTCTCTGCTTGAACGGTCAAACTACCGTCCGTGTAGCAAGCAACATATATCAATATAAATAAATCAACGCACCGAGCAACATATACTAAGATAGAAGAAATCCACGCACTGATCAACATATAAAATTTTTACCTGAGGTCTGCGCACCGGGCAACATATATTAATATAGAAAAATCTGTACCTGAGCTCTTGAGGGGGCGCTTTCACTTCTCATCTGTAGATGGTGACAAAACATCACTCATCATCTGAAAATGGCAACACAAATCACTCATCATCCTCACCAACGTTCACATCTGAGCCACTGTCTTGGCTGGCTCCAAGATATCGTCACATATATATAGTAGTGAGGATCAGCGTACACGCACTGCTGACTTGATGATGCTGTATGCAATGTAAACCTTGATGCTCGGGTCGAGATTATAACTCCTGCTCTCGTCTGCGTCCAGCTTGAGACACCGTCCTAGGCAATTTGCGTAGTGCCTGTCCTTCGTATAGATCGTCTCATAGCTGTCGCCCTCGTACTTGCCACTCCTGATTATCGTCGGTCCCATGGTCTCCAGCCACTGCCTCAGTAGAGCACTATCTCCCAGCATAATTGGTCCATCTCCCAGGATCTCATCATCGTAGGTCTCTGGATCGGCTCGTACTGCGAGTGTTGTCGTCGTAGCTTTTGGCGTAGCCTTCGCTGTCCTGGATTTGACCTTGACCGGCTTCTCGGGCAACTCCGACTTGAACAGGATGTCGCTGCTTGAACTATCCACCTCCATCGGATCAAACATGTCCTCGTCGTCGTTCTGCTTAGGCTGCATTACGTAAACGAATATGATGGCACCCGCGATGATAGAGACTACTGTCACCACCGTAGGAGACATCGAAAGACAAACTCCATACACTGCAAGCGCACAAAGCTGAAACAGAACAACAACTTGGTCAAGTATCTGGATGGTTCTCTGCGCGCCACTCCTCTCCATCGGGTAATTGTCCGTTAGCTCTTCCGTGTAGAATGCCTCGACGCAGTCCTCGTCTTGAACCTCGTCCTTGTCGTCGTAGAAGCACTCGTCCACGTAGTTGTACGTCTCCACCGGCCACGTAGAGATCTCCTCGTCGTCCTTCCCGGTGTCATCGCACAGCTCCTGCTTGACGTACTTGGCCACCTTCGCGTTCAGCTCGTCTACCTCCTTGTTGGCTGCCACCTTCTCTGGTCCAACAAGCTTTCGTCCACGTATTGATGGTGCCCTGTCATCAGGCCCAAGAGTCCACAGGTTTGGTGTTTAACTATCTTCCTCGCGTAGCCTCCTGGAAGTACTTTCGTCAAACAGTCCGCTAGCATCTGCTCGCTCTTGACCCACTTGATGCTGACCTCTTTGAGTGACTGCCGCAATATAGCCGCTTCCAAAGGAAGCCTCCTGTCCGTCATAGAGATCTTCTCCTTTGTGATCGTGTCGCATAGGCTCTTGCAGTCGGTCACCGAAATGCATTTCACCGGGCAGGTGTCGTGCACAATCTCGGTCATGTCCATCTCCGGGTACAGGATCTCCGCCAGGGTCGACCTTGTCCATATTAACATGTCCACAGAATCCGCACATGAGTAGGCCTCCGCTGATAGAGTAGATCGCACCACTCGTTGAATCTTGGAGGACTGCCACCCAACGCAGTGCACCTTGTACTTGTTACTGTGGTCCTCGTTGATCTTCTGGTCGCCCAGCATGATGAAGCGTCCGCGTTGCGATCTGTGCTTCGGCAGATTGTCGAAAGCACTGTCGGTGACATTGATCACCATGGTCTCCCACAGGTTCAGGCCTGCTGAGAACCTGATCAGCAAGTCGTCCCGCTTCTGTATCCGCCTGATGGCCGCGTTGCCGTCCTGTAGGTCCTTCACCGTCGGAGCTCCCAGCGTAGATGCCAGTCGGGATGCCTCGAAGGCCTCCTCGAAGCATAACACTCGCGCAGCCCATTGCAGTTGTCCAACTACCATTCGTAGTTCGCGGTGCTCTGCATGGGTCAAGGCGCTATCTGGTGCCTTGCTGCGCTCTCTGGAGATGCGTACAGTCTGCATCGGCTTCACGTAGGCCTCCATGGTGACGTTGATGCTGCCGTCCGCGTCCTGCTTGTAGGCCCGGCCACAGAACGTCGCCTGCTCTTTCCTCGCGTACTTGACCTCGCCAGAGTCGATCTCCTTCTGCAGGTCCTTCATGATCTTGGCGCCCTCCGGGTCGTCCTGATTGATGCCCGTGAGGAAGTCGTCCACGTGCAGGCACATGATCCCGATGATCGTGCCCTCCGCACTGCGCTTGGTGAAGGTCGCGGGCTCGAAGCCCAGGCCTTCCCATCCAAGCTTCACGAGCGTCTCGCGTAGTGCCACATACCACGCACGAGCTGCATCGCTAGTCCCGTAGATGCTCTTGTTTAACTTCAGCAGGTCGCCTGCCTCTACTCCCGGGATGTTGCACTTCCCGAGGTTCGTCGGGATACGGAAGTAGAGCTCGCGTGTGATGGCCTTGCCTTGCAGAAAGGCTCCCTTCACATCTGCGATGACTTAGTCTAAGTTGAGGCTCGATACGATGCTGCACAGGAGTAACGTCATCTGTGCTGAGACTGTAGGTGAGTCCCGTCGTAGCTTGTCGTCAAACTCCTCCTCGTAGCCTCTTCCACAGATCCTGGCTTTCGGCTCGAAGGTCGTGGGGTCCTTATCGGTCCATGCAACCTTGGAGCTCAGGATCTTGTCCGGGTCGACCTTGTCAACTGCTGCTCCTGATATGTGGGTTGCTGCATCGCACTTGCACCACGTGTTCCATTCCTTCTCCACCACCTGCTGCATCTTCCTCCACTTGAGCTTGTCATCGCCCAGCGTCTTCAAGCTGATATCCTGATGCTTGTTGGCTCTCGTCGGTTGGCTGCACATCCGCTCGGCCACGAACGCCTCGACGAGCAACGGTGTATCTGCCAGCTGCTTGACTGGCCCAGTTTGTGCCCGGGCTCGTTTGATGCTGATCGGCACATCGTCCAGCAAGAACTCCTTGATCGTGACTGGGTGTTCCTGGCGCTTGCCCTGTGCAGGCTGTCGCGTACTTGACGATGATGTAGCCGGCTGATCTTGCGGTACCTCTGCTGGTACTGCTGCCGTTTCCTCCGCCTTCTGGCGTTCCTCCATGTGCCTCTGGATCCTGGCAGGTACTCGAGACTGAGCTCGATCGCCCTGAGTGTCGTCCCGCTTGGTCTGCTTGAGCTTGCTTCACCTCCTGAGGTTCCTCCATGGTCTCGTCCGTATTGGTAAGCTCCTGCGGGGCTGCTGCAGGCTGTTGGCCACCTCCTGGTCCATCTCCAGCTTCCTCTTCCTTTCCCAGAGTGATCTCCCCGATGATCGTGATGGGGTCTTGTGGTACCACATCGTCGATGATCTGAGGATTGGCTATCCAGTCCACTTTCGAGATATCTTGAACCAGGTCGCGCGTGTCCAAGTTGAAAAGCCGCCGCCTCTCAATCTTGCACCCAGGTGTCGGGTCAGGTAGAAGAGGGGCGTTCCTGACATTGTCCAGCTGCCTCAGGTCGGTCTTGCCCTGGCTGCTGGCCGCCACCGCTCCCAAGATGGTGTCCCAAGCTTGGCGCGCTCGAACTAGTCGTGCTCGTAGGTCTTCTTCCGCTTGATCTTGATCAGCTGGTACTGTTTCGTACTCGTCGTCCAGCCTCTGACGCATTGGCATCACGTCGTTATCGTGTACCACTTCCGATCGTCGCTTCCTGCTGTCCGCTGGCTTCGTCAGTTCCACGTTGCCCTGAGCAGGTGCTGCTGGTGCCGTCGTCGGTGCACTCGAGGGTGCATCCCCTTGTCCACCTGCTGGCTGAGGTGGAACATCGCCCTGTCCAGGATTCTGCTGATGTCCTGGATCTCGGTGATCTTGATGTTGATCTGGCTGCTGATCTGGCCGTTGATATGACTGCTGGTCTGGCTGTTGATCATCTCGTGCTGGGTTATACTGTTGACCTCGAAGATCCAGAAAACCCCGTTGACCAGCTCGTCTACGCGCAGGTCCGCCATCTGAAAACAGGTCGGTAAACTGCATGTTGGTCACCTCGTGCTCAGTCGCCCTTCGAAGGAGACTGGGTGAACTTAGGACCGGGATCCTGTTATGGATCAGCCAGTAACCGTGCTCATCCTTGCCCAGGCACCGGGCAGGTCCATGCCATCGTGCATGCAGGTTGCGCTTTAGGTTATCCGATCGCCAAAACATCAATAAATCACCTTGCTGAAATGGCCCTGGCTGGGGCCTCGTCCTCGCCAGAACTGTCCGTCTCAATGCTGATGAATTTGCTGCCTTGAAAAAAGATCCCGAACATATCAGTTGAAGATGTAGTCGGTTCCAGAATGACGTATTCTCGGCCACTCGTGAAACCACTGCTGGGTCGTTGTCGGGATTCGCCAACCTTGCAGGCAGTCGGTGTCCAGCACCAAGTACCCACTGCTGTGGCGAGAAGCCTGCCGTGCTGACAAGTTGATTGCACGCGTTGGCCATGCCACGTGCTGCTGCTGCAACCGAATCTTGACCACGAACTTCCCCAGCGTTGAAGACACTTGTCGCCATCTCCTTCAGGTATCGTATCTTCCTCTCGACTTTGCCCATTTGCCAGTGAGCCTCTGGAGCCGCGCTGTTGATCACAATGCCCAGGTCGTTGCACAGCGTCTCAAACTCGCACATAAAGGTAGAGTCCTGGTCCTGCTCCACGACGCGTGGTGGCCCGTCCCAGGTAAGCCATCAAAGTTCGAAAGCCTTCTTTGCTAACTCTGCCGTAGGTCTCGATCCGGGACACGTGTAGATCGCCACGGTGAAGTCCGAGGCCACGTCCACGATCACAAGCACCACGTGCATGTTCTTGTCCAGGTCGGGTATGATCATGAAGTCCATGCTGATGGCTTCGTTAAAGTCTTTAACCTTAGGCTGAGCTGCCGTGGGTCTCGCTGCCGTCCGAGCCTGCTCTTCACATGTCGTGCATCTGAAGAGACGTGCTGCTTGTGCCGCTCGTCGGCTAGCTCCACCATGCTGTAGATACCGTACCAATGACTCCTTGTAGGGTCCATGTGAATGGCTCTCGTGCATCTTCTTGATAGCTGCTCGCATGAGTGGTGGCACCGCCGTCCATTCCGCCATCTCGATGTTCTCGCCATGCTTGCTGAAGATCGTCGCCGCGCTAGCGTGCATCGGCGCCTCCGTCTCCGCAGGGTTGGCCTCGAACTCGTCACAGTCGATGTCGTCGAAGTTGAACCGGGCGTGGCCACCATGCTGCTTCTCGAGGTCTCGCTGATCCTCGATGCCGTCCAAGATCGTCTTGGCCAGCTCCTTGGTCCAGTTCCCAAGGCTCGAGGCTGTTCCCTTCGGCCTGTTGATCACGCTCGTGTGCACGTGCTGCTCGTCACACCTGATGCTGTTTAGCTTCTTGCCGAGCATGATGGCCGTCGTCAGGAACCTGGTCGGCTTCTTGACCGGATCGCCCACGAAGTCCACCAGATTGCTGCCCTCGGCGCACTGGTGCATCATCGCGCTTACGAACTCTGAGCCCAGCCATGGCATAAACTGCCAGGTTCTTGACGTCAGTGGTTCTCCAGTAGCATCTGAGCTCCTCGACGCTTGCAGTTGAGCCAAATCTTCTTGACAAGCTGCAGGTGCTTCATGCCGATCGCCACCTTGCGCATCTTCGTGTCCTTCGGGAACATGTGGGATGTGTTCGTGAACGGGTCGCAGGGGAAACCCACAATGGTCACGTAGGGGTCATCCTCGTTCAGCTGCTTCAGGACGGTCTTCTGCGACTTCGCGTCCAGCAGGTCGTCCCCGATCAGGATGTCCCTCGGCCTCGTCACTGGATGCCGCCGCTGCTGAGCTTCTGATGTGGCTGCCATGCCACCTGCGTAGAGCTCGCAGATGATGGGCCGCTTCTCCTCCGGGTCCGCCTTCAGCGTGTCCACGATCTGCTGGCACTGGTCCAGCTTGTCCTGAATCTCCTTCTACCACGTCTCGATATGCTTCCTCTGCTTCCGCCGTAGGATGCCCTTATCGATCTCCTGGACCTCCGCATTCCAGATGTCGATCTCGTCGGACGTGACTGATGGCTCGATCTTTATCGTCTCCTTCTTCGGCCACTCCTTGAGCGAGATCGTCAGGTGTCCCTTCTCCGTCTTGTTAAGAGGCACTCCGTACATGTTGATCGCCTTGAAGTCCGCCTTCTGATCCTTGGTGTATATCACTGTGTCGAGCTCCTCTAGCTGGTGGATGCTCAGCAGTATTGGCGTCTTTGACTTCGGTAACCTCTGGAAGCGTAGGTTCACGTCAGCTCCAGCAAGTCCAGCCGTCACCTCTTGTTCTCCTTCTGCCATGACCGGGGCGCTATCATTCACGCCTCGGAAGCGCATGGATGATCCTCTCATCCGCGTGGTGGCTCTGTCGTCCTCTGTATAGCCGTCCAGTGATATTGAACCTCCACATCCACGTGGGCACGCAGTGTCCAGTACAGCATGTCCATCTGGAATATGTCCTTTTCGTACTGCGTAGGCTTCAATTTCCTCCAGCTCCTCGCAAGGTTGCTGCCGCCCAACTCCCTCTGGAGCGTAGTTGGTTCCAGCTCGGCGTTGCGTCCACAACCATGTCGGTCGTACTCCAATCGGTCGGCGCTCGCAGGTACTCCTTACGATGTCACGAAGCTCCGAGGTCCTGTCCCGGGCTGCTTGGCACAGATCGTAGGCCATATTCCTGAGACCGTTCGGTGCCATCTCCATGGTGATGTGCATGAGCTGCTGGATGCGATGTAAGGCCCAGTCCAGACAGAAATCCATATAGTCCCTGTAGGCCGCCTCCATGTTCTCGCAGCTTACCCACAATGCTGCGATCTGCTGTGCACGATCTCGTATCTTCTGTAGGTCAGTCTCTGTGTTGTCCTCTTCCAGGTAGTCTGTTCTTGATATGCTGGGCTCTGTCCTCGACCACGTCCCCGGTGTCGGTCTGCTCGTTGAGCTCACTGGAGTGCTCAGGGGTTCGTCAGATTCTTGTGCTTGATGCTCTCCAGGTACTGGGTATGGTTCGTGTGCCTGGTCGATCCTCTCTTGGAAGTTCGGCTGGTCTCCTGCTGCTGATACCGCGTAGGTGTTCACGATCTGCTCCTCGGTGTCGATTCTCACCTTCGTCAGACTCGTGATCTCCTCCATCGCCACGTTTATGCTTGCCAGCTGGTCGCTCACAATCTGAATGGCGGTCATATCCATCGAGCTGTCCGCCATCAGCAGCTTGACCGCGGTTGCCATTGCGAATCCACCTCGTCGTAGAAAACCTCCAGGTCGTCCGTGAAAGCCTCGTCCTCCACGTCCGCCTCCTCGTCCTCCACGCTGTAGCGTACTGGATCCACTCGCTGGTGAGCTCGTCTTTTCGCACTCGGGGCCACCCTTCCAGTGACCCTTCTTGTGGCACGCGTTGCACTTCGTGCGCGCCTTGATCTGCTTCAGCTTATCCTCAGCCTCTTCGCTGTCCATCTTGATGGAGCCCTGCTTGTTGATGTTGGCTTTCCAGCCTCTATTCGACTTGCTCTGAGCAAGCCGCTCCCGGGCCTGCTTGTAGTTGGGCTTGTGGTTGCGCCGTCCAGCTTTCCAGCCAAGACGTTGAGCCTCCGTCGCCAGGGCGTCGCACTCCCCCTGGCTGATCTCGTCCGGGTCTACGTCATCAATCACTCCCTCGAACTCGTCGATGTCCGCTGCAAGTGCGTCGTAGTCCTCATCACTCGAGAAAGCGTCTTCATCGCACGGTGCACATGCGTCTCAGAGTAGAGCATCTTCTTCTTCGTCGTCGTAGTCCACCGGGTAGGCTCCATATCGCCCATGTCCACGATCGTCTCGGCCTGTGCTGTCCAGCTGCATCAGCATGGCTGCCGTCGCGTCGCCCCAGATGTACGATGTACTCGTCATTGCATTGGCCAAGGATCGCCTTGTGCTCTTGCATGCTGATGTTTGCTAGCATTAGTAGGAAATATGTCCGTAGGTCTTCGCTGACTGTTGTGTTCGTTGGAAGTGACTTGAGCCGCTCGTACTCCGTCTCTCGTCTCGATATGTAGTCCTGCACAGACTTCGTTCGATTGCAAAAACCCCTGAAGAAATATTCCTCGAACGCTTGCTGCTTCCGTAGTGGCGCGATTCTCTCGCACGCCTGTCGTACTGTAGTTACCGCCAGTTTGACTGCAGCAAGTGGGCCATTACCTGCTTCGTCCAAAACTGCCTGCGTACTGATCTCAACCTTCTTTCGTGTAAGTGTCCACGCTCGTCCATTCAGAGAACTCTTGAGCTTGATCGCATAGAGCTTCTTGATATTCTCCTCGCTCGCGTGGTAGCCGAGTATTGCACGCCCCTCGAACTCCTCGCCATAGGATGGGTCGCCGTTGTAGTGTACAACGCCCTCCTTGTCAACGAAGAAGGGGGCGTCATTGAACTGCTGCTGCTGCCTGGACGTCATCTTGATGACTGTGATGCTACTGAGCTTGTCACTGATGTAGTAGCTATCTTGATCGTTGCTGCTGCAATTCTGCTGCTCGCCCAGGATGCTGTTGATGCAGCGATCCTCGCCCAAGCTGCTGTAGGTAATGATTTCGAGCGTGATGTCGATCACTGTGATCTGTTGAGCGCAGTGGTTTAGCACCGCGAGGATGCAAGTGAGCGCCAGCATATATCTGCACGGCCACTCTGTATGAAATCCTCGCACCGTGGACTGATTCAGCTCCGCTACCAATGGAACTATTGATCCTGATCTCTCCACCCACAACCTCTTGATGCAAGAAGAAATAGATAGAGTGCGATCTGATCTTATTGCGATGTCATGCTAGACAGTCGTAGAATGCGCCCACCCTCCCGCCGCAGCTGGCGGGCCCAATCCAAAAAACGGCAATAGTGAACAAGAGAGTGCAAGCATGAGCGAGCGAGAGCAGCAACATAGATAATCCCACCAGCCCTCTGGGCGTCGGTGGCTTAAGGCGTTTCCTCTTCCACCCCTCCCTCTTCCCCTTCGGGGAGGGGTTTACCCCTCCCCCTACCCCCTCCCCACTGACCTGGACAGGAGGGGCGGGGAGCGGTCAGAGCGTCCAAAACGGCCTCGGCGAGGAAGCCAAAATCATTGATTTGACTATGGTTTGGGCCCCATTTTGGCCTTCTGAGGGGGCAGCGCTAATTAACGCCCCCGTCTTCTTTGATCGATTTCCTCCACGATGGCCGCAAGAGGCCCCCACCCCAGGATGCCCCAAGAGGCCGCAGGATGGCCCAAATATGGCCCCAAGAGGCCCCCCAAGAGGCCCCCACCCAGGAGGCCCCCAAGAGACCCCCAAGTGGCCCCAGGAGACCCCCCAGAGGCACCCAAGGTGGTCCCAGAGGCCTCGGCGATAATGTCAAACCATTGTTTGCACTAAGGTTTTAGCCACATGTTGGCCTCTTGGGGGGGGCACTGATTAAGATGACTCCAAGAGCGCCTCGGAGAGCCCAAAATGACCTCCAAGATGGCTCAAGAAATCCCAAGATGTCTCATGCTGGCTTCCTCTGTGCGCTGTCCACTTCCCTCATCGAAGCAATCCCACCAGCCCTCTGGGCGTCGGTGGTTTAAGGCGTTTCCTCTTCCACCCCTCCCTCTTTCCCTTCGGGGAGGGGTTTGCCCCTCCCCCTACCCCTCCCCGTGGACCTGGACGGGGGGGGCCGCGAGCGGTCAGAGCGCCCAAAACGGCCTCGGCGAGGAAGCCAAAATCATTGTTTTTACTCAGATTTTGGCCCCATTTTGGCCTCCTGAGGGGGCAAAGATGGCCCCACGAAGCGCCAAGGAGGCCCCCAAAGGCCCCAAGATGGCCCCAAGAAGCCCCAAGAGGCCCCCAGGAGGCCCCAAAGAGGATCCCGAACGGCCCACAGGAGGCCCCCCCGAGGCACCCAAGACGCCGAAAAAAAAAAACCTCAGGACGACCCTCTACTCGCCTGGGCGTCGTTTCTGGACGGGCTGGTGGGGGTGTTTTTTTTGTTACAGCCGCAGGCGGAAGCGCCGGCGGCGAGCAATCACGGTCGGGCTGCGGCCGCGACTAAATTCCCGGGCGCGCGCGGGAGCCGCGGATCAGGGGGCGAAGCAGCAGCGACCCAGGGCGTCTGAGAGGCCAGGCGGTCGTGCAATCCCAGGGAGTCTGAAAGAACACCTGAGGCGGTCGTGCAAGCTGCAACCCAGGGAGTCTGAGAGGTCAGCCATCCGGGCGAGCCAGGCGCGGCCAAAGTGGCGCGCAGTGCGTTCCAGGTCGTGATCGTGTCGAGACAACCGCGAGGTAGGGAACGATCTCCGTGCCGCGCGGGCAGGTCAGTCCAGGGCGTCTGACGGGCATGAGCAGACTGAAACTGGCGACGTCGTCCAGCAGGAGGAATATTCTGACAGCGCCAGCGAACCGTCGCAGTATCAGAAAACGCATCCACGCAAGGGGAAGCCTAAGGCCGAACAGGCACAGGCAAGCCCGACCACTGCTGAGCGATGCGCCTGCGTTCAGAGGACCAGCGATCTAGTCTGGACGCAGCAGGGGTACACGTGTAGCCATTCTGTGAGAACGCAAGGTCGCTCGGGAATGGACGTGCACCGATCAACTATGTGACCTAGCACCAGGCGAGCCACACACCCATGTGTGGAAGCGCTCGAAGGGCAGCAACCGTCGTATACCCAAGACAGCAAGTCCCTCACAGCCACAGAGTCCCAGGGAGAACCGCACACCTGAATGCGCGGGAGAGCAACGTAGAAGGACCGAGAGCCCGTCATACTCCGAAACCGTGCAGCGCAATCGAAAAGGACGCACGGCATCGGTGAGCGGCGCTAATCGGGTGAGGTACTCCGCCCAGTCGGAGTGGGACACAGGCGGACCAGGTGGGAATTCCGCACGTTCGGCGTAACGACCCACGACGCTGGACTGCCCGTACCTCCGCGTCTCGAGTTGCTCCCAGGAGAACGAGGTAGGCACGGCTGAAGGCCGCAGTAACTTGGAGATCCCAGGGAGTTGAGCGCAGGTCTGGGGACGGGGCGAAAACCGCAGGTCGTCGGCCACAGGGCTGCGCGCCAGGCTTGGCCTGGCAGGGTGAAACAGCTACAGTGGGGCCAGGGGCCACTATGGCCACACGCAACACGAGATTGCAGTGTGGACGGTATTGCTGGCACACGCACTTGGGTCCAAAGGCGGGAAGTGCGCGTACCAGGAGGGGCGGTAGAATGCCGCAAGCTGGGTCTGTAGTCTAAAGCGCGGCTGAAGGCCGCTGTCTGATAGAGAATCCCAGGGTACAAGCAAGTTTCAGGAGTGGGCCCCGGTCGGTCCCAAAGCAGCTTAGCCGAGCACAGGACCATTCGGGCCACTGGTGAGAACCACTACAGCGGGGCCAGGGGCCAGCTAGGGTCTGCGAGCTACGCTCCCCCACGCAGCGAGGCAGATGGTATTGCTGGTCGGCACACTTGGGTCCAAAGGCAGGAAGTGTGTGGACCAGGGAAGGGGGGCAGCGGGGCTGCCAGACGGTTGAAAGAGAAGGTAAGGCAGCTGAAGGCCGCCCGTAGTGTGTAGTGGGATTATCGTTCGGGCTGTCTAGGTGCTGGATGGATGGGGAGTGAGCTCAGTCTCTCCATCGGTGTCTCTTCTCGTCTCGCTCGTCGGGTCTGCCTCCACCACGCTTGCCACCCGTCTGCCAGCGATCATCGCGCCAGCCTTCACTCCAGTCGCTCTGCCAGTTACCCCAGGTGTCCCAGGAGCTAGTCGCACGGTCTCGCCAGCTGCTCTGCTGGAGGTTGCCTTTGCCCCTGCCGTCGGGTCGGGTGTGTCGCAGGTAGTCGGCCCGCAGCTTGTCCCAGTCAATGCGATAGCCGTACCTCGTGTCCATCAGGTAGGCGTTGTACCCGCAGCCCTTCCAGTTATCGAGAAACTTGTTGATGGTCGCTTCCGCGTGCAGTCTCGGGTCTGATTTGGGTTCCCTGGATCCAGGGAGCCAAATGCGCTGCGTGTAAGCGGTCCACAGCGCGCAGAAAACTGCACCCAACTCCGACTGGTGCCTGGCGAGGCGTTTGGCGGGTGGCTCGTCGCGACGCTCCAAGTCCACCGTGCCCAGCCAGACCTTGTACATGGGGCCCCCATGTGAGTCGGTCAACAGGTTGAGCGTATCGCGCTCCGTCGAACGTGTATGGCGAGGGTAGGTAGGTCTATATACAAGGACCTGTGGGGTACGCAGTGGGGGCCGAGGAGTCCGCACGTCGCCCCTGTCGCGGGCGCTCTCGTCGTCCTCAGATCCCCTGGCTGCACTGGTGTTTTGGTCGGTGTTAGCCGGGCCATCCCCGGCAGCGGTCGAGTCACGTTCGGAGCTGGGTTCAGAGCTGTCTGCCGTTGGGCTCTGCTGAGGCGCCTTGTCGCCTGGGCCGTTGTCGTCGACCTCCGTGGCCGAGTCCGAGCAGGATACAGGTGGAGGGGGCTCGCCTTCTCCGTAGTCGGGTGACTCCACCTTCTCCGTAGGGGGGATCACGTCTTCACCGCTCTCGTCCTTGACAGTGTGGTCGGGCGGGTCCGGGAGGCCCAGCCGCGAGTCGTCGTCTCTCGTACCCAGGGACTTGTCTGCGTCGACCGCCGTAGGGGTGCCAGGCCTGTCCTCACTCATGGTCTGCACGTGTGATTCGGCCAAGGAAGTGATGGACGTGGAGGCGAGGGCATCGGCACTGAGGCTGAGTAGGAAACTCGGCAGCGTGCCCATTTCGTGTCTGATGGGGCTAAGGCCACTTGCCGGGGCCAGGATCGCGGCGTACCTCACCCAGGACTCCCTATGCCTCTCGCCGTTGGTGAGGTGGGCGACGACTCGCGCCGCGGCGAGCCGGTTACCCTCCCAGCGCTGGTTGGGCGGAACGCAATTCTCAGGGACGCAATCGCCGTACACCGTCTTGAGGAAATCAGTCAGAAGTCCGTCCGGCCAGGAGGCTCCATCACACCTAGGCTTTGGGATGCTGCTGTCGCGGTTGGTGAGACAGAACTGTCTCCAGGCGTAGTCCAGCTCAGGGTGGAAGTCACAGAGGTAGGTCACCAGCGGTCGCTGTGCGGATAGTCCTCCACTGCTTGGTCCGCTCCTGGGGTCGTTTGGGCTCAGCGTGGGGTTGTTGACGTCCCTGTTGTCCAGGAGCGGGCCCTGCGGTACTGGCAGATTTGGCAGGAGCTCCATGAGCTGTGCTAGGGACCTGGGAGTTCGCTCTGCCGTGGAAGCAGCACCACCCGCGGCGCTAGACCCAGGGAGGTTGCTCGTTCCGGCCTTGGTGAAGCGATCCTGGGCCTTGGCGTCCGCGCCTAGCCATGGGAGAGACTCAGATATGTCCACTGATACCTCGGCTCCGATCTGGCTGCTGAGCGTCGGAAGGACAGGGGCCTCGGCTGGGTATAGCGCTCTAAAGTCCCGATCCAGGATGTGGTCCAGGGTAGCAGGACCGACGTTCCATACCGGGACCAGGCAGCGTCGACAGCACCAGGTGGCGTTCCATCTGCGCTCCCACCAGGCTATGGCTCGTTTGTCGATGGGAGGCAGCCCGGCCTGCTCGGGCACCCCTATCCCTTCCGCAGGCTTCCATACGAAACAGCCCAGGGGCGGGGCTCCTGCGTTCCAGACGAGGAGCGGAGCCCCCGGGGGGCATGTGTCGTACCGAGCAGAGTAGATTTGGCTCTGGGCAGCTTTGAGGCCGAACCGTTCGTCTCGGATCCGTAGGATGGGAATGGTGGTGTTGGCACGCTCTGGGATCTTCATGCCCATCGGCGTCATGATGAGGTTCGATAGCGTTCTCGTGTCCGCCTGGGGGCTGCATCCAAAGCCAAGTGGGAGGTGGCCCAGGGAGGGGAGAGCATCCGCCTTGTCGTTGCTAGCGACGCCTCTCCTCTGTTGCTCGTGTTCCTTGACCTTGTCGGCAATTGTCGCACCTGTCGGTGCTGGAATGCCCTGATCCTCCAGGTATCGTATCCAGCAGGTCTCGCAGTGCCACCCCATGTTTGCGCCATTGAGGTAGGCCTGGGGCCTATTCTGAGCGACCATCTGGCGCGTGTCGTCGGAGATCCACGTGCCATCGGTGGAGCGTAGCTGGTCCCTCCCGCACCTGTCGCACCTGAACCTGCCGTTTTTCTGCTCGGGTGCAAGCCTTTCGTCAGGAATGCATGGAGGGTCCTGCTTGGTGCCTGGGGCGGGGGTGGACGGCAAGGGGGCGTTGAGGTCGGTATTGGATAAGGCAAATCCGCCGCCGATGTATGCGAGCCCCGCAAGTCGATCGTCGGCACCCAGGGAGGCGTCGGTTCCCGCCAGCGCAACGTGTAGCGCGCACACCGAGCAGCTGTGCGTACCCAGGGAGGCCAGAGTGGCGGCCGGGACGATCTTTTCGAGGACGAGCATCGGCGCTTTCAGCTGAAAATCCTGCCTGTCCATTTCACTCCAGGTCTGCGGGCAGCCGGCTGCCCGCGCATCCGGGTGGTGGTGCGCCACCGCCACGAGCTTGGAGATGTGGGGCAGGATTGCCTCGATGCGACCGTGGAGGTCGGCAAGGTCGTCTAACGTGAGGCTCCAGGTTCGTGCAAAGTCGTGTCGGAACCCTCGATGCGCCTCTTGCCAGGGGACACAGAAACCCAGGATGGCTTCGATGACGTCCCCGGTCTGCTCTGCGTGAGAGAAGGGCCACAGGAACACGCGCGGCTCGCGGAGCATGAGCATCATGACGACCAAGAGCGACAGGGCCTTGCAGGATTCCATGGGGAGGCCGTCGGTGTCTACGATTCCCTTGCGGATCTCGTCCCGCTTAGAGCCGTCGGACGCGCCACGGAGGATGTCCTGTAGCCCGGCCATCCCAGGGTGCTTCCTGTGCCTGCAGCAGCCCTTGGTAGCAGTGCTCCAAGCCTTGGGAACCTGTCGGAAGAGCCACTTGGGAGTACACTGGCGCCGCCCCCAGAGTGTTACACGCCTCCCTCTGACGTGCGGCACCGGTGGAAGGGAGTCGTCGTGGATTGCGAAGTTCGCGTCAAGCCAGGGGGTGCCCAGGCCGAGCGTCCACGCCATTGCGGCCCAGAGCATGTTGTAGACTAGATTGGTTGCGTCTAGTCCCAGGGACATGTCGAACAGGAAGCCCAAGTGCGACCAAGCCTTGCGGTCGAGTTTGCCCGGTTGTCGCGGTGCCTCAGCCAGTGAGAACTCGCGCGGGCGCAATTCAGACATCAAACAGATGAGCACGTGGAAGGCGGGCGTCGAGAGAATATCATTGAGGCCGGCCGAGATTAGCTTCCCCAGGGAGTCCCAGTCGAAGTGTTCGCCCAGGGGAGTGTTGTAGCCCTCGGCGAAACCAGTAGCCTGGGCGTCACGTGGTTTCTTTTTGGCCGCGTCCAGCTCATTTTGTCCGCTCTCCCCCTCTGCGTCGCAGCTCCAAGCAAAAGGTGAGGGTACCCAGGAGGCGAGGTCGTGCAGTGGGTCGAAGCTCTCGTCGACGACCAGGGAACTCCTGTGGCCCGCGGGGGCACTGCCACGAAAGCGAACCCAGAGGCGGGTCAGGCGCCCGTATTCAGAGAGCACGCGCAGCTGGGACCAGGTGGCATTGGCGAACATGCGCCCGTCTCCCAAGATCAGGATGTTCCGCTTGGCCCTGGTGATCGCCACGTTCAGGCGTTTGGCGTCGTCGACAAAGCCCCAGTTGTGGTTCCCGTTGCTCCTCGTAGTTAGTACAATTACGATGTCCGCCCCCCCCCCCGGCTGGAGTCTATGGCGGTGAGCTTGAGCGCCCCACTCTTCATGTGCTCGCCCGCTACCTGCCGGAGTCCAGGGAAAGAAGTGCCGATGGCTGTTTGAGCGTTGCGGTCCTCCCGAAAGACGGTATCCCACCGTTGCACGTCCACCTTGCAGCCTTGGGGGGGGGGTCCAGGGCCGAGGGTGTCTTGTCCATCGCGAGCAGTGCCGCCTTTCCCTTTGCCAGACTTCCCCTTCTTGCCACCTTTAGAATTTCGCAGGACGCCGGAGAGATGACGGGGGCCCTGCGGCCAGCCATCCGCGAGGATAGCCGTCTGGAGCTGGTAGCCAACCACAATTCTGACGGAGGTGCCTTTTTCGAGCTCGGGCAGAAGTGCCCGCACGATGTCCACGGCCTGTGCTGCTTCGGGGAGGTTGGCGTAGCCTGGTTGGAGGTTAGACGTCACTTCCCAGGAGGGTGCGTCGACCAGCAGGAAGCGGTGCTTGTCCCCATTTGGCAGCGGGTCCAATTGCTCAAGGGTCGTGCGGAGTTCGTTCTCGTCGGAACCGGTGAGAGACGCCAGCTTTGTCAGTCGTCCGGGTTCCCAGGGTGTGATGTCTCTCCATGGGATGCCTTCGACAATGGGCCTGTCCCTGAGCGGGTCCATGATACCGGACGTCATGCCCTTGCCGTAGTAGGCTGCGTTCGGAAAGGCAAGTAGCTGCGGACGCATGCGGTAGCAGATCGAAAGGTGGACCACGGCCGACTCTTGGCCGCGGAGTGCGTGGAACATCCTGTCGAAAATGCTAACACAAAGTCCCAGGTCGTTTGCAAGCTTGGAGAGCACCGCGGGGGGCAACTGGTTCGGATCACCCACCAGGACCAGGGCCCCGCCGCTGTTGATCAGGTTTACCATGGACATGAGCGCGTGGAGCTCCGTGGCCTGTCCAGCCTCGTCGATTTCCAGGAGGACGATGTGGGGGCTGTCCTTTTGTCCGAGGGCCTCGGCTGCCTCGTGTGTGGACATGATTACCCTGGCGTCTCGTAGTAGGCTCGCCTTGTGGGGCCTGAAGTCCTGGCTCTTGTCCCCGTCCTGGAACGGGAATTCCCCGTGGGCGTTCTTGTAGTGGCCCTCAAGCGTCAGGTCGACGAGTGCCTCGTTGACACGGTCCTTCCTTGCCAGGCGCGCGAACTTCCCAGGAAACCCCGTGTCTGGGTCGAGGCGTTGTTGCCGATGTGCTTCGGCCATCGCCAGAGCTGGTTGGCCCACCGCTGTGTTGGAAACGGCGGCCAACGCAACTGCCTGCCCCGGGCGTAAGCAACATCCCCACATGTCCAGGCAAGCTACAGAGACGGTGGTCTTGCCTGTCCCAGGGGGTCCGTGCACTAGTACGGCGTGGCGATGCAGGGTGGCCTGAAGGGCCTTGGTCGCGTCGCTGTTCGGTTTGTGGTTGTCCACTCGGACGCGGAAGGTGCCCATGCTGGGAGCGGGGCGCACCCTCTGGAAGACGGAGCCTGTCGCGTCCGAAATCTCGTCGTCAGAGAGAGCCTTCAAACCCATGGGAAGTGGAGGTGCCTGTGGTAGAAGGCCGCATTGGCCAGCCTGCGCGCGGTCGGCGTCGGGAACGCCGTAGCCCAGGGTGGCGGCAGCCCTGGCCCTCAGGCTCAGGCCCAAGGAGCAGGTGCGCCTCAGGTCGTTGGCCGCAAGTCGATCGGCGCGCGGGGCGTGCACGAAAGCTAAGAGAAAGGTCAGAGGAGACATCTGGTGGGCAAACAGGTCCGCGGGGTTATGTCGGAGGTGGTAGATCTGGTCAAGAGCCCAGCACTGCCGCCAGAACTGGATGTCGGAAGGGGCCTCGTCTACTCGATACCAGGGAGCGTCTTCGCTTAGGGGCCGCTTTGCCTTGGTCTCGTCTTCATGGAAAGGTCCTCCCTTCCCACTATTGCACAGCACTATGCACCTGTCGGAGGGGTGCCTGGCAGAAGAGCTGAGGCCGAACGCTTGGGCGTCTCTGGGGTGGATGGGGCCTCCCAGGGAGGGGGGCCACCAGACCGTGACGTCTGCGATCTTGTCGACTGTGGGGCCCGTGACGGAGATGTACAGTTCCCTGCCTTCCTTGTCCCCTTCCTGGGTCCTGGATGCAACCTTGTACTTAGAAGGCCACTCCAGCAAGTAGAGTTCCTTACCTTCTGGGAGGTCCATCGCATTTCGTAGCCGAAAGGTGTGAGTCTAGGTCGTCCAGCTCAGTGTTGGCGTCGAGCCGAGTGATGCGGACGCCGAGCGCACAGTTACCTTTCCTGGCCAGGTCCTCTCGTGTGGAGTCTTTTCCGTTGTCCACCGTCTCGACAGAGGCCTGGCTTTCCACCCAGGCGATCCCCCGTAGCGTCTGTCCACGATCCTGGAGAGAGTAGGGCAACTGTGAGGGGAGTCGAACGGCGCCAGTCAGCTCCCCAAGTGCCGCCTTGGGGTGAACCCTGGAAAGCGGAGAGTCCGATGGTACAGAGTAGAGACTGACTACTTCGGCAGCCGCCTGCAAAGCCAACGAATCATCCAGACCCGCTGGGCTTGTTGGTGATAAAGCGTCATCCTCGGAAAGCGTCACCCTTCGCTGCTGATTGGGTGGGTCCCAGGCGGGCGGAGGGTGGGGCGGCGGGGGCGGGGGTAGAGGTCCGACCGAGGCGTCAGTAGGTTGCCCAGGCGCAGCAGGCGGGGGCCCTATGGTCGATTTCGCTCGCGTCCTGGTCTCGTCGCCGTGGTCGGGCTGTCTGAGGCCCGTCCTTGTAGCTTCACGTCTGTCCATCAGGTGGGTCCGCACCAGCTCTGGGTCGGACCTGGTACCTCCGGGGCAGTTGTACGTCGGCGCGTCGTCCCAGAGAGGGTAGGTGGTAGGCACGTGCAGCGCGTCTTCTGGGATCAAGAGACCCGGGAGCGAACGTACACCGCCCTGGGAAACCGAGGGTTTGACGGGCCTCCAGCCAAGCCAGGGCTTACGTACAATAGACACACGGTGATTTGTGTCCCAGGAACCACCCGTGCAGCTGCTCCACGAATTCCCAGGAGTGACAAAGGTGTTCGGGTCGGGCCAACCGTCTTGGTAACGCGCGCCCGACATCTCGTATGCTTGTCACTTAGGATGTGCTGTGTGTCGTCCACGGGCTCTTGGCAGATTTCGCACCAGTGGCGCCACCCGCCGTTGAAGTAGACCCAACGCATCCAGGGGCAGAAACGGGCCAGGAAGACGCGTGTGCCCATGCGCACTGGCGGCCCGTCCTCACTGCACGGCAGACAGGAGGGCCACCGTCGGATGGGGCCTTGGTTGTTCTTAGGCATGATCCCAGGGCGTCGCGTCGGTCCCAGGGTGGCAGCTGAAGGCTGCGGGCTGTCGCTGCGGCAGCTGAAGGCTGCGCACTGTCGGGACCTTAGTGTGTCGGGGCGGGGGCGATCAGGGGAGAGGAGGGGGAGGAGGATTTTCGAGAGCGTCAACGAAACGGGCAACCTGGTCCAAGTCGCAGAGGTCGACACCAGCGGCGGGGAAGAGGAGAGGAGGGGGGCGGTGGGCACCGTCCCAAACGACCCAGGAGGTGACCGCCAGGTCACTGGCGCGTCGGAGGGCGTCGGCCCAAAAGACCCCTAGAGTCGCGAGGCGGTCGGCCGCTTTATTGAGGCGACGTCGTACCGCCTGCCATGTAAGGGTCCAGCCGAACTCACTGGCTTGCCTGAGGGCAAAATCCATCTGTTGCGCCAGGTGGAGCCGTCGATAGCGTCCGGTGCCGGCCCCGTATCGGCTGGCCGCTAGGTTGTCGCCGACCACTCTGACACCTCGAAGCGTGCTTTCAACGTGGGGGAGCAGGGCGAGGCCAGCTCTGCACCCTGAGGCCTCTGCCGTCTGTGCGTTGCCACAGCCTGGGAGGGCGACAACAGCGACAGCAACGACGCGCGGGTAGCCGCGGCGCGGGTCGTGTTTCCAGAGGACGGCGGCCGCACCAGAGACTTTGGCCTTCTCCGATTCGTCGCGCTCCCCCGTCAAACGTGAGCTCGTAGGGCCATTGGGCAGTGTCGGCGGCGGGGAGCGGGGAGTCCCCGACAGTGATTTCCTCGCCAGCATCCATATCCCTGCCAGCTCCGAGCACGAGGGTGTGCTGGTCACAGAGCCTGCAATAAGCTTTGGTCCAGAGGGCACCGGGGTCCCTGTCTGTCCTGGGGCATGGGAACCAGCCCACCCCAGGGGGCATCCAGCTCGCCCTGGGGTCGCAAGTTTGGAGAACGGCGAGCCGGTCCCCACTTCGTGTGGCTCTTGTTGGTGTGGGGAGGCGCCGGATTTCCCCTCCGGCTCGTGGTGCCTGTCTGCCGAGATGCGGTCCGGCGGCCCCGCGTATACGCAGCAGGCGTGGCCCTTGGGGATTGCACTGCTGACAGGGGTCGAGCATAGGGGCCCAGACCGCAGTTTCATCTGCCGGGGCGCCCGGAGGCTGCCCTTCGTGCATGTCATCGCCCTCCTCGTCGTCTTCCTGGAGATCGGAATCGGGCGCAGTGATACCCTGGACGATGAGCCTGGCGGCTTCGTCGGAGCCAATAGGAGTGCAGCCCAGGTTCACACAGTATCTGAAGGAGGTCTGGTGTAATAGGCGGCAAACTAGTCTCTGGTGTTGTCCCCTGGTGCACATCGCCGCGGCAAGGTCCCTGGGGTGGTCTGGGCCTCTAGCTTTCTCCCAGGCAAGGGCCGCCGCGGGGCACCAGCACCATGCGTGCTCGGTGGTGGCTTCCCCAAGGCCACAGAGAGGGCAGGCTCCGTAGAGTCCCTGCCGCATAGGGACGCTGATGCTGACGTGATGCCTTCTTCGCTCTGCAGCGAGTGGGCGCAGATCTTCGGGGAGGACGTCGTCGCTTAGGAGAGGCCATCAGAGGGCGGCCTCACCGCTCCAGGGCCCGAGGCAGGAGTCACACCAGGCCTGGCCGTCATCCCGTTGCCTGGCAGTGAGCCAGACTCTTTTGGCCGACCTGCCGCAGGTGCATTGGTGGGGGATCCTGTCTGCCACGCTTCGCCGGCGCGCAGACCCGAGCAGCCCGTTGGCCAGGAGTTGAAGGACGTGATGTGCCTCAGTGAAGGATGCACAGTGCCCCAGGAGAGACCATTCCGCGCCGTCTGTTTGTGCCCACCTGCGCTCGTCGCTGGTTGTGGCGAACCACCTGTTTAACAATATGTCCGTGGAGCTGCGTCCAGACCGCGACATAAACCACACGACCAAAGTAGCGAGCCCGCAGTCGGGGGGGCTCTCTCACCGCACGATAAGTCAGCAGCCCTGGAGTCAGTCAGTACCTTGGAGCCGGGTCTGTGGGGTTCGTTCCGCGGGGGAAATTCCCGAGCCCATTTCACTAGTTTATTCCACCTTCTCCCCGCCTTGTGCCGTGCCTGTGGCGGGCCCCACAGGTCGTCCAGGGCGCGTGCCCTGGCCGCGATCGCACGCGAGGTGGCGACCGGGCACTTGGGGCAGCCGGGAACCTGGAAGCGGATGCCCAGGCCCGTGAGGATGTTGTCGGGAATCCAGGAAGCGGAGGCAAGGCCGAGAGCGACCCGGAGGTGGGCCCGGAGTGCCCTTTCATGCACGGTGTCGGGAAGGGAGTAGTGCGAGGGGTAGGGGATGAGCGCAATGAGATAGGTGTTTTAGGCAAGGGCGGTTTTGGTGGGAGACATATTGGCAAGGTGCAGGGCCATGGCTCGGTCCCGGAGCTTGGGAAGAGGTTTGCCCCAGGTGCCCGCGACGAGGGCGTCGAGCTGCCCTCGGATCATTGCGCCCTGGGGCGGCAGGATCTGTCCTTCGGCGGCCCGAGATACGCTGCAGGCGCCGAGGTAGGGCCACTGGGGGCGCACAGCGGAGGAGCCGAAAGGAATATAGTCCATGGCACGTCTCCCCCAACCATGGTCGCTGGCTGGAACCAACGCCGTTTTGAAGTTGCACCTGCATGGGCAGCTCCAGGGAGTGCACAGCGCCGCACTGTCAGGCCCACAGGTCCGCTTGATCATTTCCAGGATAAGCGCCGCTGGAAGGCCTGCGACCGTTGTCGTGGTGCCATTATCGGTGAAGTCCACGGGGGCAGTGGCAAGATGCTGTCTGACGTCGATTCCGGATGGGGCCTCGATGCCCCTGCACTTGTGGGCTTCAACCAAGAGTCCTGCCGTCCTTGCGAGCCAGGGTAGCGCAATGCCGGCACGGAGTGTTTGGGCAGTGGCGCCAAGAAGGGCGGCCAGGTCGTCCACGTATGCCGGGTCGTCCGCCCCAATGATGTTGGCAAGGGCGCTGATGAGAGGGTCGTACCCCAAGCGCCAGAGGAGCGGGGAGGCGGTGCCTCCCATTCCGATGGATCGTAGGAGTCTCCTTATCCTGCTCTTGTATTTCCCTTTGCAGGTACGCACGCTCCTGCTGCTGACCAGGCCATCCACGGAGTGTAGGAGCCAGCTGGAGAATTGCCAACGCTTCGTCAGCTGCCCCATCCACTGCAGGGAAATGCGCTCGAAGGCCTTGTTCTGGTCGCAGAAAAGGACGGCAGTGCTGGGGGCAGGACCTAAGTGCCTCGTGGCGCCCTGTATATATTGGTCTACGGCCTCTTGGTGCACGCCGAGCAGGGCCGCCCACGATGGCCCGGGTTCAGCGTCGGCCACTGGATCCAGGGCGAGGTGGTTGGTGGCGGATGTGATATTGGGACCACACTGTCCCCCGCGCTTGGCTGCTTGGTTAGGGCTGAGCCTGGGTTCGATCACGGGGCCGAGGCAGTCGGCTATGGTTGCGCCGTGCAGCCTTCGTAGGCAGGTGGGGAGCTGTAAGGGTCGCATATCGTTGGGTAGCTCAGCGGCAGGTTTTTTGCCGATCCAGACCAGAAGATCGATGGAGGGGCCTAGGACCTGATCTATGAGTTCTGGGTTCAGATCCGCGGCGTACCAGGCTTGGGCAAGCAGGCAGGCAACGAAGCGGGCCCCAGGATGGTACAGCTCGCACGGTTCGCCGCCCACCCCAGGAGCGCTGCCGCTCGGTCCCGGGACGAGGGAGGCAATCCTGCCCCACTGTGGGTTGGGGGAATCCGGGAACTGCCCAAGATCCTTGTGCCTGAAGTATTCGTCGAGGATACGATCCGCAGCTGGGGGGAGGGGGGGAGCGGTTTGCCAGATCTGACTTCGGCTCCGCCATAGGACGTCGTCGACTTCCTTCGTGCGCTCCTTCCACCTCCCATCAGGGTCACGCACACCCAGGATAGCGTGCGTCTTGACGAAGATTGCACGACCCGTGCGGTAGTGGGAGGCGAGAGCGGGGCGTTCAACCCCAGGGCCCCTTTGTACGGGGGCGAGGCGGGCGGCACGTCTCTGAGCAGTGTCGTTGTCCCACTTCCGCAGCCAAAGGGCAGCCTGCTGGGGGGTCAGGTCGTTGCCGTCCCACTCATATTCGGCAAGCCAGGCCGCGAGTGTCCCCACTGGGCGTGTGCTGGACTCAGATCTCGCCGCCGCAGCGAGCAGGGTACCTGGTGAGCGGTTGGTTTTGCTCCTGCGCCACTTCCTCCACCAGTCTTGTATGGCCGCGGACATAGCGTGGCGACCAAGAGTGAGAAGGGCAGGCATTGGGGGAACGGTGTAATCGTCAGCCAGATTGGGGGCCGGAGGTGGAGCTGAAGGCTCCTGTTCCCTTTCTCCCTCGCCGTCGTCGTTGTCACTGTGTCTGGCTGGGAACTGCCCAGGGGCCGCCAGACGGACCCAGTCGGCGGGTTGTAGGAGGCCGGTCAGGTCGATGTCAGGCAGCCCAAATGTGCGCTCGAGGAAGGCGTAGAGGGTTCTGAGCTCCGCATGCGCCTCGTTCGGGAGCAGGCGCAGGCCACCGGCACGAATGGTGTTGTCTCTGCGAGTTCTGGGGGCGCCCTGTGGCTCCAGGTACAGGATGGCGTGGTCAGAAACTGAAGGCTCCCAGGCCTTCCTGACTCCATAGGCCCCAAGCTGTCGGAAGGGGCACGCAACAATGTTGATTTGCGACTCGTTGTCCGCGTCCACCCTGGTGGGCCCGTCACAGTGGCAGACGCTTGATCCGGTCAGCGCGAGTAGGTCGGAGAGAGCCGCAGCCTCGTCAGTTTCGCCATCTCTGGGGTTGTCAATTTGTATGTTCATGTCACCCCCCAATACGTGGGGGTATCATCCCATCTCTCGATGGCCTGACGGATGGCATCGATGGTTTCGGCTTTTCTGGACGGAGGGAGGTACACCGATACCAGTCGGTAGGTGCTATCACCTCGTCTGATCGTGGCCGCGACGGCGCACCCAGGGACGAGGTCTTCGGCTCGGAGAAGCGTTGTGCCATGCGGAATGAGGATTGCCACTCCGCCGGCGCAGCCCCCAGCTGGTCGGATGTAGGCTGGTGAGGCGATAAGAGTGCGTGCGTGGAACATGGTGGACCAGACGGCCGCTTCGTGCTCCGTCCAGTGGGTCTCCTGTATGAATCCGATCCTCCCGTTGGTGGCCATCTGCGTTAAGAAGGCGTGTTTGATCATGTTATTGTGTGCAGTCGTGCTCTTGAGATACCTGACGTTCCAGCAGCCCAGTTTGAGCGTGCCGGGCTGAGTGGCATTTGAGATTGCGTCGACCAGGGCCCGTAAGGAAAGGTCCCCGCAGAGGTCCGCCCACGTGGGGTTGTTCCAGGCGGTTGCATGTAGGTAGGCCCAGAGGGATCGCGGCCGCCGGACGGTGTAATTACAATGTAGCGCCAAGGCGCGTCCCAGGGAGGAGCTGGCGGCTTGCCAAGCTCTAGTTCTCGCCCCCAGAACGAGATTCGCGAACGGGGGGGGCCCACGGGCGCGGTGCTGCGTCCCTGGGTCTTCAGGCGAGTCTAGGGGAGCGGCGACCCGTAATCAGCAAGCTGCTGCTGCAGCATGGTTCGTACTATGTCGCCTGGGAAAGGGTTTTCGGCAAGCGGCGCCCAAGGGCAATTTCTATCCGCAAAGCTGCGCGCCTGTCTCCATGCGGCCCACATGTGTCCCTCGGTCGGAGCCTCATGATGCTGGCCAGGGATGGGTTCGTTCCTGCTCCACGCCAGGATGGAGGACACGAGTCTGCGTTGCAAGCACCTCGGGTCGCAATGGATCCCTACGGCGTCGTAGAGCCTCCTCCCCCTAATGCCCAAGGACTGGTAGTAGGACCCAAGGCCCACTGCTCGAGCCCGCTCTTCAGGGGATGGGATCCTGAGTCCATGCTCTCTTCCGTGTGCGAGCAGCCATCCTGCCCAAGCCCTCACCTTTCCTTCGCTGGCTAAGCTCTCCCGCTCTCTACCTTGACAGACGAGGGCCAACCCTTCTGTGCAGCCTTGGAAGCTACGCTCGGCTCCAGTTTCCGCAAGTATGTTCTTAATGCCGTTCCTGGTGTCGGAGAGGGTGCGGAGGAGCCACCTGTAGCTGCTGTCTTCGCTGTACAGGAGGCACAGTGGGTGCGTCTGGTAGCTGCACGGAACTATGGCCTCGGGGGCATTGGCGAGAGCCTTGGATTGGGTCCAGGTGGGGATGCGTCTGTCTGGTCTGTAAGTCCACCGTCTTTCCCAGGGGCTTGGGAGTCTGGGATACGTGACAAGGTCTTCGGCAGGAGGGCAGTTGCTGAGCCAGAGGCGATCTCTCGGGCTGGCCACTGTGGGGGTGGCGTCTAGGCGTACCGCCCAATCGAGTGGAAGCTCTCCCAGGGCCGTGCACATTGCCTGCTTGTGTGCCGATAGGGTCGTAGCTGGGCCTTCGCAGAATATTAGGACGCGTACGTCCGGCCGAAGCCTACGCGCGTTGTTCCATAGAAGCGGCACGGCGAAGAAGTGCACTGACTGAGAGCCTGCAAGCCCGTCAAGTCCTCCGCGCTGGCTGGCTGCGGACAGGTTGGTACATGGGAGTCCGGCCATGATGACGAGGAGACTTCCAGGATCCAGGGTTCTCAGGTGGTCGGACCAGGGATTTTGTCCGTCGTCTCCTGTCAGGAGATCCCAGACGTCGACTCCTAGTCTCAAGTGTGGGGGGCCCCCGTCAAAGCGTGTAGCGTTGTCACGGTCCCAACGCCTCTCGACTCGAGATGCCGCTTCTTCGTTTATTTCGACAAAAGCGGAGGATCTGAAACGTGGAACCGTGGCAACTTTGGCCATGAGGTCGCCGATCGCAAGTCTCGCCAGACCCCATCCATCGAAGAGTGAGACGAGGTGTAGGCTTGGTCCCAAGGCAGCACTCGGGCTCGGTCTAGGGTCGACCACTCGGGCTCTTGCTTGCTGAGTGAAATCGAGCGTCCAGTCGTCCCCTAGCCTGGGGTCGGCGTTTGAGTGGAGCCTAAGGTGTCCCGAGATGTCCCAGGTGCCGTCGGAGGAGCCGTGGGAAACAATGCCATCCTGCTGGAGAGTCCTGAGCGCGCTGATGATCTGCATGTTGTCCAGACCTGCGATTTGGTACGCGGCAAGCGTCGTATCGGCGGGGGCGACTGGGGAGAGGCCGGTCCGTCCGTCCCTGTGTCGTTCCCATACCTGCTGGAGCACATCGGCAGGCTGGGGGGCTGCATTGGGCTCGTCTGGTGTGAACCCCGCTGGTCGGGGTCGCGGCCTGCGAGCGCGGCCGCCCTCCGCACTTGCTGGCCTGGATGCCCGTCTTGTGACGCCTCGTCCAGCGACACCGTTGGGGGTGCCTTCGCCTGTTCTGTGGCGGGAGCGCTCCCAGAGGTCGACCAGGGTCCTGGGATTGGGTGCCCTGGTGCCTGGTCTGGTGGACCTTTCCCTGCTGGTGTTGCCTGCTGCTCTGGCTCGAGCCGTGCCTCGCAGTGTAATCCTACGTGCATGTGCCTTCCGCCCTGCCCTGGGGGGCTCGGCGGGACGGGCTCCTGTGAGCCCTGTCAGCGGCGGTGATGTGCGGCTGGGCGCTGGCTTCGGGCGGTCGCGGCCCGGCCGCACTTCTGGTTCGGGCGCGCCTGGCCACAGCGGTGTCTGCTGTGCTCACGATAGTCTCAGCCGGGGTGCGCGCACGCCTGGGCATGCCGGCGCGTCGGGCGGTGTTTCCAGATCTACGGAGGTTCCTTGCAGAGGCCTCTACTGTCTCACTCAGGACCTGGTCTGTCGTCGGTGAATGGTGCGCCGGCTCCCGCGCGCAAAATGGTGCGGGGCATGGCTGGCGTCAGGCCCTGAAAGGGGGTCGGTCTCGGGTGCCGACGCGCAGTCCGAGCGAGCCGCCGGGCTGTCTGCGAGCTGTCTCAGTTGGGCACAGGCTGCGTCTGCCGTTAGCGCCACATTGCGTGCGTGAATTATCCTCCCCATGGGGTTGCGCGTCCCAGGGGGTGGATGGGTGCTCCAATAGGCGCTGAAGGCTTCTGGAATTCGCATGGTGAGGCCAAGGTCTTCGTGTAGGCCCCGTACGGTCTTGTCAAGTTGTGGTATAGCAGCAGCCCAGGCTATCGCGCTGAGCACTTGGTTCCATTCGTCCTCGGTGGAGGGGCTACCTGTGCCGTCGGTGGCGGGCACTTGCGCTTGTCTGAGCGTGCCCGCCATGGCTTCATACTCCCGTCTCCACTCCCTCTCCATGCACGGAGGGAGTTCGGGCCCGTTTCTCTGCGTATCTCCTCGTCCCAGGGGATCGCTACTGCAGCTTTGCACTGTGCCCGGAGGCGGTCTCCTGCTCTGGGCTGATGCTGGGTCTGTTGGGGCCCGTGGAGGTGCGGTTGTCGGGGATCCTCCCCCCCCGTCGTTCGTTGCCCAGGTGGTCGCGGGTGTACACTGCGCGTCTCTGGCGCTGGCCGGAGTCATGACCCCACCGTTCCCAGTCGTGGGCTGCTCCAGGCTGGCATGCGCGTCTGCTGGAGAGGTCTGATCGCCTCTGGGCGCGCCTACGCCGGTGTGGCTCTCGGGACTGCCTGTGGTGCCCGCTCCACTTACTCCTGCTGTCTCGGCAGAGTTGTCGGTTGGCGCGGGGTCTTCTGTGCTCCCAGGGCTCGGTCTGGTTTCGTGGACCGGGGCACGGGCCCGCGTGGATCCACCGCTGGGTGTCGCGGGATTCACAGGGGTCACCCGCGGGGGATCTTGCCTGATGTTATATAACCTCGCGGCCTACGTCGTTGTCCACCCCTCTGCCACCTGGCGACCTGGCCAGGGATGGTGGTGTCGCACCCTGTTCAGGTGCGGCCAACAAGGTCTGTGGTTGTGTCCCATTCGCGTTCATAGCAGGGCTGTCGTTAGATCCACCGTTGGGGCCTGTCCTTGTCTGCACTGTCGGCGCTGTCGTCATCCCAGGGCCTGTCGGAAGAGCAGTCGATCCAGGAACTGGGGTTATACTGCCGGCCTCACGTCGCTGGCTTGCGTGCCTGCGACTCCCGTCTCGTTGTTCGCCCGGCTGCGGCTTCTGCGCTCGTTCACACCTGGAGGGTCCACAGGCCTGTCCCCCGCGCCCGTGGTTCTGGTTGCCTGGGAGCCTCCTCTCCGTCCCCGGGTCACCCTACCAGGATCGTGGCGCTGCCGCTCCTCCCAGTGGAGGTTTGAGAGCCTGTTGATCAGGGCGTCCAGGGCGCTGGAGACACTCTCTGGGATGGGATGCGTGGTGGCGGCGTCAACGTCTGCACCTCTGGATCCAGGGACTTCGAGCCACGGCTGGTGTGCTGAATAAGTGGCGTCGGGTTCAGGCGCGAGCCATTGCGTGAAAGGGAACTGTCTCGTGACCTCCTCTCGGATCCCAAGCTCCCGGATGAGTTGCCAGACGTGGTCACGGTCCAGGTTCCCCGGGTTAGCTAGCTGCAGGATCCAGATTGCGGCAAACATGTCCCAGTTGTACCTCTGCGCGGGCCGGCCTTCCAATTGCCTTCGGATTTCGAGAGCGATCCGGCGCTGCACGCCCCGTGCCATGTCGTGGACCGCTTGCTCAGGGACAACTGCAGCGAATCTACCCAACATGCCCCGCGCGATGCCTACTGCATCTTCGTCAGCTCGCACCAGGTCGGCCGGAGAGGGTCTACATGCGCTCACGAGCACTTCGGCTAGTTCTGGGAAGTGCGTGGGCCTGGCTGGTCCGGGGAGTGGGTTGAGGGATGCAGTGGGGCGCCTGGGGAACGGTTGCTGGGAAGGTGCGTTGACCCGCAGTCCCACGGAGGCGGGAGTTGGGGTCGCCGCAGGGGCGGAGTCCAGGCGTGCAACGTGGATTGGACCAGCTGCAAGCTGCAGTTTCAGTCTGGCTTGTGGTCTGTCTGCACCTCTTGCGGCTGCTCTAATGTCAGCGTCCGCGGGGAGGAGTATCGTCACCCAGGTAGGGACTGAGGTGAAGAGGAATCCAGCTTCGCCGCTCGTGGTAACCTCGACAGCTCCACCGCCCGCTATTGCCGCGAGCAGGTATTCTCCGGGCTGGAGGACCGTCTCGTAGTCCCGCAGGCCTCTTCCATGAAACTCACTGGACACCGTGTTGGGCGCACTCCTGCTCCTTGCCCTGGCGTTGTCCCGGAGCCAGTCGCCTGTGATGACAGGTGGGGCGGCTCTGGTGTTGGCTGGGTGTGAAGCACCGTTCGGGCCGTCCGGTAGTGGCCAGAGCCGAGTTAGTATCTGCGCATTCGCCGAGCCGACCGCGGCTGAGTAGAGCCGGAGCGTGCTGCGCCCAGGGAGCCACGCGTCTGGGCGCATGCTACGAGGGCGAACTTCTCCAAGCTGAGCCCCGTGCCTATCCATCGTGGCGATCTCGAATATTCGGGGGCGAATGGCGCGCCTGGGGGCTTGCCGGACGGAGGTGCTGGCCAGGGCATCCACGTGCCCTATGGCCCCGGCTGTCGCGGAAGCAATGGAGTGGGCTAAGCATATTGCTCTGGGGGGAACTGGGATGTGCACTGAGTCGCTCGTCTCGTGAGTTCTCCAGATGCACGCCGTCTGGTGGGCCAGCGTGGTAATTTGAGCTGCCGCCTGCAAGTTGTCCAGAGGGGCACGTAGGCCGTCTTCTCCACTCATAGGCCTCGCTGCCCGACAGCGAAGAACATGATGGAAGAGCATCTCGAGTCCCTGGTGCCTTAGAAGTTCGTCTCTGGGGAGCTGTACTCTCGTGGTGACCCACTCGGCCGTGATCATACCGTGGCAGGATTGTCTTAGTTCTTCCTTCCACCGCGTGATCTGCGCGACAAAGCCGTCGTTGCCGCTCTCGGGGGTTAGGATGTGTAGAGCGTCGGAGGTGTCCCCAGTCCTCCCTCCCCAGTGCACGACTATTGACGGGGGCAGAATTGTGCTAAGTGTCCTGCCTGCTATGTCGAACTGTGCCGCAAAAAGCTGTTGCATTGGTGGGCTGGGCTTGCTGGTTCGGTAGGGGTAACCGATCGGGACGAGGTGAGTGATCTTGCTGGTCGCTCGGTAACCCCACTGCGCGTTTGCTAGGGTCGCGAGCTCGATGGGGTCCGGTCCTCCAGGGGATGGCACTCCCTCTGTGGCCAGGGCGAGAACACAGCACGGGAATCCCGCTGCAGAAGCTGCCGCCAGGGCAGCGTCCATTTGTGTAGCTTGCGCGTCTACCATGAGGATCGTTGGGACGGCGCTCCCAGGGGGCTGGTCTCTGCGTTCCGTGACCAAGGCTTTGATCTGCTCCCAAGCGTCGGGGCCTGCGAGGGCAAACGTGACTCCCGTCTCGTCGGTTACTCGATCGCCGACGTACGCAGTTCTGGAGATCACCAGATCGGCTGCAATGTCCCGGACCGTCGTAGTCAGCAGTCCCACCGGGAACCGCATGGGTCCTCTCCTCCTGGGTTCGTCCTCTGGTGCATTTCGTCCGAGAAGTAGGGCCCACCTTCCGAACGTGATCCGCGGAGCTTGTCGTATCCTGTCTGCTCTGCTGGTGGGACCGATGGGTCGTGGTGGCGGCGGGGTCCCAGGGCTCTGCGAGTTGCTCTGCGTGTCATCGGGGTTCGTGTCGTCTCCACCGTCGGGTGGGGTTCCGTCCACGTCCATCGGGGCCTGTTGCATCTCCAAGGCAGCCCTCCTCCCGCTCACATGCTCGTGGATCCTGCGCATGTCCGACAGCGTGACATATGTATGGGGCCGTCGAATAGAGAGTGTCTGCGCTCCGAGGCAGTCCAGGTCCAGGGCCAGGTGCATGACGACCTCAGCTAGCTCGCGAAGACCCAGGAAAGGCTGCAGCGGGGCTAGGGTACCGTCGGTGGTGGTACCGCCACCGCGGCGGCATCCGCGTCGCAGACTCGCCCTGGCAGCCTTACGGCGATGCTACCCCTGTCGTTGGAGCGGCAAGTCGGGCAGTTTACTGGGAAACATCTTCCGTCGGAGTGGGCCTGTGTTGGCTGGCTCACCCTCCACTGGCTCAGACATTCGGCGTGGAACAAGTGACCGCACGGCATCAAGACTTCTGCGAAGCCCAGGATGTTTTCGCTGCAGATCATGCATAGGGGAGTACCTACGTCCAGGTCCCAAGGGGGAACCTCTGCAGCGTCCATGTTCTCCGGGGGAAGTCTGGCGTTGTCTCCGGGGGGGGTGCCAATCTGGGCAAGGCCGGCCCCCAGGCTCTCGATGAGGGCTCTGGCGGAGACACTAGCGTCAAGATGTGTCAGGCTGGCCGCCTCGCCGAGGTGACAAATGAGGGCTTGGATTTGCAGGTTAGTGAGTTCGGAGTATGGCGCTAGAGTGGCTCCTGGCACCTCCCTTCGGAGACAGGTAACCACGTCTTCCGGTGTGTGCATCTCGGCTCTCGTCATCCAACGGTAGAGTACGTCGTAAGGCCGGGGGTCCACCGCCCGCACAGTCAGCACTGGCCTAAGGAGGGGGAAGTAGTGTGGTGCCAGGCAGAGCCACAGGGCTCTGGAGATCCAGGAGCCTGGTTGCCCGTTTGCTCTGTGGTCCAGCAGCATGCTCTGCGCCAGGCACTGTGCCTGATCGCCGTTGACAGAAGTCCTTCCTTCTGGGGCAGACATGGTCCCTCTGCCTGCCCCCTCCTCGTCTCGCTGTCTGGCGTCAAGTGTGCGGATCAGCCTGTCCAGGTGCTCTTCTCTCGTGCTGCCTGGTGGTAGTCTGCCCTGAGGGATAGCAAAGTTTGCTCGGTTGAGCAACTGTCGTATGTCCCGTGCCAGGGCGTGGTTGTGCTCGCAGCATCCGCGGTCACGGCCTCTGCTCCAGGGCGCGCCCTTTCTTCGTAAGTGGGCCAGTGGTTTCTTGGATTCGACCTCTGCTCGGCCCTGGCCTGCTTCGCTCGCAACCTCGCTCCGGCCTCTACTGCCTGCCGATCCCCTGACAAGATGGCGGTCTGAAGGGAGCCATTCGCGTCTAGGTGCAGCATCATTCGTTCCTGCAGCTGTGGTACAATGTAGCTGCCTACTTCGGGTGCCTCGAGCGTGGATCCGGTGGCCCTGGAAGATGCGTCTGCTTCTGAAGCGAGGACAATCTGGGCGTCCCTGTATGAGAAGACGCCTCGTGCTCTCCACCAAGTGGCTGCCTGGTTGATGATGGTAGTACTGATATTGATGGTCCTCAAAGCCTGCTCGAGCACGCTCCGACCCCTGTCCGTAGCCGTGCCCCATATGAAGGGGACCAAGATTCTACTCCACCGCGTGCCTGGGGTGACGGAGTTACTGGCCACCATCCTCTTGATTCGCCGCACCTCGTCGATGAAGGCCTCTCGCTGGGAGCGCTCCGCATGGGATAGGTCCTTCACGGGGTCTGGGAGGGGTTCGTGGGGGGCTGACGCTCCGCCCCCCTCTCCGCCAGCGGGGCCCCTCCTGTCGCGCCAGGGGTTGTCTACATCCACGGGGGAGCGTCCACCGCTGGGACGTCCAGCGCGCTCGTGGTCACGGGCACCACTGTCGGACTCCAGGCGCCGGATAACGGCGTCTGTGACGAGGTTTCCCAGGGGGTACCTTGCCCCATTTGCGCCAGTTCGGTGCGTGCTGCTGCCTGTAGCGCACCTCTCATGACCTCGGCTGCCTGGGAATGTGGACTGTCTCTGTTGTGCCACCAGCGTCTGCTGAGGACCATGCCGTCTCGTGCGTCGCTTATGGCGCGGTCCAGGTGGTCCCCGCCGATGGTGGCGCTTAGCCAGCGGAGATCGTCCAGGTGCGCCACGGTGTTCGGCCCTATCGCGACGGTCGCGGTTGTCCTACTCGACGGGGGGCCCCTCCAGTGCGATGGTGGGTGCGTGCTCGGGTCGCCGTGATAGAGATGCGGAGGGAACCAGCCATCTAGTCGTCCTTCTGGGCAGGTCCTGAGGACGCGACGTATCTTCTGGCAGACATTAAGGGCCCAGGAGTCTGGCGCGGAGCAGAGTAAGACAAGGGAGACCGTTGCTGTGCGAAGTTGCCAATCGCCTCCAAAGTCCTCGAGGCCTATGGTGCCTTCGTACGCCCAGATTTCAGCCAGGCCTGAAGCTTGGGCCACCAAATGTCTCCGGGCTCCCAGGAGTTCGCCCAAGAGCCAGGTCGGGGTGAAGTCGGACGGGCCAGGTTGGGTTGGGGAGTAGAGATGCTCTGCGACTGGGGCGTACCGCATGCCCGCTCTGACAAGCTGCAACAGCAATGTGGTGTCCAGAAGGTCGAGCGCGTGCCTATTGAGTGGCTGTTCCGGGTCTGCGTCTGGGTGACCCTGTGGGAGGTCGCCTGATTGCCGCTCACCCTGGTTGTAGCTCCATGGGTTAGCCAACCTGTGTCAGGTGATGCAGCGTCGTCCAGTGGGGTCTCGGAGCATCCAGGAACCGCAAAAGTCGCATCGTTGGGTCGGGCAGAAGAAGTCCCGCAACAGTAGCCGATGCGCTGTGGTGGACCAGGGCCATGCGTTGTCGCTACTGTCGCCCCCTTGAATCGGCACCCCGGGGATGCCCCTTGAGCTGGCAGTTATTCCTGTGAGGGCGGGCTCTACCCATGGTACTGGGCCTCTACCTGCTTGTCGTCTCGAGTGTACGTCATACCCAACCCGTCCAAGATTTCCCCTCATGATGGCCCACTGTCTGATGTCCCCATGGTCCGGAAAATGAGCTATGTTCTGTCTGCGCTCATGAATTAGGACTCTATGCGCATACTCCCTGATTTCGTCATCCATGGGGTCCTGGGTCCCGTCTGGTCGGTTAGGGCCGCTACTGTGTGGGGGCACTGCGTCATCGAGAGATCTGGTGGGCATGAGCATCCTGTCTGTGTCGAATCCACTCGGGAGCTCCATGCCTATGTCGCAGTAATGCGCTGCAGCAACCATGGCCACGTATTCGAGACGCGCTAGTTGCCTTTCCGCCACGGAGGGATCATCGGCGTCCAATCTTTCCCTTCTTATACTGGGGTCATGGATGATGCTCGCAAAGCGAAAGGCGAGAACCTGTATCGGGTCTGGCTGCACACCCCCAAGGCGCCCTTCGTAGTCTCCTCCCGCGACGGACCAAACAAGCCAGGAGAGGTCCAGGATAGCGAGGGTTGGGGCTGAAGTGGCTCGCTGCGAAACAAGTCCAGGGAGGAGGGCTTCTGCTGGAGCCGCACGCATGGGGCTGCCTGCTCGCGTGCCTGGGTGACCAGGGCGAAGCCCCCTCCACGCGTGGTGCGTGAGGAGCTCCAGGTTGCTGGTCTCGCGCGGTGTCCTCGGCGCCCCTCGGTCGGGGAACTCGCGCCAGGGACCGTCGATGCGCACTAGGTGGTGGCGGGGGGCGTCCATGGCGCCCCCCCCCCCCCCCCCCTGCCATTTACCCTAGCGCCCGCCGCGCGCGGGCCACACGTGGGCCCGCCCGCCCCCCGACTGGCTGCCCAGTCAGCGTTCGCGTGTCCTGTGGCGTCCAACCATCGAGCGTGGAGGTCGGCAGCGCATTGCCCTCTGTCTCTCTGGGCTGGACTGGGGCCCTCAGCTTCCGACGGGGCGATCTGGTTTTCCCTCCGCAGTTCTTCCTCCAGGGCGAGGTCGGGAGAGGGGTAGGAGGGCGGGCCGGGCATGAATGGAGCTCTGGGGGCCGCGCATCTCAACACGAAAGGGGAGCCGTTGTCCGCCCAGATGAGGGGCCCCCGCCCCCTACCTTGAGACGGGTCTTCGTGGCCGCGGCCAAGGCCGCAAGGGGGGGGCCGTCTGGATGCCCCAGCCCAGGGGGTGGGTCGGGGGGGGGGGGGGAATTGGGAGAGGAGCAGGTGGGCGAGGGAAGGGAGGCGCGAGGCGATCCCGCGGCAGCGATCGGAGGTCCGATATGATCGATCCGATCGACCAGGGAACCTGCCCCGACGGCGGGATCAGCAGAGACCCTGTTAGCGTTGGGTGCGTGAGGCCGTCCTATGGACAACCCCGTCGTCGTTCCCAGGGAAGGTCGGTTGCGGTCGGTCGTCTCCGCGGAAGGGCGTGCCTCTCTGTGGCCACTGCTGCCAAGCCCACCCGTCTCTCGCTCTCTTCCTCCTGGCTGAAGGCCAGTCTCATCAGTGAGACTCGCGGCGCGGAGGTTGGGCGCGGCTCTGGCGTCAGCGCCCGTGCCTCCAGGGAGAGGGGCGGCGGAATCAAGGCGAAAGCCGTTCGTCGTTCCCAGGGAAGATCGGTTGCGGTCGGTCGTCTCAGCGGAAGGGCGTGCCTCTCTGTGGCCTCTGCTGCCAGGCCCACCCGTCTCTCGCTCTCTTCCTCCTGGCTGAAGGCCAGTCTCTTCTGTGAGACTCGCGGCGCGGAGGTCAGGCGCGGCTCTGGCGTCAGCGCCCGTGCCTCCAGGGAGAGGGGCGGCGGAGTCAAGGCGAAAGCCGTTCGATCTGTTCGGAATGATGTCTGCGTCTGCCGCGCGGTCTTCGGCGCGCTTTCCCAGGGGTGGTCCCATTGCAGGGCTGGCCCCGTCAACGTCGATGTCGGCGTGGTCGGTCGGTCGCCCGCAGCTGGCGTGAGTGTCCACCTGATAGGAAAGACCCAGCACGGGAACACCGGGAGTCCCAGGCGGGTCGAAGTCGTCTCCGTTCGTGGTCACAGCCTCTGCGCCTCTCTCTAAGTCCATTGGCACTGTCTCTGGATCTTGAGCTGAAGGCTCGTCACTTCTGCGGTTACCCGATGCGCCTTGGACCCTTGAGCTGAAGGCTCGTTCCGTGTGAGAATCTCGAGCTGAAGGCTCGTCACATCCGCGACCGTCCGACTGGGGGGGGGGGGGGGGCTGACGAAAGTCTCCGGGGTTACAGGAGTGCCCAGGGAGTTGACTGGTCGTTGCATTGCCGTCGGCGCCGAACAGTCCGCTCGGGGCGTCCCAAGCTGCAGGATCGCTCAAAACTGCTGCCTCGCTGGGAGCTCCTCGGGCTGAAGGCCCATTCTCAACGTGCGCAGTGCTGTCAACTCCAGGAAGGGCGGCAAGCGCGCGGCGACTCCCGTCGCCGCTCGTGGCCGCATGCCCAGCGGCACTCCCGACGACCATGGGTGCCGTCTCGGACTCTCGAGCTGAAGGCTCGTCACTTCTGAGGTTGCTCGATGTGCCTTGGGGCCTCGAGCTAAAGGCTCGTTCCGTGTGAAAAGTCGAAAACAAGCTGGTAAGCTTAGGTATGTGTTACGCTTTAAGCGTTGCCATATCCCAGGCTTTGGCTCATATCGCATGAGCAAGAGAGCAAGACGAAGCATGGGATCTGGAGTAAAGGATAGGATGGGCATCGTCAATGGAAAAGGTATTTTCCGATCTCGGATGCCAGTCGCGCGCCTCGGTGAGGCACAGTCATATATTTGGCCGGGCCCGGCTTGAGCCAGGCACGGCCGCGGTACATGCTCGATTTATACCTCGCCTTTAACCTTCTCCGTTTAAAGTCGGAGGGGGAGGAGACGAGCAGGCACCGCACTTCTACATTATGCGGAAAAACAGTGCTAAGCAGCAGCGGCTGCCTACAAGGAAAGGGCGCGCGAGTAGCCTCGCTACCGGCGAGTTTCCTCGCTATTAAAGCGCACCTGCCCGCGGGTTTCCCCGCTAGCTCGGGAGGCAGGGCCGTCCTGAGACGACCTGCCCGCCCTATACGGTGTATGTTTCTTCAGCTCGTGCTTGAAGGATTGCTGGCCGGCCATTACTTGTAGGAGCAACGCGCGGTCAATACTACCTTTGGTATGACCATCGGCAGTCATATCCCGCGTGTCACACCATTGAACGCTTTCAACGATTCCGCGCTCCATCATCTGGCGGATCCAGCTAATGTGCCCAAGCAGAGTACATTCTGTGGGCTTCTTCAGATCTTTGCTAGACAAAGACTTGAAGACAGACTCGGCATCAATAGTCAGAGTGACTTTGATACATAGACCACCCATTTCCAATATGTTCTTTAACTGTGTGGGGGTCAATGGTCCCGAGTGTAGCTCGTGGATCGTTACAATGGTCGGGTAGCAGTCTTCCAAGTTGTGGGCTGCTGCCAGTGTTTCCGCAGAGTAGCTCGAACGCACCTGCAGTCGATGATACTTGCAGTATGCGTCCACCAGGTGCACGACGGGTTTCCCCGCTTGCGTGTGGCCACGCCTCAGCAGGTTAGCCCCGCGGATACCATAGCCTTTGACTTCGTCGTCTTCATCTCCGTTTAGACGACGATAGCCAGAATCGCTATGCAGGTCGACTTCTCCTGTTGGGGTCATAGCTTGATACACGATCTTCTTCGGACCTGCCTGTAGTTTCCTGGTAACCGCGTTTAGTCGTCGTACCTGGATGTTTGTCGGTTCCTGGATACGTTGTAGTGAGACAACAAAGACCATCAGCCATACCTGCGTGATCAACGCATAGGCTAGAGCGCCACGAAGACTGACGAACATATCAGAAATCGTCTTTGTCGCTTTGCTCTCAGGATCAGCTCCTGTGAGTTCTGGATGTGTGATGGGACGAAGCTGTTTGATGTATTCGTCCTGATCAAGAGTGACGCTCCCATCATCGGTCTTGTTATACCGAACGGCACAGTTTGTGTATGTGTGCTTGTTCAGTTTGCACTTTCCAAACGTATCTTCAACACACTTGACATACTTGTCAATAGCATCTTCCTTCCCAGTCATATTGATGTCATCAACGTGCTTGGCTGTCAAGAGGTTTGAGCTCATCTCGAACTCTTCGTCGTATGAAGTAGGCTGTAGCCCAAAGCTCCTAGTGATGGACCAGAGCTTCAGCGAGAATGCCCTGGGAGCATCCTTCGTGCCCGTCCCCGGCTTCAGACACCGAAGACAATGCTTTGATTCGTCATATGACTCAAAGCCTGGCAGCGTGCGAAGGACAGCTGCTGACCCAGGTGGTAGTGTGAAGCACACCACACGCTCTTTCTCGCCCGTTGCCGCGGCGAGCTCGCCATAGGTCAGTCCCTTCAAGAAAGCCATGTTGATGTCCAGGGAAGCGATGATCCAAGCTTTGTTGCATGCAGCAGAACTTGCGAGCAGTCTCTGGCTTGACCTCCTTGCCGTGCAGAGAAGGTTTCGACATCAAAGGCTTCAAGGTCCATGAAGCCACGGAGTACCAAGCGTAACCTGATCGTCCTTTCCATTTCGCCCTTTTCGTTCTTGACAAACTTCCATTTGTATACGTAGCGTGAAGTCATGATGTTAGACGCTTTGCTCAAGTCAGTCATCTGGAAGCATTTGTTGTCAAGCCAAGTCTTCAATTCTGTGTAAAGGGCTTTGGAAACTTTGACCGGATTCGCTTGAATGTCGGCCTTCGTGAGTAGATCGTCTTACTTGACGACCACGGCACGTTTGGAGGCAGCACTGACGTATACTCGCATGGTTGTGACGCTGCTGTCATCCAACAATCGGTGTTGCTGCTCGGACAGGACGACTTTGGACATGTCTGCTGTGAAGCAGAGCTCGATGTACTTCCCGTGCTCATCGGAGTCCAGATCATATTTACTGTCCGGATCCGTGGAGCATAAAGGAACGTAGTAAGAAGTGTCCATGTCGTATCCTGGCGGGTGAACCCGCTCCGGCAAGTGGCCTTGCACATCTTCACAGGTCGTAGAGACTAACACACACTGTGTGTCTGTCATGTATGTAGGAACTGTATGCATGACTTCCTCTGTGTCAGCTTCAAGGAGTGTTCTGTCATCCATCAGTTCAGCATACCACGACTTCAAGACAAAAGCATCCAGATCTTCTTCTGTCTCCTCTATGATGGTCGGAAGCCGACCATCGTTGTCCGTAGGAGGCTCCTCAGGAGCTGCTGCTGGAGGTGATTCGCTTGGTGGTGGACCATCAGCGAGTTCCTCAAACTTAGTGAGATCTTGGTCAAACCCAGCAGACGGCTTCCTGGATTTAAGACACTGGATGATGCGTGAGTGTGTAGATCCTGTGATGTCATAGATGTTCAAGGCTGTGCCATCAGCTTCATAGTAATGAAAACCAGGGGTCACATCATTATCATAGTGCACTAGTGTACAGCTGTCTGCATAGGGTGCAGCAGGCAACTTCGTTAGGCTCTTGGCAAGTCGTACAGCAACAACGTTTTCAATACGAAAGTAGTTGCGTATGAGGTACTGAAGAGCCAAGTGCACCTTAGGCGAAAGTCGGCTCGCAGCAGTCATCTGCAGCCGACCCTGTTTCGCTGGTAGATATCCGAAAGTCATGGCGGGTTTCCCCGCTGGCAGACCGGCAATAAAGGCCAATACTGTCCGAGGGGCCGTATTGTCCGATCCTATCTCGCGGACCATAAGTGCTTCGATGTACAGCGTGTGTCGTGTGTCAGGATACTGTACTCGCACCTCGCGACTGCCGACCTTCACGATGACCTGGCCTCGGTCAGGTTCGTTGCGGATGACCGGGTATGGACCACTCCATCCACCCCAGTCGTCTTTCGTGGTGGTCGGGCGATGATAGTCCTCGAGATCTCCCTCTTTGTAGTGAAATTCACCCGTAGCAGTAGTCTTCGTACGGAGAGCCCTGTTTGTCTTGGCAACCGCAGTGGCCTGCGTGATTGCCTCCAGACTAACCCTCCTGATTGTTTCCTCCCTTGAGTGATCTGATGATTCAGCGGACTGATCATGATCAAGACAGGGAAATCGGGAAGCATAGCTGGTTGTCTGCCATACAGCGCATTGTACGGAGACACTTCATTGTAGAAGGTAAATGCGTTGCTGGCAAACAAGGCTTCATGTAAGAGTCGAGTGAAATTGAGAGGAATATTTAATCTATTCAATTCTTCTCCCATCACGTGTAAGAGGTGTCGCAGGATGCCGTTCCTAGCTTCGATAGTTGTGGAGTGTTGGCCACGCGCTCGGATACGAAGCTCTGTTCCCTTAGCCTTAAGGATGGCCTTTGCTGTATCATTATTCAGTGCTCCTTCCCCATCGGAGTATAAGATTTTAGCAGGGCCATGTTGCATCCAAGTCGTATGATAGGCATCGAGAACAGTATGCATAGCTTTATCAGGAATCTCTGTGCCAGCTGCCCAGCGAATACAACGGTCGACGATGTGAAAAACAATATGTTCCTGTTTGTAAAAGAAAAAATCACATTCGACTTCCTCGTTGAAACGTCCTGGCAGTGACACAGAAGGCATCACCGTGTTGCCTGGTTTGTCCCAGGCTCGACATTCTCTACACGAGTCACAAATGCCTTTGATCAGACTCAAACGTGTTTCACCCAGACCAACCTTGGTTAGAATCATCCGCATTTTTGGCTCCTTGGCATGAAACCATCTCAGGTGGAGTTTGCGGAGTTCTCGCTGCACTACAGCTGGGTCGAAGCTGCGCCGGTTTTGGAGGCTGAGCTGAACGTCGAAGCGAGTCCAATCAGGGAGCCTTGGCCTTGGCCTCGGCTCTGCTTGAGGCTTCGGCGGTGGTGGAGGATCTCCTCCCTCCATGCGTCCGCGCCTTGCTGCAACTTGTGGCAGTCTACGGTGATCGTCAGAGCTGCCAGCGCCAGTGTTGCCACCATTAGCCCCTTCGGCTCGGGTGATGTCATGGCTGCTGGCGCCTGCGGTTGGATCGCCCTCGCCAGGCCGTGGCGGCCTAGGCGCGCGTATGCGCGCTCTCGCGGCCGGCGCCGCTTTTGCGGCTGGCGCCGCTTCTGCGGCTGGAGCCGCTTCCGCGGCTGGCGCCGCAGGAGCGGCTTGCCCCGCCGGGCGCGGCTGGCCAAAGTTATTTGGCAGCTTCCATTTTTCGGCGAATCTGCATTGGCCAGATATCTTGGTGTGGTGAGGATTGCTCTTCTGATATTCCTTCTTACAGCTTGGACAGTCCCAGTAATACGGTTCAACATCATACCACCGACACATCTTCGGATCCCTGCTGTGCTATGGTGATTGCTTGTAGTTGTTGTCCACACAGCCAGGGCACCCAAGACCGCCAGGTGGTGGTCGCCAGATTTCTCCGTTTGGGTGTCTCCGGATTGTTGGGTCGTCCAAGTCGTAGCAGCACTGTTTGTTACGAACGCATAGCTGCGTTCGCGATTCGCGAATGGATCGCGACCGTAAGCAAACAGATCTTTGGCGATTTGCACCGCATCAACGATCAGTGACTGCATTCTGTAGGTATTCTGTGCCGCCCTTGCTAGTTCTTTGTTGCAAGCATTGGCGTGCACATGATTACCTGGACAACGCTTGCCTCTGAAAGGTGCCAACAACTCTTCTTTGTTTGCCATCATCTGTGTTGGCTTGCGGATGTATTGTCCAAATGAATCTTTGAGACCAGTCGTGCACTGATCAATAATCGTTTGGCAAGTGACCTTGCGTTGTGCCAGTTACTTCCATGGCTGGATCTCATCCACCCACGTGCCCATTGGTTGTTCCCTGAGAAAGAAACGTCTTAGGTCGTCTTGTAATAGAGCGACTGTTCCACAGAACGTGATGTGAGGCAGGTCCTCTTTGTGGTGTTTAAGCCACGTATCATGATTGACCTGTGCATTGAAATAGTAAGGAAGTCCAGTAGTTCTGCAGCTTGGCTGCAGAATCGTGATCTTGACAAAGCAAGTCTTGAGGTAGTGGAGGACTGCTCTGTGTACTTCCGAGTTTCCAAGGTCAACCATAGATATCTTGTCAAGGTTCCCGCCTGACGAGAGTCCCCTCTTGAAGGCTAATATGGATATACCACCCTTGCCCCCACATAATTCAAGCATGTCCACTTGATTGATTCTGCCGTAGCATAATGACTGGACCATCGAGAAGACATCAGCATGTGAGTCAGCGGGTTGCCCCGCCGGTAACATCATGAAGATGTCCTCTGATTCGCTGTCCGAGTCCGAGTCGTCAAGAGGAACGTCGTTGAAATATGTGGAGCAGTCAAATCCTTTGAGGTCCTCTCCACAGTCGTCGTTACCGTCTTCCACTTTCTTCGGGACTTTCTTCGGTTTGATGCCGGCCTCTTTGTCAGCTTTCTGCTTTTCTTTCTGTTTTATCCTGGCATCAGTGGGCAACGCAGTTTCCGCGGAGAGATCCGCTGCGGAGGAATCCGCTGTAAAGTCAGGAAAGGGCGGAATTTCAGGAAGGTTGTTGGTGGGTCGCGTTTGGCAACGCTCAATCGAAGGGGGAGGAGATCGATCGTCGTCGACGATCGTCACACGCTTTGGGCGTGGCCTTCGCGACTCACCATTGCAATGAAGAACTGGAGCCGGAGGCTCCCAGTATAGCCGAGTACTGATGTTTGTAACCCCATCAGGTAATGGAGCTACATAATTGTACCCAGTTGGCTGATCCTGAATTATAATATCTTGAACGATCTTATTCGTGTCCAGGTCGGTCGTGACTCTACGAACAACATGGTCCCATTGAGGGCCCTTTTGTGGACATTGGACGTAGTGTCTGACCTTTTTGTCAACGCGAGTACACACGCTGAGGTGTACCGCACTCCGCTCATTTCTGATCATGTTGGCTTTATCGAGTTGATCAAGGAAGCGTGCAATAATGATAGCCAAAGTTTCATACCGAAACTCGGCACGTTGCTGATCTTGGCCATACCAATCCAAATCATGCTCCTTGTGTGAGCCACAAGTACATTTCCATAAGTTTATCGGTATATGAGGACAAGATGTAGCAACTTGTATATAAGAACCACTGGGATATTTACTGGATCGGTCAAACTTGATACCGAAATGACAGAGTCTCATTCGTATAATGCTTAGCTTCAAATCTTCGTTAACATCTTTGATCGGACCCTGTTTCCAGAAATACCCGGGTGGCCCCAGGATAACTATCTGCATTCTCAGAGCACGCGCTTTGATCAGGAGATTTTGTATACGTTGATAGTGTGGTCCCGCCCTCTTTCCTGGAGTACGAACGCACCAATCAGAGGGCGTGGCCACCCACAACATATTGTAGTCTCCTGCCAACAAATTTCCCAAATACTGTGTTCCAGTTGAAGTCATTACCTCATTATGGGTAATCCGGTCGCATATATATCCACGGGTTCGGAGTTCAGCGCAAGCTGTGCGAATATCTTCGATGACAAGACATTCTGAATGATATTTTTCCTCTCGGGCCTCAGCGCGGCCAACGTATGTCGCGAGGAGGCCGGCATTCGGCTTCTCTTCGCAAGCGAGCGCCGCCGGCGCGCCCGCCTGCCCCCGTCAGCGGCGGTCGTGTGACCACGTTGCCGTCTGACTCGGGGGCGTGCTGTTAGCGGATGGCTCCGCAGGGGTCGCTGGTGCGGCTACGCTCACGATCTCCACGCGGGTTGGCCCCGCAGAGTTCGACGAGCCTCCGCCCGTGTAGCTTGGTGGTGGTGGCGGTGTCGCGGGTGGCCCCGCTTGGTTCTCAGGCGTCCATTTATTCACCGCCTCCTGGACTGCCCAGAATATCTTAGACTTCAGGGCATCCTTCATATGTGGCCAGGTCCCCTCGGGACACTGTTGGCCCTCCCACCAGCTGTTCAGCGTCCTGTCCACGATCGAACGGGTCGTGTCTTCCAGGAGCTGCTTGTCGAGATACGGCTCGACAATGTACGTATCAGTCGTGGCGGTCATGGACTGTCCCGTCGCGGGTTGCCCCGCTGTGGTCTCGGCGGGTGGCCCCGCACTTACTCCGGCGGGTGGCCCCGCACTGACGGGGTCCTCTTCGTTCTCCGTCTCGGTGTAGCCATCTCGACTGCTGCGGATTGTGAAGGTGTTCGTGACCGTCTGGCTTTTAGCCCCGTCATACAAACCGCAGGGAATCGCGAGATGCCCCGAGGGAGTTTTCTTCGCCCTCAGGACTTTGGCACCCCTTCCCAGCTTCAGGGTGTAGTCACCGCTGGGGAAGATAACCTTCTGGTAGCCTGGCTTCAGTACGATGATCGCGTCACGTGCTTCCATGGCTCCCAGGCCCCAGATGGCCGGGAGATTGGCACCCGAGCCTTCTGCGATGTTGGAGGCATACTCCTCGATACGGGGGCTTGCCTCATTGGCGTATTGCACCCCGATCTTGAAGTTGCCCATCTTCCGACATATCGCAGCACCCTCACCGACACCGTTAATGTAGAGGGTCTTGCTCAGGGTGCATATGGCAGGTCTGTGATTGTACCTGGCCATAATCTCCTGGAAGGTTCGCGCCGTATTGGCTCCAATGATGTTCACGTTGGAGCCAATGTCTAGCATGAACGAGATGCAGGGCATACCGTCTTCGTCAGGAAAGAATGTCCCATTTCGCGCTGCCAGAGCCATTGTACCATGGTCATCGGTGTGGTACGTAATCTGTGAACCGAGTGTGCCTTTCAACAAGCGTTGTTCAAGCACCCATTGACTCATGGTTAACTCGGTGCACCACATCTGCTCATATTGGCGGCGCTCCTCCACGGTAATTGGTTCCTGTTCAAGAACCCAATAATTCGCAGAGAGTGTGGACATCCATTCACCTCCTGGCGGCAGCGTGTCCGTGTCGTCACGTGCATAGGTCAGCCCTTTTGTATCGATCATGAATGTGGTGTGGAACTGGGCTGCCTTCGCGCTCTCAGCGCTTGCCCGGCTCCTAGCGCTGACCGGGCTTGCCACACGTGAGGTCCTGGATGATCCAGTCGGCCTGCGCGTACCGCCTCCGCTCCTGCCACTCCGCCTGATGTTGGCCTCCATTGCCCTCAGGAATCCTGGATTCGGAGGTCCATTTGCAGGTGGCCCCGCTTTGGCGGCGGGAGCCGCTTCGGCGGGTGGCCCCGCTGCTGGGGGCTCCTGTGCTCGAAGCGTAGGCAGGATTGGCATCTGGATGCCTTGCTCTGGCGCTGGCCAGGGGTATGCCTGTGCAGCTGGGGCACGTGCGGATGGCTCCGCCGATTGCGCGGCTCGAGCCTCCAGTGCCTCCACTGCTTCACGTAGCCGACGCATTTCCCGGGCATCTGCCACGTACCTTTCCTGCTGGCGCGCTTGTTCTGATTCAGCGTCGCGCTGTCCAGCATACGGGAAGTGCGCTATAACTATGCCCGGCCCACGACATACAGCGCAGGGGGCCTCGTTCGGCGCACCTGGCCGCTGATTGCGGACGTGCTGCTGTGCAACACGATCCCAGCATATATCGTGGAAGAAGTGCCCACACGCCAGTCTCCACACTATAGTGCCCCTCTCGTAGGTGTCCATACAGATTGGGCACTGTGTGAAGTTGTAGTCTGAAATGACTGGAGCAGGCACGTCTGGGCGAGTCCGAGCTTGGCGCTCGAAAGTGGTTTCGCCCTCCCGATATGGCGTCGGTGGCGGCCGTCTATCTGTCCGTTCAGCGGGTGGCCCCGCGTCTGCGGGTGTCCCCGCTTGGGTCTCACGCTCGATCCTTCTCTGGATCGCGCGTCGTTGGCGCAGCCTGGCGTTGTCCCGAGCCTGCTGCCTAGATGCCAGTATCGCTTGCTGCGTGTTGTGCACGTCGCGGATGTAGTCTGGCATGCTGCCCATAGCGGCTGGCACCGCGAGACCAGCTGGCTGAACTACGGTCTCGGGGTCCGTCGGCGTGGGCGTGTAGGCGTAGTGCGGCATAGACTGCGCATCGACCGCTCGTGTAAACTGCAAACGAAACATCTCATTGGCAAGATTCCGAGTGTATTCGTTCGCAGGTGGCCCCGCAATCATAGGAGTGTTATTCATCTGCGCGTAGTACTCCGGGTACATCGGCGCGTCCATGGCCTGTGCCTCTGCTGGTCCATGATTGTCCCATCCATATATTGGGTGTGATGCTATTCCTGGAATAAACACCTGTCGATTTGGATTCGTGGGATCAGCATTTGGAGCATCTTCAGAAGTCCAGCTCCAGAGAGGCCGAAAGTCGCCATGATTCGTAACATCTATGTTGCGGTTCCGCAACAGGCTGGGCACTCTATCAGCTTGTTGCTGCAGAAAGGTAGCCTGTGCTCTTAAGTTGGCTGCCCGACGTTCATAGTCTGACCTTTGCTGTCCGTCAGCGGGTGGCCCCGCGTGTGCGGGTGGCTCCGCAGGCGTTCGCTCGGCGGGTGTCCCCGCAGCCACTCCTCCTTCACTACCCCTCGGTGTGCCAAAGGGAGTGGTCGCCTGGAGTGCTGCTGCGAGCGCCGGATTCCCGCGAATCGCCTGGAGTCTTTGCCACAAGCTGTTCTCGCTCGTTTCAGACGGCGGAGTCCGAAACGGCGAGCCACATCTGAACCGCCCATAGGGACAAACCTCGCACCTCCAGCTTGCTGCGGAGGGCGTTGTGGTTGTGGTCCTAGGACGCCTGGTGGCCCAGCAGGTGTGCGCAGGTTCCTCTGCTGTGCGTCTTGGATACCTGTATGCACTGCCCACGGGTCAGCACGATATAGCTGATCGGTCAGTCCAGAGACGTCGGATGGTGTCAAATAGCTGTTGAGGGCCTGGACCCATGTCTGCTGGTCCGGCCTCCAAGGAGATGCCACCGCTGCTACTGGTGTGACCACTTGTTGCCATGAACCGTCCGAGGTGTCTACCGCGGGTGTCCCCGCACCTGCGGGTGGCCCCGCTTCAGGCATGACCTCGTCCTCCTGGGCATTCATCATGAGGACTGTCTGTGTGTCGTACGGTCGTGGAGCAACATCTTGCTCGGTCATGACCAAATTGAATGGACGACCGTCCGTCTTAGTCCAGCCCTTGAGGTACATGGCGTGATCTTCCATTACCGCCACAGTTCTGTCACACATTTTAAGTGGCAGGTAGTCATCAGTGCGAATCCTGTCCGCGGGTTGGCCCCGCCTCCGCGACTTGTCATAAGCCAGCGGATTGCTCCAGGCTTCACCGACCCGATATTTCGCAATGCTCACAATCTGGAGGATATGATCGGGCGGTATACGGCCGTCGTGGCCCCGTGTCATGACGATGTCATCTGCTGACCTCCATAGGGAAAAACCACTGGACAGCATCTTGTTGATGCTGCAGAATATGAGCACCTCCGAGTCAGGACGGATGCCCGATTGAATCCTCGGGTCGCCCGGGAGGTAGGGGCAGCCGTGCACAAATTGGCGCCCCCCCGTCCTTTTAGGGTTGTCCTGTGCGAGGCATGAAAGGCCATTAGCAAGGATGTCCTTGACATACTCCCACTGTGTCCCGTGGATGAAATATACTGGGTCGTCTGGTTCTTTCATCCATGTTGTGATCGGCTTATAAAGCGACTCGGGACAGTGGATGCCTGGACTGCTGTGGCCGTTCGTGGCTCTGATGAAGTACTGTGGCCTGCGTGCCTTTGGTCGAAACCTGGGAGGCAGCAGCATGATGTCCTCAACGCACTTCATCTGGAGCCTGCCCTTCTGCATGCCGTGATGGTCAATCATCTCACAGCAGTTTAGCAGCACCCAATACACGTATGACGTGTGGGGCCTGCCCTTGATCAGCACCTCGTGCATTTCACGATAGCCTTTCCACTGATTATGTTCAGTCCAGTTTGTCAGCAAATCGTCAACAACAACCCAGCCATCGTATGGATCGAAAGTGCTAATCTTTTCGAAGTGTCGGCTGAATCCGTCCTTCCAATACGGACTATGGCGTAGGGCTGTAGAGAACCATATTGACACCTTGGTCATTTGCCCATCGCGCGGCAGAGTCGGATCCATGCCGAACCTCTCCATGACCTTCATGAGCTCTGCCTTATGCTGCGCGACGCGCAATGGCGGCCTGTCTCGCAACATATTCCCCACGGCTTGTTGTTCACGTTCCCAGTCGTTGCGGCACTCGAAGTTACGACGATCAGGGCAATTAATGACCTCGTATCGGTCTGTATCGTCTCGAGTGACTCGTGGGTTTATGGTGCGCTTCGGGCCTTTGCCTTCAATGCCTTGCCAGTATTCGATGGCTCCCAGAGGGATGTTCCTAAGAACAGACATTACTGGCTGCCCGCGTGCGGGTGGCCCCGCTAATGCAGCTGGTGGCGCTTTAACGGGTGGCCCAGCAGAGCCTGCGGCTGACGAGGCAGCTCCAGCGGATGACTCCGCGCCAGGGTTCGGGTGACCTTGGTCAGCAACTGCATCATCGGTTAGTTTCTGTCGGTCGCCAAATTCTTTGAGGACTTTGAAGCGTTCTTCTCTTGAGAGAATGCCTTCTGCGGGTGTCCCCGCTGCCGCAGCTGGCGCCGCTTTAGCGGGTGGCCCCGCAGAGCCCTTGTCCTCCTTAGCCTTGGCGGCTGCTTCTGCCCGCACCGACCTCATCCCGGCTTCGGGCTTCGGCTGCGCTTACATTCGTGCCGAACCTGGTCGTGGTGCAAGGCGCGGCTGATGCAGAGTTGGAGCCCAGTCACCTCGGAAAGCTGCCTTAGGCTTGTCGCGAACTTCGTCCTTGACATCGCCTTGGGTCGCTGGTGGCATCGGGGTCGATGGTCCAGCAAAAGCCTTCCTCCTCTCCGTCACGGACAGACCGGGAGGATCCACCGGCTCAGGGTCGTCCGTCTTGGCGATCCCTCTGGCCTTCGCCCGCCCCTGTGTGCCTTCGGGGCTCTTGGACGGGCGCCTTTCTGCCGGAGTCGGTGAAGACGAGGAGTCGGCTTCAGGTCTTGGAGGTGGTCTGCTGCCCTTGCCCGGTTGTGGACCAGGAGGGTCTCTAGGAGGGCCTTCTGGCTGGCCATGATCATGGATGACCTGCCTCATCTGGTCGATGTCGGCAGTACCTTTTATGGCCAGCTTGTACTTGCCATTTTCATGGCGGTGAATTACCCTCGTGCAAAACCTGGCGCTGCGCCGAAGAGCTGCAGTACCAGCAGGCGCATCCATCAGGGAATGGATTCTCTGAGCCGTCTTCCGCCGCCCATTCTTCATTCAGTTCGGCGTGGTCAGTGCCGGCGGCGGACCCAGCAGCAGATGCAACAGCTATCCAATCGTCGTCCGCGGACCCAGCGGCTGGCGCCGCGTCTGCGGTTGACCCCGCTTCTTTGCTGGATCCTGCGGGTGACCCCGCCTCTTTACTGGATCCTGCGGGTGACCCCGCCTCTTTATGGAATCGGCGGTTCCATTCCTTGAGGCGATGGTCATTGGGAAGCTGTACCCAATTTTCCCTGACGATGTTGGCCACCTCTTCGGTCATAGGGACACGATCGGCTTCGGTGATGCGCTTTCCTCCTCCAGGGACCTCCTTATTAGGATCATGGACGTTGCCAGCGTCATCTCATGAGACCAATTCCACGGGGTCTCACCGTGATGAGGGCTCCTGGAGGGGCGGTCCATCGGACACCTGCGCATGTGACCTTTGAAGGGCTCGCACTGACATACTTGTTTCCTGTATGTCTTGCGATCGTTGATGATCTCCTGTTTCTTAGCCCTTTTGTCCCAAGCCTCTGGCGTTTTGGTCTTGCCACCCTTGGTACGTATTATCACGCCAGTTTCGTCCCTTTTGGTGCAGTACTCCTTAGTATACCAGTGGCGGATCACGTCCATCGAATAGCCGGGGTACCAGTTGATGTACCAATCCGGCACATGCTGAGCGGATACGCCAACGGAGTGCTCAGTACTGTATGGATAGCCCGATGCATCATGTGTAGGGCGTCTGGGAGCTGAACGGCTCCTCCTGCGGGCTGGCCCCGCTGACGCACTACCACGTTCCATTGGCCTTTGATCGTCATGCTCTGAGTCTCGGGGAGGCGACGGTCGTCTGTCCCTCTTGGCGTAGCGCATGTCCTCCGAGTCCTCTGAGCTGTCCTGGACCATGAACACGTGTTGATACGGGCTTCGGAAGTACCCGATGTCGTTTTACTGCTCCATCGTGAGGTCGTTAAGGTCTATTTGATCACAACCTTGCATAAATACATCCATAGACCAAGCGGGTGGCCCCGCTGTTGCGGCTGGCGTCACTTCGGCGGGTGACCCCGCTAGAGCCTGGAGTGCTGTCAGCATCTGAGGTGCCGACATGTCCGAATCCAGGTATGGGCGCAGCCGTGCAGCCCCTGGGCGCGACAGCAGGTCGTTCATGGTTATCTGCTGATGTGCTGGCGCACTCAGGAGTCGGATTGCTTCAGCGACCTGCTCTTGGAGCATGTCCTTATAGTCATCTTCCGCCTCTTCGTAGTCAGAGTACCTCGGTGATGGTCTCCCGCAGTCTGTCGCTCTATCAGCCACGCCGCGCTCCGAACCATGCGTCGCGCACCAGGTCTTGGCGCAACGGCGCTGCCTATGCACCTGCGGGGCCAGCGTCGGCGGGGAGCTGCTTCCATGCGTGTCGTCCTGGAGAGGTCTCTAGCTTCGAGACCTCATCGCCGGCTGGGTGCGCCGCTGAAAAAAATGACCATCGAATATCTAAGCATGAAACGTCTACCTCGTCGGACCGCGTCACAGCCTGTGTGTTGAACTTCGTGCGAATCGCAGGGGACTGCGTAGTCTTCCAGGGCTACGGTTGCTTCAGCGTAGCGGGCCATCACGTAATACGTGGAGGAGCCCGCAGCGGGAGCCGCTTCTGGATTGACGTAAAACTCGTAGTCAATGTAGTCTATGTCATCCATTAAAGAATTTTGAGCCAAATGTACGGATCCCTTTCCTTTCCCCTTCGGGCATTGATCGCGCAAATGATCTGTGCTACCGCATGTATGACACTTCATAGTATTGCCAGAAGCGTCCCTAGGGTTGCCCCTCCGCCCTTTTCCCTTACCGGAGGTCCGCGTGCGAACCCCGACCTTTGCCATCCGGATCGTGAACTTTATTCAAAGCGTATATCTGTGTGTAAAGGACGTGAGGAAATGCAGAGATTAGCCCCAACTAGGCTAGAAGGTGCGCTCTGCGACCCCTGTTTGCACGACCCTTTTCCCATATCGTTTGAAAGGTGCCGGCGTGACATGCACGTCGTCATTTTCTGACTGGTTTCTTCATGAAAGCGCCTCCAACGGGGTCTTTGATTTGGAGTTACGGCCATAAAAGCGGCCCTTTTCCGCCTCTTGTCGCGTTCAGAAAGGAGCGAGGTGTCATCCGCTTGGTTAGTCATTACCAGCAGAGACTACTGCCATTGATGCTGCATCGGCAGATGATGTGTACTGTGTCAGGCTTGCCAGATTTTTTTTATTTCAAACGGTGAGGGTGGCTGAGACCCTTGAGCGGTTGACTCCGCTTGGCCCCAGAGGGTTGTGCCCGAGGGCGGGCTTGCAGTGTAGGCGGCGCCTGGCGAGTAGTTCGACCAGGCGTTCGCCTCAGCTGCCTCTGCCGATGCCTGGCCAGTCTGCCCTAAAAGGGCAGTGGCATCGTTGGGCATATCGGCTGGGTCAGCCCAAGGATTTGGCTCGCCAGGACCAGCGGGTGACCCCGCAGTCGTGGCGTAGACACCTGCATGTGAGTGGTGCCCTGTGAAGATACCCGCAATATTGCCAGGAGAGCGCTCGGCAACATGTCCGTAGTTCCTCATCCTGGTCAGCAGCCTGTCATAGTCTGCTTGTGTTCGGGGCATCTGATGATTTAAGGGCTCAAGCAGGTGTTGGGCTCGTGACGCGCCAACGCCTAACGCTCTGAAGAGAATCAGCGTTAGGATCTGAAAGTTGGGGATGACAAAGCCAACGGAGTTGGCCTCGTCACGGGCCATCTCGAACCGAGCTAACACTGAGTCGATTCGCTCGCCCCTTTCGACGCGAAAGTCGATAAGGGCAGTGCCAGAGTTGAGCTGGCGCTCATCTTCCAGATTTTCAAATTTGGTGCTCAGTAAGTACAGTATATATGTTACTGCATCCGTTGGCTGTCCATTGACAGTTACACCATAATTGATGATCTGGGAGGGGACCTGCATGGCGATACGACGAGCCAGACCTTGAAGGCCTCGTTGTAGTGCTGCAGCTTGCTGTGGTGGTGTCATATTGCCACTCGTTACGTTTAACCATGCATGTACTTCGCGAACGTATTCGCGAAAAGGCGTAGTACCGGCAGGGTCCCATGAAGGGCCAGTAGTACGCGTGTCGTCCATCCCCTGCCGCATGTATCCCACAGCACATCCCATTATTACCCACAGAATGCCGAAGATAGTTATTTTGATCCAATGCATGTGCACTTCGGCTTCGGTGATTGGTTTGGGCTGTGGTTTGTCAGGCTCTGGCGTGGTAGCCGTGAGGCGCCTGACTGGCACGGGATGCAGGTGGCCCCGCTGCGGGTAGCCCCGCAGGGTGACCACGTTCTCGATCGAGTTGCAGATTGGCATCTGGTGGAAGTCGGGAGTGAAGTAGCGCAGTGAAGTAGGAGAGAGCGTCTCGAGTTCGCGGGTTGCCCCGCTAGCTCGATCGCGGACTGGCTCCGCTCCTCGCAGAGCCGCCGCAACATGGTATTCCACCGTAGTAGTAGTCCACCAAGTTGTGCCGTGGATTACTGGAATCAGAGCGAGAGCCAGCCACACGAGAGTGTAGCCAGCTCCGCTACCAAGTCGAAAACAAGCTGGTAAGCTTAGGTATGTGTTACGCTTTAAGCGTTGACATATCCCAGGCTTTGGCTCATATCGCATGAGCAAGAGTGCAAGACGAAGCATGGGATCTGGAGTAAAGGATAGGATGGGCATCGTCAATGGAAAAGGTATTTTCCGATCTCTGATGCAAGTCGTGCGCCTCAGTGAGGCACAGTTATATATTTGGCCGGGCCCGGCTTGAGCCAGGCACGGCAGCGGTACATGCTCGATTTATACCTCGCCTTTAACCTTCTCCGTTTAAAGTCCCCCTGGGCCTGGAGAGGTCCTTCCGCGGGTGGTTGGAGGGGTCTTTTTCGACTCCTGGGAGGGCTAAAATTCGACACCCCTCGCGAGGATTGTGGCCTCGCCCCAGCTGTGATCGATCGCCCGGAAGATGGCCCCACGATACCTCCCAGACCCCTCTCAAAGAGCCCCAAGAGGCCCCAAGAGGCCTCCAAGAGGCCCCCAAGATGCCCCCAAGAGGCCCCCAAGAGGCCCCAAGAGGCTCCCCCGAGGCACCCAAGGCGCTCCTGGAAGCCCCTGGGGCCGCCAAGAGGCCCCCAAGACGCCCCAAACGGCCTCCAAGAGGCTCCCAAGAGGCCCGAAGAGGCTCCCCCAAGGCACCCAAGACGCTCCTAGAAGCCCCTGGGGCCGCCAAGAAGCCCCCAAGACGCCCAAAAGGACTCCCATGAGGCTCTCGCAAGACATTAATACACTACTGACTATACTTACTACTATTTACTACTGACTATACTACTACTACTACTACTACTACTACTACTACTACTACTACTACTACTACTACTACTACTACTACTACTACTACTACTTACTACTTACTACTACTACTACTACTACTACTACTACTACTACTACTACTACTACTACGACTACTACGACTACTACGAATACTACGACTACTACGACTACTACTACTACTACTACTACTACTACTACTACTACTACTACTACTACTACTACTACTACTACTACTACTACTACTACGACTACGACTACGACTACGACTAAGACTACGACTACGACTACGACTACGACTACGACTACGACTACGACTACGACTACGAATACGACTACGACTACGACTACGAATACGACTACGACTACGATACGACATAATACTACTACTACCTACTTACTACTTACCTCCTACTACTACTACTAAATACTACTACTACTGAATACCCTACTACTCCTACTACTCCTATACTCCTACTACTCTCTAATAATCCTAATACTCCTATAATACTCCTCCTCCTCCTTACTACTACACTAATATACTACTCCTACAACTACTTACTACTACTACTACATTACTACTACTACTACTACGACTTACTACTTGCGGCTACTATACATCTAGTACTACCATACCAGCGACTAGGGCCCGAACGACTCACACACGACGAGGCCCCCCACGACGAGGCCCCGAACGACCAGAGAAATGCATGACAGAGGAGCCCCGAACGAGTCACCAGGGGAGGAGGGGACCGACGACTCACCGCGGAGCGAGGGCCCGAACAACTCACACCACGAGGAGCCCGAACGACTCACACCAGGACGAAGAGCCCGAACGACTCACACCACGAAGAGCCCAAACGACTCACACCAGGAAGAAGGGCCCGAACGACTCACACCAGGACGAGAAACCCCAAACGACTCAAACCACGAGGAGCGCTTTCTCTCCCTCCTCCTCCGCCTCGTCCTTCTCCCGCTCCCACCACAAGGAGGATGTACAAGGAGGCGGGAGGAAGGAGGAACAGGGGAGAGATGCGGGGGCAGGCGGAAACACGCCTGAAAAACACGACTGTCGGCATGCTTCGCAAGAGTGGCTGTTTTGAGATGGGCTGGTGGGGATACGCGAAGCGTAAAGAATTTTTTGCGAGTACGGGGGAGCCAAGAGGGGGGGTCCAAGTGGGGGGGTGCAAATCATGCGGCGGCATGTGCGCGGCCCAGGGGGGGGCGGGGTCAAATGAAATAAGAAGAGGCACCAGGAAATCTGGGGAGATATCATGGCCCCCGCCATGATATCCCCCCCCCCCTGGTCATCACCCCCCTCTTTGCCGTCCCCGAGAGCAGGCACTCTGCGAATCGTGGAGCGTGCCCGGTGTCTCGGCGCCGCCTCTGCTGCAGCACGGCACGGAGTCGCCAAACCGCCGCTCAGGTCGAGCCCTTCCCTGGCCCGGGCTGCGGCGCGCGGCGCGCTAGCTTCGCACCACCACGGGCGAACCCATAGGCTTGCCGGCTCGGGTGTCCCGTTGGGGGCGGGCAACTGCCCAGACCAGACATCAGCGCGTGGAAGCCAAAGTCAAGACGGACTGGCCGTGTCGCCGCTTCCGGCCTCCGTATGATTGGGGGTCTTGGAGGCCTGGAAATGGGCACCAACACCAAAACAGGGGGTTGCCTCCACAGGGGGAAGATGATCCTGGATTTCGGTGTTGGTGGTCATATTTTGCTCACCTTGGAAGCCAGAATATTACCACCAGCACCGAGCTTGGGATCTTCATCCCTCGGTGGAGGAACACCGCCGATCTTGGTGTTGGTGTCAACCTCTGGGCCTGCGAGGGTCCTGGCCGAGCTCTGGGGCCGCGCCCGGTGAACGGCACTCGCCCTCGGGCCCCCCACAGCACCTGGAGGGGCGCGCGGGGCCCGGGCCCCCCCGCGGGAAGGGCCTCTCGCGGCGGCCGCGCGGAGGGCTCTCCAGTGGGGATCGTGGCCTCCAGGGCTCTCCTGTGGTGCGGTCGCGCCCCTCCTCGGGTGGCCAAGCTCGTGGACCACGCCTACGCATCGGTCGGAAGTAGTAGCTAAAAACACGAAGTAGGAAGGCGGATTAAGTTGATTGGGTCCAGGCCCCCCCAGGGAATAACAGGACACAGCAAAAGCCTGTTGATTCTCGAGGTAGGAAGGCGCTTGAAATAGATTGGGATCTGGAAATCCAGAAATACCTACTTTCAACGACCGGCGTGTAACCTTGGTCATGCAACAGGTCGTCTCAATGTCTTCGGTGGCGGCGAACCTTCCAAGCTTTGCGTCCGCATTGGCTCTGTCTCTGCGAATCTCCGTGGCTTTGTGTTACATAACTGCGATGAAAATGTATGGTGACGGTCGTTACCCGGGGGGGGGGGGCGCAAGGCAGCCCAGTGTCGCCCCGAGAGGGCTGCAAGCTCAGACTGGGCCACGAAAGTTGCACAGGACGGCTTCCAGGCAAGCCAGGGGCTCCCCGAACTCTCCGGCGCAGGCGACCTAGGAGGGCCCGAGAGGCTCCCACGAAGCCCTTCGGGCGGGGCGGGGCCCGTCGGGACAGGCGTGCGCTGCGATGGCCACAGTGTGCGCTCCAGCACCAACGCGTGGGGAGGGTCCAAGCCCCCTTCCCCTCCTCCCCCTCCTCCTCCTCCTCCTCCTCCTCCTCCTCCTCCTCCTCCTCCTCCTCCTCCTCCTCCCCCTCCTCCGCCTCCTCCTCCTCCTCCTCGTCCTCCTCCTCCTCCTCTGCTCCTCCAACTCCTCCTGCCCCTCCTCCTCCTCCTGGCACAATTGTATTGCGTTGCTTTGTTCGGAAGGTGCTGCCCTTACAATGTGTTTAAGGTGCAAAGCCTACTCGTCTCATGGTCAGCAGCGCAACTTACTTCTGCAAGGTGACGGCGCGCCACAGAGTGCAGGTGCTAAGGGTGCCTGGAAAGATGTTGGGGAAGGCAGGCACCCCAAACGCTCAGGCATTGCTGTCGAGGTGGGGCCCTGGTATGGTCCTGATGAGGACCTCCCCACGGACATTCCCCGTCACCTGTCTGACTGCGAGAAGGAGTTGCGCACTGCCAAGGTTGCGCGGCGCCTGTTGCGTGCTGCAGGAGGGCAGCCTGGCTCGCCTGATAGAGAGGAGCCAAAGAGCGGGCCCCCTGTGAGCAAGGGCCAGGGCCAGCAGCCTGATCGAGCCGTCGACCCGTCGTGCGTGTCGTCCTCTTCCAACACTGCTGCTGCTGAGCCCTGGCCCCATCCTCTCGACCATTTTGGCGCAGAAGAGGAAGCTGCCCGGGCTCTGTTCGGCCCGCCCAGGACGGGCGAACCGCCACGGCCCCCGCACGCGCCACGTGCCAGGCCGAGGTCGGCTGGGATGGTCCGCGACAAGGCGACCCTCACTCTCCAAGAGGGCGAGACACCCCGTGCTGCGACTGTGACACCCGTGCCGCCGTCGGATGGCTCCGACTTACATCAGAGATGCAGTCCGTGCCCTGGCTTGCACTGTGTCTCCAGCCCCGACCTCACTGCTCTTCTGGTCTTGGGCTTCGGGGGGCAGGCGGTCAGCCACGGGGGATCCTCCCCTTGGGGAAATCGCCCCGCGGCTTTCGCGCCTGCCCTCCCTCTTTCTCTTTCACTGCTCGCTGGACTGCCTTCCTCCAGTCCAGTGAGCAGGTGGCGGCGCCCGACTGCGGCCGTCGCCTGCATTTGCTACTGTTGATGTCAAACAACAACATCATCCCCCTTCCCCCCCTCCTCCTCCTCCCTCCCCTCCTCATCCTCCTCCTCCTCATCCTCCTACTCCCTCCTCTCCTCCTCCTACTCCCCCCTCCTCCCCCTCCTCCTCCACCTCCTCCTCCTCCTCCTCCTCCTCGCCTCCTCCTCGCTCCTCTCCTCTCCTCTCCTCTTCCCCTCCCCCACACGAACGATCGTCACCGGCACCCAGGGAACCGAGGGGAGTTGGCTGGAGTCCGCCGGCCCCCTTGTGGGGCCACCAGGCTGTAGGCGCGAGGTTCGCAGTTTCCTGTGCCAGTTGTAGCTTGTAGTTTCCAGTGTTACAGTTCTGCTTGCTTTTTGCTGGTTACTGTAACTAGTTGATTGACCGCGCGAGGGGGGGGAAGCCCAAACGGGATTTTTAGCACCCCCTGGGCGCGTTGTCTGAATTGCTGGGGGGGCTCGAAATCTACACCCCTCACGCAGATCCGCGGGGTCAGGGTCCAAAAACACAGGGATTTGCCACATTTCTGAAATTCGGTGCCACCCCTCACGCAGATCCGCGGGGTCAGGGTCCAAAAACACATGGGATTTGCCACATTTCTGAAATTCGGTGCCACCCCTCACGCAGATCCGCGGGGTCAGGGTCCAAAAACACAGGGGATTTGCCACATTTCTGAAATTCGGTGCCACCCCTCACGCAGATCCGCGGGGTCAGGGTCCAAAAACACAGGGGATTTGCCACATTTCTGAAATTCGGTGCCACCCCTCACGCAGATCCGCGGGGTCAGGGTCCAAAAACACAGGGGATTTGCCACATTTCTGAAATTCGGTGCCACCCCTCACGCAGATCCGCGGGGTCAGGGTCCAAAAACACAGGGGATTTAGACATTTCTGAAATTCGGTGCCACCCCTCACGCAGATCCGCAGAGTTAGGGTCCAAAAACACAGGGGATTTGCCACATTTCTGAAATTCGGTGCCACCCCTCACGCCGATCCGCGGGGTCAGGGTCCAAAAACAAAGGGGATTTGCCACATTTCTGAAATCCGGTGCCACCCCGTACGCAGATCCGCGGGGTCAGGGTCCAATTATCCTGGCGAAGGACCCATACATATGCAGTTGTGAGTATCGCAATTGTGGGTATCTTCTTCGGTGGCGCTCCCTATGGGGCCACGAACCGCATGAGGGGTGTGCCGAAATGCGGCGGGGTACACAACGCAAAGGAATACGATAGATCTGATTACGAGAGAAAGAACGCGGGTGAGTCAGAGCGCGAGGGAATATGAGTATGAATGGGTTTGCGCGCGAGTGAATATATTTGCATGAATGCGATCATGGAACCGCCTAGTGTAAGTGTCGAGCATGCCTGTCCGAACGCACGTGACACTGGGCGTGGCCGCCGCAGGCAGCTTCCGCGGGAACCCCGACGGCAGCGTCCGCACGTCGCGACGCCCATGTCGGCACGCCTCTTGCGAGGATCGCGCCCGCTTTCGGCTCTTCTTTTCCTTCCTCTTTGCCCGCGCACTCCAAAATCCAAGGCTGCGGGCGCAGCGCAGCGCGGAGTCCCCGCGACGCGCGCTGGTCGCCCCGGGCGGGGTCCCAGCGACGCGCGCGGGTCGTCCGCTGCGCGAAGCAGAGAGAGCTGACTAGCTAACTGGCTGGCTGATAGCGGGCAAGTCTCTGACCGCTGGGCAGAGCGACGACGGGCGAACGAGGCGCCGGGCCCCCCGCAGCACGGAGTTCCCGCGACGCGCGCTGGTCGCCCCGAGAGGGTCCCAGCGACGCGCGCGGGTCGTCCGCGGCGCGAGGCCAAACAATTAGTCGGGCAGTCGAGAGAAGGCGCGGCTCGGGGGAGACGCTCCTCAGGTCAGGCCTCGCGGATGAACTCGGTGAAGCCGAGCTCCCTGGCGAGGGCCGTCGCTTCCCTCCTGCACCGCTTCGTGCGCGCCGCAAACTGCTCCAGCTGCTTCCGCAAGCCCTGCGGCGGCCCTGCCAGGAAGAACTCGATGCGCGGCGCCCGCATGAGCAGGAGGTCCTCGTGGCGCGTGGCGCGCGAGAGCAGCACGTAGAGCTCCAGCCACCAGTCGTCGTCCTCCTTCTTGCCGTTCCCTACCTCGTGGCGGCCGCAATCCAGGATCACGCCTGGGCGACGTCGACCGAGGGAGCAGCGCGCCGGGCAGCCGACGGCCCAGGGCGAGAGTCCACAGGACCGAGAGATGGTCTGGCCGCGGACTGCTCGCGCCCCGGAGGTCTGGCCGCCCCCGGAGCGCCGTTCCCCCGCCCCGTCGCCTTCGCGCATGGTGCGCCCCTGGCACGCCACCGTGGTGATGACCCTGCCGTGCGAGAAATGCGGGGGGTGTGCCGAAATGGGTGGGGGTGACGCATGCGGGCGGCGGCACTGAGGCCTTCGGTGGAGCTCCCTATGGAGCCACGAAACGTGTGAGGGGTGTGCCGAAATGGGTGTGGGGACGCATGCGGCCGCGGGCACTGGGGCCTTCGGTGGAGCTCCCTATGGAGCCACGAAACGTGTGAGGGGTGTGCCGAAATGGGTGTGGGTGACGCATGCGGCCGCGGGCACTGGGGCCTTCGGTGGAGCTCCCTATGGAGCCACGAAACGTGTGAGGGGTGTGCCGAAATGGGTGTGGGGGACGCATGCGGCCGCGGGCACTGGGGCCTTCGGTGGAGCTCCCTATGGAGCCACGAAACGTGTGAGGGGTGTGCCGAAATGGGTGTGGGGGACGCATGCGGCGCGGGCACTGGGGCCTTCGGTGGAGCTCCCT